>LPNX010951485.1:185495-197995 GCA_001517045.1 Pseudotsuga menziesii | reverse complement strand
GGCCTTTCCCTTGGATCATGTCTTATGAAAAATGACCAACCCCCTCTACCTACAACCTCTGATTAAAATACTTATTCACATTGGCTTGGAAGAAAATAGGACTCCATTCCTAGCTCAAAAAACCTTGTATTAACCATGGTAAATCCATTATCATGTTCAATTATAGTTCTATCAGAATCACGTTGATGCAATCATAACCTATACCATTTGAAAACTAACATAACTAATTTGAAGGAGTTAAAATCACACTGAATAATATCTTCTAAATACCCATAGTATCGATTTTCTGACAGTTTTGGATGTATTTCACTTCTAGAGGAAATATTGGTCACCTCAAAGACTGCATTTATCACACAATCATAAATTTTCTTTGTTTCATCTAACTTTTTGATGCAAAATTCATGACCATTGAACCACACAACATTATGATGTTTTACCTACAACAAGCCATACACATAAATGTTACATCTTGAATTGATCATGATTAAGCACATGTTTATGTTATGCAAGGAAAGAAAGGATGTGTACATCAATATCTTCGAAACAAATTTAATAGTATGGTTAATTAATATGCTTGTCTTCTTATCTTTCAAACCATATGCTAAATTGGTTTTCCTTTATGTAATATTGGTATCTCCATTACAATGTGCTACTACTTTAACCAATGAAGCCACACCTTCCCATGATATTCCATGACCATATTTTTCACATCGTTCAATCCATACCTTCATCCAATCATGATTATTTTCTATGTATAAATGAAGTGCATCCCACTCACGACCAACTACTTCATGAAAGTAAAATTAAAATTAAGTACAAATCTATATTCACTTAACATGCAGGTATACACTTTTAATGATCCATATTGAATATTGAAAATGAAATAGGTATAATATATAACTAAAAAACAACAGTCAAATGTACTATAATCAATCTCCACTAGATAATAATTACCTTTCGCCTTCCTTGATATACCTTTCCCAATGAGGTACTCCCCTTCGAAATTGTTATTGGAGCCCGTATCACAAATACGACCTAAATTGAGCTTTTATGTAATATAGGAAGGTATTCATTAATATCCATAATGTTCTGGTATACCATACATCCCTCCATCATAGAAACCTCTAGACGTGCTCGTTTTCTAACAAGTCCATTCAAAAATTTCAAGTACCTCTCAACCATCTACATGGAACTTGAATGTATTGATCCACATAATTCAATATCCTCACATTGGTGTATGAGGTAGTGTTCTTATGCATTGAAAAATACCAAAGGTATATGATTTCACATTCCACACATCAGATACGGAATTTCTCTCATCCAATACTTTATATCTTCTTTATGTATTTCTTTAGATGACAACCATCTACAAGTGATGCAAACAAATCATGAGATTTAACAAAAAAACATTATTTTATAGAACACTTACAAAAATAAATATCAAATATAAGTTATACCATTAATTAAACAAACACTTTATGCATGGAAGATATCACCACTTACCTCCTGTAATTTCCAAGATCATATATAACTTGTTTGACATTGTTGTCGAATTTATCTGGTAGAGATATAGGTAGAACATATTGTAACAATATAAAAATTGTTTCATTATTTTTTTCAAAAAGTCGATAAAAAAATACCAACAATAATATGCACGAGAATAAAAAATATAGCAATATATATATGTGTGTGTGTGTGTGTGTGTGTGTGTGTGTGTGTGTGTGTACCATAATAATTACCTTGATGAATACATGCCAATGACTCTTTTCACCCTCGCAAAATCACCTTTCATGGTTATGATATTGTTCATGTTCGAACACAATTCAGTGGGAAATTTAATTTTTCATATGAATTCTCTTACAAAATTGCTTTGTTGCTCCATTAAAAACCATGGAAGTGAGATATATTAATTTTGACTCCGTTTATAGGTAATTGAATGACATCTTTCATTGCATGATTGGCTTCTTGAAAGTCATTGCAAATTTTTACATTTTTTTCTTTGCCACTCCTCAGATCGAATATTCTCCATAATGTTTCAACCACATTCTTTCTGATATGAATTGTATCGAACATATGAGAAATTTGTAGGTTTTCATAGTACATCAACCTACTAAATTGTTTAGGATAACATTTCATTCCTTGTGGAAGCCCATTAATTCCTTCATGATCAAAACGACCATCATGAATCACGGTTTATATTTTTTTACAGAAATCAATGTCAATTACAGTAAAAACCACGCAATAAAAAATGATTAAAAACATTTCATATATGATGATAGATATAAAATTTGATATACACGTACCTTGACGATTTCTATTATATTGCAACTTCCATGGGTGAGGTGTCATTCATTGTGGTTTTAATGTAGTTTCTTGCTTCCCATTGAATAGATGTTTATCTGTAGTTCGATACCTATGATTATAAGAGAGGAAGTGCATATACTCATAAAACACATCATTTCATAAACTTTTTGAATAACGGGATTTGATGTTAATACCACAAATTGGACATGCAAAATTTTCCTTTGTTTGAAGACCTACATAAAGAGTCGATGGATTAACATTGAAAATTATAATTATATAAAATGAATGGATTATTTGAAAAAACATGCATGCACAATATATCAAATTTATAAAATTAAATACTATTAAAGTCGACGTACTTATAATTACATACCGCAAAAATGGGTTAACCCTGTGGCATCATATATTTTCTATACAAGCATTGCATGGAATTGAAATTTCCTTTTTCGTATTGGTCTAGATACATCATACATAGTGATTCCATTCCATAGCTTTAGTAGTTCATCAATAAGAGGATCGATATATACATTCATAACTTTAACTTGGTACTTACTTGATTGATTTTAACATATAAAATATATAATTATTACAACCATAAGATATATAAATAATACATGACAGTAAAAGACAAAATATTTATGACATTATGAAAAAAATATGACAAATGAAATGCCACTATACTAAAAGAAGATTGTTGTAGACACATACCTTGAATAAATATTGTCAACATTATGTTCTCCTTCTTTATTGACAACCATGGATGAATGTTATTATTGATAACAAAAATAGGTCACACCGAGTAAATAGATATCTTCTCTGCATATGGATTGAAACCATGTGTTTCCAAAGAAATCCTAACATTGCGAGGTTCTTCTTTAAAGTGTGTCCATTTTTCCTCCATGTCTCTAAATATAGAACCATATGCAGGAATTCAAAGAATATCATATTGACTTCTATTATGTGCATGGTAATACATAAATTGTGCTATGTTTTTTTCACTTGAACGGTCATTCCAAACATGGAATAATGGGAATATAATGAAGAACCTTTCCATGAACCTTTTTTGTTACTTGATCTATTTGATATCTACTAATATGACATTTTGGACATTTTGTTTCAAATTCATGTTGTTTATATTATATGATATGGCCATCAGGGCATGCATCAATTGCTTCATACTGCATTCCAATTTCTTTCATGGTGACTAATAAATCTTGATATGTGCGAGGTAAAGTATTTGGAAATGGTAACAAAAATTCACCTATTAAGCTACAACAAATTAAAGTAAAAAACTAGTTAATAAAATATATAAATAATATTAATGAAACATGTTTCATCTATATTAATTTTACTTATGAATTAACAATGAAACTATCAATGGATCAAATATATAATTTATTACGATCATATGTATGTGATGGAATATATTAGATACCTTAACATTTTTGTGACTGGTCTGTTTGAAATACCATTCATAACCTTCAAGTTCATTATCAACAATATACAAGAGAGAAGATTTGTGTTGGAGCCTTCATAAAGGGATTCATACCTCTTCTCATGAACATCATCAAAGTCATCATTTTCATGATCATTATAGTTATCATACATTCTAACATTAAATGTATCATGGATCAATGTATTTGTACTATCATCTTCAACTATGTCATCAATATGATCATCTTCTTCAATATGATCATTAACTTGTTCTTCATTATTCATAGATCCATGGTCTATCGATGCTTGTTCTGAAAGCACATACTTTGGGTTATATGTCGTAGGATGTGTTTCCTTTATAATTACATGAAAGCATCAAGATATATTAGTTAATATAAGAAATATTAAAATGATACATACATTTACAAAAGAAATCAATATAAATACATATATAATGAAAAACATACAAATGGACGATAGTCATTTCCCACCTCAGCATCTCCATATACCCTATAATGTATTTTTGTTGTTGCGATATTTATTATTTTCCTTATAAATCCCCTGCATTGACTACATGCACAATAGCATTTCCCATCACCCTTTGTTTTTAGTCCATCCCACAATTTAACAATCAATTCATGATTTAGTTCGCATAGATCAAGAATATTGTTATGTTTTGACATTTTCTAATACCAAGATTTATTGATGATTATTGAGCTTAAAAAATAAAGTTCCACACTTCATTATTTTTAATCATAGTAACAATTGAAATAAATGTATATTTTTGTATGTAAAACAGTCTGTTTGCAGATTATAACTTCTACAAAATGTCGGTTGTATATTAAACATGTCGAAATATCCCTATTATATAGTTTCTAAAAATAATTCTCGTAGGTATTCCGAAAAAATTATGATTTGACCATTGTAATTTTGTCATCGGTAATATGAGGAATAACATCAAATATCCAACAACAGTCATTAGAATATCGACGACTGTCGAATATCTGATGTAATCTGAAGCAAATTTTAAAAAAAGGACCAAAAGAATATTAATTACCAAGGTGAAATCCAATGACATGGTCAAGTTTTTTGGATGGCGTCGAATTTCGAGTTCAAATCTTGTTGTGTTTCCTACTCAACCTCATCCTATCGACCCTATTCACCACTCAACGAATCCTTTCACCAATTTTCCATTGGATTGTTTTGGGTTCAACTTCCGACTTTCCTTTCATGTAGAGGTCATCAACTCTTCCCAAACAACTTTAGTCATCTATATTCACCTATGAGTCTTAGGGACCAATTCCCTTACATAAAGCTCCCCAATGGAGTCACAAATTGTAGTGAAAGAATGGATTCATCTATGACACATGGAATTTGGGGGTTGGGCATGACTCTACCAAAAGTTCAAGTTCACAATAAAGAGAGTGAAGCCACCACTCAATTTCAAGAAAAAACTAAGAAACCATAGAGTGAAGAATGAGAGGGCCTATAAGAGAGGGAAAAATAGTAGTCTAATCAGAGTTTTAGATGATGATTATGTTAATGTATGATTTCATATTATGAATCTACTTCATTAGGTTTTAGATAAAATATTACCAACATACTATAAAAGGAATACAAATCAATGATCTAGATTTTAATTTACCAAAAGTTGCTGTAGTGATCTAGAAGCCCTATTTTGAAAAGAAAAAAGATAAAATTGGAAGGAAGTCACCAAAAATTCAAAATGTATATGTAAAAGATACTTGCATAGAATAAGAGAGTTGTGAGAAGTTTCATAGAATGATCCACATATTCGATGATCCTAAGTTGTAGCTAAACTTCCATATATATTCTACGAAAAAAATATCGCAGTCCATACTTTCCATAAAATATAAAAATATGAATGATATTGTTCATTGGCCACATATGGTAGGCTTACAAAATATCAATTAGGAAAGTATTTCTTTCTAAATTAGTCTTACATAGGTATATAATATCCATAGAGACCAGGTTTCTGCGATTCACATATATTGTCAAAAAGTACAGCTTCATATGACATACATGATATCAAGAAGAGGGCCATAATGGACCTATTAGCTCCGAGGAACCTTTAAAGGTATTAGATCAATTTCCTTTATGACGTATTTATAAACCATCCAAATAGAAGCCCATGCATGATCCATCAAAAGTCCCTTCTTTGATAGGAAATCAACCTATAAATTCCAACCACAATAGAGTTGCTTGATAGATAAGGATTCAAAGAGTGTCATTTCCCTTTTGATATGGTCAATGATTGGTCTCTTATAGATTTTTTTAGATTTAATATGTTGGTTTAACTAGTCCACCATGATCTTAGAGTCCTCAAAGATCTAAATATTATAAATGCACAAATGAAGAGCCATATTTATAACCGAGAGAAGAGCAGATAACTCTTCCAAGTTGTCTGTATCTAGGACAATGTTGGAAGCTTGTTAAAAAAAGTATATAAAAGATATATAGTGCCCCCAATACCACCTCGATTAGGCAGAACTGATGCTTCACCATTAAAGAGTGACCAGGCCTATTCTTTGTCAATTAATAATTGTGGAGAAGACTTGATACTGATGGGCCTCTAAATCTATGGAAAGTGATTTAAAATGGAAATACCTTTTCAAGCATAGATCATCAGTGGAATGGATATGTCTTGGAATATATATTTGTTTTGATGATTCTAGGAACCCCATAGCATCATGGAAATAAAGGATTTAAACTTTGAGAAGGAATTATTTCATTCCCATGTTTTATCAGAATCAAGGAGGGAATTCCCATCCCATATGATCTGCATCTGAGAGATAACTGACTCAAATCTCCACATATTTGTTATATAAGTAAATTTAATGATTAGGTCTGTAATTCTCTCACCATCTACGTAGCATAATGGGAATCTATCGGGTCCTATCATATAAGGTTTCATGAGATAATCCCAAATAAGGATTTTCCCAGGAAGAGAGAGCCAAGACAAAAGTTTTTCTTGCAGGCGGCATTGTAGTTTCCAAATGTAGGGAATCCACCACTTAGCAGGTGGATGGTATTCATCTTTCCTCAACATATTATATCCATATTTAATCATGTATCATCCCTCGATTGGATTTTTTTTCCACTATATTTGATCCTCCCCAAAAGACAAGTGTAACACCCCGGTTTTGACCCCGTTTGCATTAAAAATGTATATGATGTAAATATTGTAATTAATCGTGGTGTGGAGCTAAAGGAAAAATCCCCACCATTGATTTAATGTTTTATGTTCTGACGATTAAAATCGTTGCCGATGGTATTTCGTGCTAGCTGGCACATTATAATTTTTGGCATCATGTAAATATGCATTTTAATTAAAATACCCACAACCAGCTATGTCAATGAAACCATAATGAAAAGGGCATGATTTTCCTAAGGAATAGGGAGGGAAATTATTTAAACCTTTGGGCCAATGGGGAGAATCCAAATGTCAAAGGGAGATCCCATCAATCAGTTAACTGCCCATTTTGTGTTTTTCCCCATTCATTAAATTCTGCTAGAATGTGGTTGAGTTAGTTATTGCATGGAGTGGGGAGAGTATGAGAACAAATTGGAATTGGGCAGAGGACCATTTTTGAAAAACGTGTTTTGACTTCCTTGGAAAGGAAAATGCCAAAAACGTATGCCATTCTTCCATACACCTATGATATTCATTTTTGTTCACATAGGGAAGCTTAGGAGCTGTTTTACCTCTAGGATTTGGGTTGTCATATGTTTCCTTCATGATTTTGGGTCTTGAACATTTTTCCCACCTTTAGAAATCCATGTTGGGCTCTCTCTCAAATGGATGGAAGTTTCCTATGTGTGAATTTAATTTTTGGGATTTTGGCTATGTGTATTTCTCTTCACGTTGTGAGTCTGGGCATGGGAATTCACCTTCACATAGGTTGCATTTCTTCCCTCACACAGCTGAGAAATTGCTGCTGGTTTCCCCATGAATTTTGGGTTTCTGTGGGTTGTTGTTGAGTTGTTTTGGCCACGATAGGGCCAAGAATGACTCCAGAGTCAAATTACTCAGTCTGAGCTATGTATTGCCCAAATTTTCATCTCGGTTTTGCTCTGTGGTGTTTTCTTTTAAACTCCAGAGCTTTGAATAGCTGTTTTGTTGTGTGTGCACAGTGGATTGGTCTTTGGACTGTGTAGGAGTGGAAATAATTTTCCTTGACAAACCTAGTTTTTTGCAGAAGCCTCATAGACAGAGCTAGAGGGTTGGCTCTCTTCTCTACACCCCTTGATTAACACTTGAAGGGATTTCATGTCCTGAGGGACCATGCAACAGAGAAGGGAATGATTCCTTGTGTTGGGTATGTGTGTATGTCTTAGGAGTCAAGCTATTTTTGGTGTAGGCATCCTTAGCTCTTTAGTGATCCCACTACCTTAGCAGAGAATGCTTCCATTTCCTGATAACCTTATAAACCCAACTTGTTGGCTTGGTTATGTGTTGTTGTGCACTCTTATCCTGATAAACCCAACTGTGTTGGTTTGGCTGAATAGTGTGGTATCCTTGGCTATGTGTGAGCTTGCTTAGTTTCCTTATTCCTTGGGGAATCATGCCCAGCTCGGGGGTGGCAGTGTTTTTAATAGATTAAGGAGTACAATGGCCTATGGTTGGGTGGAATTTTGCAGCGACATAGCTGGTTGTGAGACGAGCTTCCTCATAAGATAAGTATTCTTGTTTATTTCATATATGTAATTGTATATGTTGTTTAATGAAAATGATGAACATGTTAAATGCTTGAATGTATGGTTTTGATTCCACTATATGATGAATAATTATGCATCTCTGCATGTTTTACTTCAATGCATTTCAATTTTTATCATCACATGTTCATGGGGCTAGTTTCCCGAGTAAATAGCAGCAGGGGTAGCATCCTCTTCGTCGGTCGGACGGGTCGAGGACATCACAACAAGAATATATGATTGTCGACAAGAGAAGAGATATATCAGTTCCAGATAAATTTATCCTCATTATGAAAACCAAAATTAGAAGATGATAACCATGCATGTTGATGTTGATATGTGACCCATTTTCGTCCTAGAAGTGGTGCAAAAAGGTCAGGCCCATATCGTTGATTTGTTCCACCATATGGATCAATAATATGCAATCAATATTGGATCCAATCCATGAATCATATCTGGCTCTAAAATATTTACCATTTTCGATTTTCTAGGATACCCAATCCCCTATTATATCAAATCTCAATATAAGTGCTTTCCAAAAGATGGATACATTTCTGAAATTGATGACTGACATGCTGATCCAATCCATGATAGTCAATGGTTGTATATATTTATGGTGTGTAAATTTTACCCATAATCCATTGTTGGTTAGTAGACACCATATACCTTATGCAACTAATGCATTCAAGAAAATATGGTGATACTTTAGGCCACGTCCCCTAATATGTTTTGGGAGGGATATAGACTTCCATGAAACCCAATGAAAGGGTCTGATATCTAATGATATGCACCATAAAAACTTAAATACAATCTTCCTGATATGGGTGAGGGTTCCTGATGGAACATATGTAATCATTGTCCAATAAATGGACATGCCTTCCACTACATATTTGAGTAAAATGAGATGCCCTTCCTTTGATAGAGCCTTATTACACCCTAATTGGACCTTTCTTTCAACCCATCATATCAACCAAGCCTAATCCATGAGAGAGTAATCATTCAATTTTATGGTGAATCCCAAGTATTTGAGACCCATATATATACATCATAGGTGTTAAATTTAAAGAGCTCAATCATCCATTCAGTGTTAACATGTTCAATATTCATGAAAGAAATGGAGGATTTATGTGTATTACATAACATACCTATAGCTAGATAGAAGAGTTGTAGAATGTGATTTATCTTTTTCATTTACCTTCTAGAGCCATATGAGAATAGGAGGATGTCATCAACAAATCAAAAGTGGGTGATAAATATTGATCCACCGAAGTGATGACCTTTGAGACTACCAAGGGGCCTCGTATAAGTGATGATATGAATAAAGCCCTCCATGACGAGGATGAATAAAAGAGGAGAAAGTTGTAAACCCTACTGGAGCCCATGACCCGGCCTAAATAATTGAGATCCAGATCCATTGATCAAAATAGCATAACAAAGATACTTAACTCATGATAAAATACAATTTACGATGTGGAGGTTAATTCCCATCTATAGGAGACCAAGACAAATGAAGGTCCAATTTACCTGATTGTAAGCTTTAGTAAGATCATCTTTGATGATGACAATTAGTATTTTTTTCAATTTTAGCTGAATGAAAGACATTAGTAACAATGTTGTGTAAAGAGGCCTAATTCCCCTTAAGAGATGATAGGCATGATCATCGAAACCAGGGATAATTTTAGGGGCGAATTTTAGCCCAGTGGGCTATTTTTCCATGTTTTTCTCCCAAAAAAGATTCGCCATTTTGCATTTTTTCAAGCCCTATTTTGCCCAATTTTGATGCGGTAAAAATTTTTCACCCTAAAAATCGCCAAATTATTATATAAACGATATAAAATCCTTGGAAATTAAAATATTTTTTGAAAAATATCACCAATCATTTTATAGTTGGTGTTTTAAGACGTAGTAATATTCGCCAACATTTATACACTTTTAAATAAGTATGGTTCCTTAAAACCATCCCTGATCCAAACCTTCCTTAAAATTACAAGGTTCAATAATCTATTATATGAGTGGAACTATGCAAATAAAGATGGTTTACAATTTATAAGCAATCCTTCAGGGTTGGATCAAAGATAATCACAGGAGGCCCATGTACCATTGCTGTAAATGATAGGTGAAAGAAGCCCAAGAGTATGGAAGAGGAGGAGGAAATATTAGCTAAATATGTGCCCCTAATTTGTGTGTGTACATGCAAGATAGGGTTTCAAAGATACAATAATCAAAGGGACTCTACAAACAAGAATTAATAGTATAAATAGGTAAGGGAATGATGCCAAGGGATACATTTACATTAGGTTAGCCATTAGAGTTCCCAATTCATATGAAAAATTAATACCATGCATCTTCACTCAATAGCTAGTTTTCAAGCCCAAAATGACCCTTTATTAATCATGCCACAAAATAGAGGCATGATACCCTCTTTTGAAAAGTGTGGTACACAAGAAGGGTTGCATGGGTTTCTAATGAAGCATCCTAAATGATTATGGAACCAATTGGGGATTCACATTGCCAATTGAACTCTAAGAGTTAGAAAATACCCTAAACGAGTACTCCAAGGGTCAAAGTGAAATGAACCATTGACCAATGGCTAGAGACCAAGTGAAATAATACAACCAAGGGTCCTATCAAAGAACTAGTCATCTGTAAGAGGTCATAAATATATGATCATTTAATGTAAACTCAAGGAATTTGGTACACAATAGAAGGACATGACACAAAATGGTTCACATCTTATCCTCCTTGGTAGGTAGATGTATGTGAGTCAAAAGTGTGAGATGCAAATGCTACAAAGATATGTACAAAATACACTTTTAGTTTTGTGGTATCTCTTTAGGCTAATATTTGATAATTGAGTGCACCTTGGAGTCCTTAATGCCTAAATATGTGCATAAGGTATGGAAGGTATGGGTGTACTTAGATACAATGTAGTTTAGACCCTAGTGCAATATTATGCATGTAATTTGTTGCTCTTTGTGCCGAGAGGCGCTCTACAGCCAAGTACGGGGGAGATCTTGTAACGTTACATAACGTTACTCTTGTAAATGTCGGCTATAAATAATATTGCCTATTATGATGGAGATGTTGTAAGGTTAATTTTTACTTCATGTAATCTTCCTCTTCTAATGTTCCTCTTGTAAATGTCAGTCGACTATAAATAATATTTCCTATTACGATGGAGATGTTGTAAGGTTACTTTTTACTTCATGTAATCTTCCTCTTGTAAATGTTGGTTATAGTTACTTTTTACTTCCATATTATGATGTAGATGTTGTAACCTTACTTTTTACTTTCCTATTATGATGTAGATGTTGTAACTTTACTTTTTACTTCTAAAAAGTAATAAATACATTTTGTCCGTCATTAATAATAATTAATATGCAAATAATAACTCAAACACTCAAATAATAAAATAATATTTATACCCTAACCAAAAAACAATTTGCAACAATTTAATTAAAGACTGCTACATACTGCAACCAAAGCTCATCAACAAAAACAAAGAATCCTAATTAGTCGGTTGATGCACCTGAGGATGAACTCCATTATTAAGTACTTTCTACATTTGCAGGAAAAGAAAATTATTGAGCACTAGTTCTGTATTACTCAGTCGTCATTCCAGTTCATTCATGGTTCTTCATTTCTAACATTATTTGACCCGCATGTTAAAGAGAATGAAATCCCAGAATGATTGATCTAGGTTGTGAGCCTCGAGCTATTAAAAATGCCCTTAGCTGAATTGATAATGGAGAGGGAACGTTTGAACTTCCCTTGCACTTGGAAGGCCGTCAAGACAAACCCTCACTCACTCTCACTATTGGAAACAATTAGTGGAGTGGAGAGGACATAACAGAGTGTGCGTGATACAGGTGGAGAGTTAAGGTGGAAACAAATCATAGAAATCTTGAATCAAAGGCAGAGTTACCAGGTAGTTTGGTTTAATTGGGAAATATTAATAAAAAGAGACTATAATAATAAGCTTTGATGATTATAAATATTATTCAAAGGCTTAATTTTTTGAGTTGTGACAATCAATTGATACATCA
>LPNX010951485.1:79351-174108 GCA_001517045.1 Pseudotsuga menziesii | reverse complement strand
TACTTTTACTATATGAAATTCAAACATTTCATCAAAACAAAATACAATTTTGTTTGATGAAATAATGTTTTTTAAAGGCTGTTGGGTAGGGGCACAACATGTCTGTTTTTGAAGAATCTGATATTAGGTTGTAACAATATGTTCAAAGTGCATTTTCTTTGGAATGCCCCTACTTTCATGGAAAATCTATCCAACTGGGTTTATAAGGCTGGAGACTTTCGGTATCTCCCTCTTTTTCTTACTTGGAATATTTGGAAGGCTAGAAAATGCTTGTTATTTGATGAGCATTGTCCCTTGATAGCTGGTCTCATACATGTTATCATTGATGAGGTGAACACCTACAAACTTGTTATGCAGAACAGGAACAAAATCCGGAACATTGGCAAGCCACGTGTTTCAAAATATCCCAGGATCTTTTTTGATGGCGCTGTTACAAAAAGTATAGGTGGAGCAAGTTTTTGTATATAGCTGAATGATCATCATTTCTTTGACTGTAAACTTGGATGCGGAAGCAAAACTAATACTAGAGAATAACTATTAGCACTCTGGGCCTCATTACGGGTCGCCAAGGATATTGGGTTGCCTTACCTACATATTTTTGGCGACTTCTCTATGATTATAACTTGGGAAAAAAAGGAATCCACCCTGGACATGGTGAACTTGGAGGCTTGGTGCTACAACACCAGATTGCTTATGTCCTCTTTCACCTAGGTGGACCTTAGTCATGTCTATAGGTAACATAACAATAGGGCAGACATCTTATCCAAGGAGGGGTTGCACTTGGCACCTGGCCATCTCTTACTTACAGAATCTTATGATGATGAGATTATAGGGGAAGACTCTATACAACTATTTTAGAATGTGCTCATTCTATTTCAGTTTTGTCTCATGATTTCTTTGAGCTATATCAGGTTTTGTGGAGCAGCTATTACAGGATATACAAGAGTCGCTCCCATGCTTGGATAAGGTAGCTGGGCTCTTGTTATATTCTTTAGGGACATACTATGACTGATATTATTATTGCTCTCCTATGAGATGATTATTGTGGTATTGATACCCAGATGCTTAGTGTATCTCTGGTATACTTGCTATTTTATTGGATTGGTATGGATAGATCTGATATGTAGAAATATTACTTCTGATTTGCTGGCCCAAGGGGGGCTGTATGTTTTTTTTGATGATGTATCAGGTTCTTTTGATTCAATGAATACCAATGAACTGATTTTTTTTTACTGAAAAGAAAGTGTTAGAGAGATGGGTGGTATTATTAATGTTGATTATTGATATTAATCAAGGATAATTTTAGGGGCCCAATTTTAGCCCAATGGGCTATTTTTCCATGTTTTTCTCCCAAAAAAGATTCGTGATTTTGCATTTTTTGAGGCCCTGTTTCACCCAATTTTGATGGGGTAAATTTTTTTCACCCTAAATATTGCCAAATTATTATATAAATGATATAAAATCCTTGGAAATTAAAATATTTTTTGAAAAATATCACCAATCATTTTGTAGTTGGTGTTTTAAGAATTGGTAATGTTCACCAACATTTATACACTTTTAAATAAGTATGGTTCCTTAAAATCATCCTTGATATCGATGTGATTTTAAAAATTAATTAAAGATATATAATATTTTATTTAATTAAAATTTATATATATTATATTAAATTAAATTTATATGATTGAAAAAAAAGCATTATTATTTTTTATTCTAATTCAAATTCCATTTTTAACATTTTTTTTCTATATAATATATTGTTTAAACAATTTTTAAAAACTCAATTCAAAAAATACCAGTGAATTAAAATATAATATAGAAAATGGTATAAAAAAATCAATACGAAGAAATTCCAAAATCCACTCAAACACTTCAAAGTATATCATAACCAATTAAGAGAAACTAACTATTACATAAAGTAGTAATAAAGGCATATATTAAACTATCGATATGTAAAGTCAAATTAAATTTTGACTAATAAAGTTCTTCCCTCGTAACATAAGCAAGTACAAGCATCAATCAAGGTATCCATATTGAACTTTGGATGCTTATCAATCATAAGTAATTTAATCTATTCTTCAATAGAAATAGAAATGGTGAAAGGGATGCTTAACGAGTTTATATATGTAGATATATAATTGTTATTTTTGTGGGAGTATGATTTTTGTTAGACCAAAATTTATAGGGATTATTCTATGTTACAATTGTTAAAGTTAATATTCATGAGAGGGGTTAACCTATGTCGCGAAACTCATATGGAGCATTGGACACAAATGCCAACAATCTCCTCCCAATGTTACTTAGGTGAGTTTTGAACTCGATACATGTCGCTCTGATACTATTTGTTGGTGCACGATTGTCATTAAACCAAAACCTACAATAGCTAATCTTCGCTACAATTGCCAAAATTAAGGTCTATGAGAAGGAATTAACCCATATCGCAAAACTCATGAAAAGCATTAGATGCAAATGCTAACCATATTATGTTCTCACAAATTAATATTTTCATAATCTAATAATAAAGATATTGATAAATTATAGTAACATTAAAAATTATTGAAAATAAAGTAAAAAAATATTATAATGATTTGTGTCAAAAAGAGTTAATGGCATTATCATGGAAAGTACTGATGTGTTATGTTTTCCTATTGTAATATTAAAAATTATAGAAAATAAAGTCAAAAAATATTATAATGATTTGTGTCAAAAAGAGTTAATGGCATTATCATGGAAAGTACTGATGTGTTATGTTTTTCTATTGTTTTTTAACTAGCCAAATATTGTGAACTAACACGTGGATTAATGACATTAATTAGTGAGTATCAATGAGTGTAATTGGAGTCTAATCAAAGAATTTAGATTTAATACATCTGATTTTTAGCTACTCAAATATTGTGAACTAACACATGGAATTAATGGCATTAATTAGTTGGGTGTTGATGAGAGTCATTGGAGTATAAGCAAATAATTTAAATCTAATACATATGAGATTGAATGTTATCTTATATTTATGCTTATTTCTAAGGGTTTTGGTTGACTATATATCATTAAGGAAAGAAGTGGGCCTTCTTCTTATCCTAATAGTACATCCACCAATAATTGAAGTATCCACTTGACATTAGAAAGTTCCCATAGAGTTTGGTTTCATAAATGTATCGTTGTACCCTTTTTCAATAGTGTTCTCTAAGTGTCATAATTCAACTCACTAGAGTTTGGTTTCATAAAAGTATCATCATACCCTTTGTCAATAGTTTTCTCTAAGTGTCATAATTCAACTCACTACATTCTATTGAGTGAAATAGTGCATCTCTTGATTGTAGTATCTTGACCATATTTCAAAGAATCAATAGGAGGACATTGTGTATCTTCATTACCTAGAATTTGGAATGAGGAACTTTCATCACCTCATTGAATGCCAAACACCTTTAATTATGGTTAAAAAATTATCTCTCCTACTTTTAAGAAGAATACGATAGATAGGGTGTGTATCTATCAAAGCATACACAAATATAAATATGCATCTAAATTTGACATTTTTAAGATTAAAATGTAAAATTCGATGATAAAAAATACAACTATAAATATTTTTTGAAAAATATATTTTAAATTTTTTAATTCAAAATTTAAATTTAAAAATAATTATAAAATATAATTAATAATATTTATAGCTTTATTCCTTGGTACTTCCTATAAGACCGTTTTTAATTTTTTACATAAATATTTTTTTAATTTATAAATAATTAAAAATTTACAAGTGAAATATAAAGTACTTATTATTACATACCAGCTTCAAATTACTTTATGAGCACATAAATATATGCACTTATGTTTTTGAGAATAAGATGAATTTCCATCCAATTGATTATGTAATTAAAGAAGAGGAAACATGGGATTTCTATAAAAGATTCCATGTTAATGTAATAAAATCTATAAAAGAATTGGTATTAATGTAAATTGTTGATGAATGCTTCAATGGAAAGTAGTGAAATAGATTAAGTTTTGCAAATGAGAATTATATAATTAAAACTTTTACAATAAACCACAAAATTGTAAATGCATTAATACATTATAAATATATGTTGTTGTCTTATTAAAATATATGATGGAATTTTACCAATAATTTTTATTACTTTATTGAATTAAAGATTAATCCTCTCAAACCTTATTACATTTACAAATCCTCTCTACAAATTTTTAAGTCATGCAAATCCACCTATGGTTATAGAAGACCAAACAATGAAGAGCAACATGCCCTTTGTTCAATTATAAACATAATATTTATGCTTCAGGCCATAACTATTTGAGTCCAAAGATTTTTCATTTTCTTTAGGAGCTCAAACATTTTTATAATTAATAAATATTTAATAATAGAATTTCCAATTTCCAATTTTTTTTATTATTGTTATATTTAAATTAGTTAGACCTATCAAACTCAATATTTTTTATAAAATTTGGAATTTGGATAATTAAATATGTCCTCTATATCATGTAAAAAATTCAAACTATAAATCCAAATATTAGTTATATGAAAAACAAAATATTAAACCTATGTTTTTGAAAAATTATAGGCATGTATTTGGACATGGCATGACACTTAAACTCAATAATTTTTTATAAAATTAGGTGAGAAGATAGAGAAATGTATCATTTACAACATATCCAAAATTTTCCTTCTAATTCCAAGATGAGAGCGTGCCAATGAAAATGGCATACCAAGTCATTACTAGAACTTGGAAATAACTGGAAATAAATACAAAACTAGAAGCAAATGGTTTTTAGAGAGAGGTGTGTAGCATTGCCAAATCCCTAGGATTTCTCATGGATTACACTTCACTGGTTGGAAAATTTTTATCATCTTGCTTAAAAGGTAGGTGAAAAAAATTATGGACTAATCATTCTTCTCTATTAATATTTCTTGCTAACATCATGACAACACTTTCTTGAAATTATACTTTTACCTCAAATTTCTCTACATATACTCCATTATTTTCATGTATTCCATTCTTTTCAACTCTAACCTACAGTGTTGCACTACCATCTTCTCCCGCAAGTCAATGATGTTTGTTTCCTTAAAATATTCCCACTCAATGGTGGTTATTGATTCCCCATCCTTTTTATTAGGAACCATTCACAATGCTTGTTGCATTAAATGCATCAATAAACTCCTTTATTCATTATAAATATGCATACTTTACCTCTCCTTCTTTTATGGTTTCCTTCTTCATGGCCACTACCTTCACTTTCATGTTGCATTTCTGACAAAGATACCACTGCACAAAACATTATGGGAATGAACAAGTCCCATATTATCCTCTTTTAAAAGTGTTTCTAATTTAGAAACAATATTATGTTGTTGTTTTTATTCATCCCATTACACCATAGGTTCTTGTTTGGGTAGACATGATACTTCCAAAAGAACGAACACCTAGAGTAGCCACTCACACAAACAAATCACATATCAACACATTGATGTTTTCACGTGGTTTAAACCCTCAAAAGGGAAACACTCCATGACCCCAACCAAATAGCTACTTGAGGTAGTTTATTATGCAAAATAAAGAAAGTTACAAATGAGCTTCTCATAATCGATCATCTAGCCAATGAACCTCCATGCCCTTTGAGTAGATATCATGGACCAATTGAGTGTTAATCAGTGGATCAAAGGTAGTTATGACCTAAGAGAAGATGAATTTTCATGTCACTCTATGTCTAGAACATATCGTGACCGTCAGATTAGATATTTACAAACGCATACTAATACATACTAAAGAAACACACATTTTCGAAAGGATATATTATAACAAGTTGATATTAACTAAATCCTAAGTGTCTAAATATCCTAACATCCCCCCTCAAGAACAACCTGGGATAGGATTGAAGGATTTACAAAAGTAACACTATTAGGAGAAGTAAGAAAGAATTAGATCCTATCCCCCCTTAATGACAAGTACCTGAACTCCTAACATAGATCAAAGTTTAGAAAAATTTTCTTCTGTAAGAGACTTGGTGAAGATGTCTGCAACTTGATCATCTATAGGGAAAAATAGAACTTTAAGAATGCGATAATGAACAATATTTCAGATGAAGTGCATATGTAGTACAATGTGTTTTCTACGTTGATATTGAACTAGATCTTTAGCGAGCTTGATGGAACTTTTATTATCGCACCAAAGTGGAGTAGGTTTCTACTTCTTAATTCCAAACTCTAAAAGGATCCATTGAATCAATAAATCTTCTTAACTAGCATTAATTGTGGCTCAGAATTCTACTTATCATGAAGAAAGAGAAAGACATTGTTGTTTCTTACAACCCCAAATGACAGGTCTAGAGACCAGACTGAAAACATAACATGCAGTAGACTATCGATCATTAGGATCGCTCACCCAATATGAATCAGTGAAACCAATCAACAAGGGAATCTCCCCTATACTATAGTGAATCCCAAACTGAATTGTACCACGAATATATCGAAGTATTATTTTTGCTGCTTCTAGTGACTTTCATGGGGTGTTTTCATATAGTGGGAAACACGACCAACGTAAAAAAGAAAGGTTGGGATGAGAAAAGTCAAGTATAAGAGAATACCAACAAGCTGACGATACAAGGTGGCATATATTGTCATGTCCCCTCAAAGTGGCCATTAAAGTGTTGACCATTCTGGACTCCTAGGAGGGGCTCAATTTGACATTAATCATGCTCCCTAGCGAAATTTTGTAATAATTAATTAAGGCATGTATCTAAGTTTTATTTTCCATTTTAATTATTATTGCTAATTAATGAGGTGTAAATAAGCTGCCTAGTCAGGTGGGGTGCATTGGGCAAGTCTACTAGCCAAGGAAGGAAAGAGGAAACACTATGACAAAAGCCGTCATAGGAAACAAAGAGGAAAGTACCTAAAAGCAGGAAAAAAGCAGTCAAGGATAAAGCGGCCAAGTTTTTCAAAGGAGGGTGCAGTTGCCTCTTATGGAGCTCAGAAAATAAGTAAGAGAAAAGTAGGAAAGTTTTCAAAGGAAATAATAGTTTCCTTATGAGTCTAGAAAAACAAAAAAGGTGTCATAACTCAAAAGAAGCAACTTTTGACTAAGAGAGGACGCAGTTTCTAATTATGAAGGAGGATTTGAACTTGGAAACAATTTCACATGGTCCTACTTGCTAAATTCCCCAAAGGAGGTGCCTATGTGGCTAGGGTTAGGGTTTGTTGAGGGTTGACTTGCTCTCACATGTCACCTTGGATCCTCACTTGCTAGGAAGGTCACTCAACACTCTATTAAAGGTGAATTCGACCCCATTGACTAAGTTTGGATAATTTGATATTGTGTTTATGCCATGTGAGCATATTCTCTGAGTGTTGTGCCTCAGACCATTGGGTGATGATCCCCCAAACCCCTCCTCCCTTCTCTTCCATTTCCCTTTCTATCTACTGCAGGTCTATGGAGCGCTAATGCCAAATAATGAAGCTTATTCCAGAAGTATATTAAAGCCTCCATCAATTTCAGGTGGAGCTCCAGTGAATCCTATGCTCCACTTATGCTCACAACCCCTTGTTGGTCATGATTCAAGCCTCCTGCCCCTTAATTTTGGAATCCTCTTTGTAATGGTTAGTAAATAATGTTATTTCTATTATATAGTGTTAATATATTATGAAAATTACATTTATCAAGTCTAGATATCTCATACCCTAAAGAATATTATCTCAGTTTCATAAAAAGATCATATTTTATCAGCATATGGGGGGATTGAGTAAATATGAGTATTGTAATGAATATTTCATGATGGGGAAGGGATTGAAATAAGAATTCATGTTCAGAGAGATCATATTTATCTCTGTTATAAATCTCAGGTTTCATAGAATTGAATTTAAGATGATTTAATGGTTTTTTAAAAACCCTAGCTAGATTACTAGTTTTTAATAACTAGTTTTACTGAAATTGATGCAAAATAGGTACTGTAAACTCAAACTTAGATATGTCAGTTCCTGTAGGTCAGTAACAGGCCTACATTCCTATATCAATCTCCATAAACATTTTTGGTTTTGTTTGTACCACCCTTTTACATCCTCCTCTGCGTAGGGTTTCTCTTGACCAAAATTCCCAGAAATCCCCAAATTCACCCAAAACACCTCAAAATTTCCAGAACCTCAGAAAAATGTCCCAATACATTTTTATATATTAAATTAAGGTTTTAAAAAAACTCTCCAATTTTCCCTAAGCCTTTGGTTGAAATAGGGAGAGCTACTCTTCTTAGTTACACGCTTTGGCTGCCCAGAAGCGTGGTAATAGGTTTCCGCGGCGTGGATTCTGAAACCTAAATGGCACCAGATATAAATTTGTTAGGGGAGAGTAAATTCAATGTCTAACATCTCTTTGTTTTATTCCCACTGATCACTCTTGTCCTCTGCAAAATCTCCCAGAAGAAACCCTTGTTTTTGCCAATCCGAGAAGGCTCTATGTGAACTCCTTAAATTTCAGAATTATTTAAGAAAAACTATAGAATTAAAGTGTTCAGGTATGTACACCAGACTTAGGACATTACAGTGGTATCAGAGCATGGTCCTCCATACCTTCTTTTGATATTACACGATGGGCCCAAAATACAATTCAGACACCAAAAGAAAGATTCCTCAGGAGGAGGAAGTAGAATCTATGGATGGGAGGTTTCATGAAGAAAGGGATGCAAAAGATGAATTTCAGATTTTTGTTAAGAACATGTTGAGAGGTCTGTAAGACATCTCCACAAACATCAGAAATTCTAGTCAAGATACCAAAGAATTCCTGCCTAAACAGCTGGGAGTGAAAGATGGGGAAGGGAGCAGGGTTGGCTCCCAATATGAAGAAAGAAAGGTCATGGGGAGCAGTGTTTTTTCCAAGACTGGGCCTCACAATAGGCCACTTGAATTTAGAGAGGAACCAAAATTGCAGCCAAGAACTACCATGCCAAAATTTGTAGAAACCCCTAAAGAAGATCCTGAAGCCCAGGCTGAAACCATTGCTACATGGGAGGAAAAAATTTCTGTCTACCAATCTTTGAGTGAGGAATGCAGAAGGGCTATGCCATTCTGAGATTTCTGTGAGACTCAATTTAGGGGGCATCCAAGAGGGGCTGCAAGGAATTCATATCAAAATTATGAATTAAATAATGCCATTGGGAAAATCACCTTGCCATATTTTGATGGCACTTCAAATTGCTTGGTGAGCTCCTAGATTCAGAAAATGGATACATATTTCTAGCTAAATCCTATGGTAGAAAGAGATTCCATTAAGTCGAAAGCCCTACATGTTGATGGGGAGGCCATTGAATTATGGGCATGAAAACATTAGGCCATGACCAAGTAGTCACCTACGAGGAATTCACCAGAAAATTAATAGAAAGATTTGACAGAAGGGATCCTGACATCTATTTCCAGGATCTGGCACACATAAGATAGGTTGGAACTCTAGAAGCATCCATCTCAAAGTTCCAAAAGGTGGTTTTAATGGTCACTGACATATCAGAATCAAGGCTGATCCTTTTTTTTTACAGAAGGACTGGCTGAACCATTGAAGGGGTTGGTGAAGGCCTACCGACCTACCACTTTGCAGGAAGTTGTGAGCAGGACTAGAAACCTACAAGATGCAATCCCGAGAACCAAATATCCTCCCATAAATTTCCTATCACATAAATTTCAGAACCAAAAACCTCCTATAAGAAAATTTCCTACCTCTGGGAAGAGAGACTATTCCTATAAGGATCGGGATGAATTGAGGAGGAAGAAACTGTGTTTTTCCTGCCAAGAACCGTGGGCTCCCAGTCACAAATGTGTGAAAGGAAAAGTCCATTAAATTGAAGTATTTTCTGAAAGTGATGAATAAGCTGAGTTGGGGGATGGATATTATGAAACAACTGAAGAAGAGGAGCAGCCTCATCAAAACAACAACAAAATTGCTATGCTCAGTAAGTGCCTAGGTTCCACACTTTAAGGATGAAGGGAGTTCTGCAAGGGCTGAAAATTATAGTTCTTGTTGATGGGGGTGCCACACATAATTTCATTGATTCAGCCCTGGTGGAGAGGAGAAAATTACCTACTGAGCCCTTTGAAGGATTCCCTGTGGTCATTCCTGGTAACCATACCATGGAGTGTAATCGATGGATACCAGATCTGCAAGTAAACATAGGTGACTATACTGTGAAAGACAACTTTTATGTTGTCAATGTGGCAGACACCAACATGGTGTTGGGAGTGCAATGGTTGTACTCTATTGGAGAGCACTCTGTAAATTACCACATACCACAAATAAGTTTCAGGGATGCTGAAGGAAAATCAGTGGTATTAAAAAGTATGAATACTTATCCTAGCCAAGTAATTTCTGCAAAAAGTATGAGATCTGTTATGAGGCATGGAGACATTGAGTGGGCTATTGAATTCCAAATCACCACTGAGGGAAAAACTGCCAAAGTTTCCTCCTGGCCCAAAGACATAAAAGAATTGTTGCAGAAGCACAAGAGGGTTTTTGAAGACCTTCCACATGGCAGGCCACCATACCGTGGCATTGAACACAAGATTGAGTTGGAAGCTAGTACACTTCCAATAAAAATACACCCCTATAAGCATCCAAAGATACTCAAGGATGAAATTGAAAATTCCATCAAGGATCTCCTTGAGTTGGGCCTCATTAGACCAAGTTTTAGCCCCTTTGCTTCTTCAGTGGTTTTGGTGAAGAAGAAGGATGGGACACTCCGAATGTGTATAGATTACCAAGCTTTGAACAAAAAGACAATAAAGAACAGGTATCCAATTCCTAGAATTGATGAGCTGATGGATGAGCTGCATGGGGCCAAGTTTTTCTCCAAAATAGATCTACAGTCAGGGTACCATCAAATCAGAATGAGGGAGGAAGACATACAAAAGACAACCTTTCGCTATCATTTTGGCCACTTTGAATTTCTGGTCATGCCATTTGGCTTGACTAATGCACCAGCAACTTTTCAGTCATGCATGAATAAGGTATTCAACAAACAACTGCGTAAGTATGTCCTTGTGTTTTTTGATGATATTCTGATCTATAGTATGACATGGGAGGAGCATTTATAGCACTTGGAGGAGGTACTTACTATGCTTGCATATTTGTCATTTTTAACCAAAATGTCTAAGTGCGAATTTGGTATGACAAAACTATTGTATCTGGGCCATGTGATCTACCAAGAAGGGGTTAAGGTAGATCCAGAGAAAATAAAGGCCGTATTGGAATGGGCCAGCCCAAGGAACCTCACTGAGTTGAGAGGTTTCATTGGCTTGTGTAACTACTACCGCAGATTTGTTAAAGGATACTCCTGGTACACTGCACCCTTGATAGATTTGACTAAGAAGGGTGAATTCAATTGGAGTGAGGAGGTTGAAAAATCTTTTCAAAAAATGAAAGAAGTAATGAGCAGTTGTCCAGTACTTTCCTTACTAGATTTTTCTAAACCTTTTGTGATGGAGTGTGATGCCTCTGGGGTAGGAATTGGGGCTGTCCTAATGCAAGATAGGCATCCCATTGCTTTTGAGAGTAGAAAATTGCAGCCACATGAAAGGCTATACTCTATATATGATAAGGAGATGCTAGCCATCATGCATGCCTTGTCCAAATTTAGGCAATACCTAGTAGGAGGTAAGTTCATTGTGAAGACTGATCACAACAGTCTTAGAATCTTCCTTACCAAAAAGGAACTCAATGATAGGAAGCAAAAATGGGTGAGTAAAGTTCAATATTTTGATTTTGACATTGAGTATTAAAAGGGAAAAATGAATTTTGTGACTGATGCACTCTCCTGTTGGGCCACATTCTCTTTGTTGCAAATATGTAAGGATTAGAAGATCCAGTTGGCTACAAAATACTCTAAAGATCAATTTGCATGTGATGTGTTGGATGGAGTGAACTAGAATGAAGAGTACAAAGTCCATGAGAACCTCATTTGTTACAAAAATAGAATTTTCTTAGTGCCAGGATCTACACTAAAGAGGAAAATCTTAGGAGCTGCACATGATGCACCAGTGCCTAGTCACCCTGGTTTTCTGAAGACTTATCGTAAGGTAAGGGAGAGATTTACTTGGAAAGGTCTTAAAGATGATGTACTCATGTATATGAAGGAATGTTCTGCATGTCAGCAGAACAAAGTTAAGCACTGACACCTTGCTGGACTCCTCTAGCCTCTCCCGATTCCGGATAAAAAATGGGAAAGTGTATCAGTGGAATTTATCACGGGGATGCCAAAGTTAGAGGGGAAAGACAGTATTTTTGTAGTCATTGATAGGTCGACAAAGTATGCACATTTCTTTGCAATAGTATCCACCATTTCAGCTAGTAAGGTTGCTACACTATTCTTTAAGGATATCTTCAAATTGCATGGGCTGCCCAAGGTCATAATCAGTGACAGAGATAGTAAGCTTACTAGTGCCTTTTGGAAGACATTGTTTGGTCTGGTTGAGACAAATCTGAACATGAGTACAAGCTATCACCCCAAGATAGATCAGCAAATAGAGAGGGTGAACCAATGGCTAGAGGGATACCTCCGTAACTATGTTACGGGATAGCAAGGAGCTTGGGAAACTTGGCTCCACTTGGGTGAGTTCTGCTACAACACCACATTTCATATTTCTATCAGAATGACTCTCTTTATGGCTTTATATGGGTATGAAGCTTTAAATTTTGTAGACTTAATATTTGGAGACTATAAGGCACAAAAAGCTAAATATTGGTTGCAGGACAACCAAGACATTCTAAGGGCACTAAAAGA
Organism: Pseudotsuga menziesii; assembly: GCA_001517045.1. Classification (NCBI taxonomy): domain Eukaryota; kingdom Viridiplantae; phylum Streptophyta; class Pinopsida; order Pinales; family Pinaceae; genus Pseudotsuga; species Pseudotsuga menziesii. The sequence continues at coordinate 161,358 of LPNX010951485.1, read as the reverse complement.
CAATATGCAGATGGCATAGAATTAGCAGAAAATTTTTGCAGATAAGCACAAAATAGACAGAGTATTTTAGGTGGGAGATTTAGTGTATTTAAGGCTACAACCTTATAGACAATCTTCCTTGAAGAAGAATGGGGCAGAAAAACTTCAACCCAGATTTTATGGTCCCTACAAAATTAGCAGAAGAGTTGGAGAAGTATCTTATGAGCTGGATTTGCTAGAAAGCAGTAGAATCCATAATGTGTTTCATGTCTCTTGTCTGAAAAAGGTAGTGGGTCAATAGGTAGTGGTTTTTGAAGAACATCCGCCATTGGATGATGAAGGCCACTTGGTCTTGGTGCCAGAGAAAGTGCTGATGAGCGCAGAGAAAAGAAATTAAGGAACAGAATAGCAAAAGAATATCTGATACAATGGAAAGGCTTGCCCAGTGAATATGCCGCTTGGGAGGGTGAGTAGATCTTACAGCATCCAGCTTTGCTTCTACTTGAGGACAAGCAAATTTGGGAGGGGAGGACTATCATGTCCCCTCAAAATGGCCATTAAAGTGTTGACCATACTGGACTCCTAGGAGAGGCTCAATTTGACATTAATCATGCTCCCTAGGGAAATTTTGTAATAATTAATTAAGGCATGTATCTAAGTTTTATTTTCCATTTTAATTATTATTTCTAATTAATGAGGTGCAAATAAGCTGCCTAGTTAGGTGGGGTGCATTGGGAAAGTCTACTAGCCAAGGAAGGAAAGAGGAAAAATTATGACAAAAGTTGTCATAGGAAACAAGGAGGAAAGTACCTAAAAGCTAGAAAAAAGTAGTCAAGGATAAAGAAAGAAAGTTTTTCAAAGGAGGGTGTAGTTTCCTCTTATGGAACTCAGAAAAGTAGTAAGAGAAAAGAAGGAAAGTTTTCAAAGAAAAGAACAGTTTCCTTGTGAGTCTGGAAAAGCAAAAAAGGTGTCATAACTCAAAAGAAGAAAATTTTGAGTAAGAGAGGGCGTAGTTTCTAATTATGAAGGAGGATTTGAACTTGGAAACAATTCCACATGGTCCTACTTTCTAAATTCCCCAAAGGAGGTGCCTAGGTGGCTAGGGTTAGGGTTTGTTGAGGGTTGACTTGCTCTCACAGGTCACCTTGGATCCTCACTTGCTAAGAAGGTCACTCAACACTCTATTAAAGGTGAATTTGACCCCATTAACTCAGTTTAGATAATTTGATATTGTTTTTATGCTATGTGAGCATATTCTGTGAGTGTTGTGCCTCAGACCATTGGGTGATGATCCCCAAACCCCTCCTCCCTTCTATTCCATTTCCCTTTCTATCTATTGCAGGTTTATGGAGTGATAATTCCAGCCAATGAAGCTTATTACAGAAGTATATTACAGCCTCCATCAATTTCAGGTCGAGCTCCAATGAAGCCCATGCTCCACTTATGCTCACAGCCCCTTATTGGTCATGATTCGGGCCTCCTACCCCTTAATTTTGGAAGCCTCTTTGTAATGGTCAGATAATAATGTTATTTCTGTTCTGTAGTGTTAATATATTATGAAAATTACATTTATCAGGTCGATATATCTCAAACCCTGAAGAATATTATCTCAGTTTCATAAAAAGATCATATTTTATCAGTATATGGGGGGATTGAGTAAATATGAGTATTGTAATGAATATTTCATGATGGGGAAGGGATTTAAATAAGTATTCATGTTAAGAGAGCTCATATTTATATTTTTATAAATCTCAAGTTTCACAGAATTGGATTTAAGATGATTTAATGGTTTTTTAAAGACCCTAGCTAGATTACTAGTTTTTAATAACTAGTTTTACTGAAATTGATGCAAAATAGGTTCTGTAAAATAAAACTAAGATATGTCAGTTCCTACAGGTCAGTAAAAATACTAAATTCCCATATCAATCTCCAGAACCATTTTTTCTTTGGTTGATACCACCCTTTTGTATCCTCCTTTGCGCAAGGTTTCTCTTGACCAAAATTGCCATAAATTCCCAAATTCACCCAAAACACCTCAAACTTTCTAGAACCTCAGAAAACTGTCCAAAAAACTTTTTATATATTAAATTAAGGCTGTAAAAAACCTCTGCAAGTTTCCCTAAGCCTCTGGTTGAAACATGCAGAACTACTCTCCTTAGTTGCACGGTTTGGCTACCCAGAAGCATGGTAGTAGGTTTCCGTGATGCGGATTATGAAACCTAAATGGCACTAGATATAAATGTGTTAGGGGAGAGGAAATTAAATTTCTGACATCTCTTTGTTTTCTTCCCACTGATCACTCTTGTCCTCTGCAAAATCTCCTAGAAGAAACCCTTGTTTTTGCCAATCAGAGAAGGCTCTGTGTGAACCCCTTAAATTTCAGAATTATTTAAGAAAAATTACAGAATTAAAGTGTTAAGGTTTATACACCAGACTTAGGAAATTACATATACTTCAGTTGAAGTATAAGTGGCAGAAAGTTTGACTCCATACTGGAAGGGAGAATGGTTCGGTTTACAATCTTCCATGTGCAAACGACGAAGAAGGTCACAAGCGTAATTAGACTAAGAAAGAAATATTCCTTATTTGGGTTGCAAGACTTGGATACCAAGAAAATAATGCAAATATCTAAGTTTGACATTTAAAAATTTTGCTTAAGACTTGATTTCACATGAGTTAAAATCTTAGGGTCACTACCAGTAAGAATAAGATCATCAACATATAGAACAAGAATGATGAGATGGTTTCGTACTTTCCTGGTATAGACATTTGGTTCATAATGGAATCTAGAAAAACCAGTGTCAAGTAGAAATATATCCACATTGGAATACGAAGCTCAAGGAGATTTCTTAAGGCAAAAGACAAGGCTAGAGTCATTGTGAACACATCCAGGAGGTTGTTTCATGTAAATTCCCTCCTACAAATCACCATTTACGAATGTAGACTTGAAATCCATTTGATGGACCTCCCATTTATGTAAGGTTGCAAGAGAAAAAACAAGGCAGACGGAGTTCATTTTTGTGACAGGAGCAAAGGTTTCATTGTAGTCAATCCCTTCAACTTGGGAAAAACCTTTGGAAACTAACCTTGCCTTAAGTATTTCAACACTTACATAATATGCATAATTATTTCTATAGACCCATTGCATCCAACAAGTTTTATTCCTTTTGGAAGAAGTATAAGATCCCAAGTATCATTCACCATTAAAAAACGATATTCTTCATCCATAGCTACATTCCAATGTAGATTCCCTAAAGCTTATGCAAAAGTATCTAGATCATGATTCTTTGAAACTTGAGCCAAAGGAGAAAAGGCTCACTAGAACTTGGAATGTATTTGACGTTGATCTCTAGGATCACTGACAAAATCACCAACTACTTCACATCTTGAACGGACCCATCGAGGAAGAAATTGTGTAGGTGAAACTAGAGGAAAATGAGTAGGCAGAGGTGAATTTTCATCCTCGCTATCATCATTAGAAACTGGATTTGTAAATTTATCAAGGAAGTTGGAAGTATAGGAAGGTACAAGTGCCGAATTAGGCTCGCGGGTCAAAGATGGCACAAACATCAAGTTAGGTTCGTAGGCCAAGATATTTTCATAAAATTTTACACCTTTTTTAATAAATATAACATGAGAATGTGGATGAAGAAGTCTGTAACCTTTTACATCTTTGAAATATCCAAAAAATATGCACTTTTCACTTTTAGGTTGCAATTCTTTTTATTTTTCATCTGGAATGTGAGCCCATGCTTCACTACAAAACACGCGAAAGTGACTTACATATAGTTTAATGTTAGTCCATTATTCTTCAAGTGTGATACATTGTAAATCTTTAATGGGGGTGCGATTAACTATGTAACTTGCATAATTTATGGTTTTAGCCTAAAATTGAAGACTTAGTCCCTTAGCTTGGATCATACAATTAGATAATTCTTTTAAAGTGCAGTTATTTCATTCAACTACACCATTTTGTTATGGTGTATATGGAACAATGTTTTGTTGTTGGATTCTTTGTTTAGTGCAGAAAGTAGTGAACTTGTTGTTAACATATTATCCTCCATTATCATATCTTAACTTAAGAATTTGATGACCAGATTGTTTTTCAACAAGGGCCTTGTAGGGAAAGAACATGTTAAATACTTCGCTCTTAAGTTTGAGGAAATAAACCCAAGTGAATATGGAGTAATCATAAATGAAAGTTAATAAATATGTGAAATTAGAAAAGGAAGTAGATGGAAGAGGACCACATGAGTCACTTGTTAAATTTCATGAACCATAGATCTACAAGCCAAAACGAGTGCCATCTCAAAAGAAGTATGTAGTGGAATTATCAAATCAATGTAAATTGAACAATGTATTCATGAAAAAAATTTCACACAAATAAGACAAGTATTTCTATGATACCATGTTAAATTTCTTGAACCATAGATCTACAAGACAAAATGATATCTATCTAAAAATATTTATGGAGTGGAATTATCAAATCAATGTAAACTGAACAACGGATTCATGAGAGATTTTTCACACAAAACAGGCAAGTATTTATCATATTATCATAACATTAATCTTCATTAATTATTCAGTAATACAATGGTAGTACAATAAATATAATTCAAATACTATGGATAGGATTTGAATTTACCAACTCTAACTGACTGTTTAGGTAACTCGGTGTGGAAAAATCACAGTTGGAGCTCACTAGTCTAACTCCAGATTACTAAATTAGTCTGCAATCAATTAACTGATGAGGTAGGTGGACAAAAGGTACCACTCTCCATGCATGCATGAAAACCTGGTGCTATGATAATTGATTGTGATCTAATTAATAGTAACTGGAACATAACTCATCATAACTGCTTACTTGCCAAGGTCTAATGAAGGAGACTGTTAGTGGCACTCATAATGGGCTCCTATCATGTAGGGATTGGCCCCTAGGGTGCATAAAATCATGCATGCATATGGAATAAGTGGCATATATCCCCTAGTATTGTCCCCCATACTCTAGCTAAGTGATAATAACTTCCTAAGTTAGGAAATTCCCAAATAGACTATCTTCGATAAAGGAGGATTAATTAATCCTAACATCCCCCCTTAATCCTAACTTTGGAGAACTTGGGCCTTGGAAAATGAATTAAAATAATGATTAATAAAATAAGTAAAATGGGGAAAACCTAATGGGAAAACCCCTCCTCAAAATAAGAAGGTAATCAAGAAGCAAGCTTCCATACTTAAAAGAAAAAAAGTTATTTTTGAAAAAAAAATTGTGAAAAAATTTATGCAATCTACAACTCTATGGGGCAGTAATGCAGAATATAGGTTCTTTTTTGCATCAATATATTAGAAATGTGCATGTGAACCTTTCCATCCTCTTATAATCCAATGAATGTTTCCCTTACAATTTGTTCTTTGGTGAGCCCAATTGTTGATTAGTCCTTACCATCATGTAACATCTCTCTGGAAGTTTATTGCACCATTATGAAGGTAGAGAAACTGTGTGGGAGAGTGCAACAAGTTCATTCTGATACCGAGACCTTGTTCTCCTTCTATATTTTGGATTCCAAAGAACATTCTCAACTGCTTCAATGAAATTTTGATCCCATTTAGGTCTCTGATTTGGAATAGGAGTTGGTTATGGATCTAGAATCTCTCGAGCTTCAAACTCAACATCAATATCATGTTGATCTTATTCCTGATATTATAAATATGAAACTTTAGATAACACACCATCATCAAATGGAAATTAAAGACTGTTTATACCTTCCTGTTCTTAGGATTGTGGTGGGTCATGCAACTGATCTTCTTCAAATTGCACACAACGCTCTATGAAGCACCTTCTGGTTGCAAGTTCCATCAATTTATATGCCTTAGAATCCTCAGCATATCCTAGTAGTATGCATTCTCTACCCTGGGATTGGAAAGATTTTATCTTATCAATGGGGATTCTTGCCCAATCTTTGGAGCCAAAAACTATTAAGTGCGAGACATTGGGCTTATGACCCAACAATGCTTCGAAAGGTTTCTTCCCAATCACTGGTTTGTGAGGCACCCTGTTATGAATATATGAAGCACAGTTAACAACTTCAACCCATAAGTAATTACGGAGATATTTTTCTTTGAGAAGGAAAGTTACCATCTCCTTCAGGGATCTATTTTTCCTCTCATCCACACCATTATGATGTGGTGTGTATGGAACATATTGTTCCATTATAATTCCTTCAGATACACATAATTGCTGAAAATAACTTTTGATATACTCACATCCGTTGTCAAATATGATGGATTTTATTTTCTTCCCTAGGTTGTTCTCAGCTAAGGCTTTAAAGACTTTGAAAGTATCAAATACCTCAAACTTTTGCTTCAAAAAATATACCCATCGATACATTGAACAATCATCAATGAATGCTCAAAAGTGTCTAGATCCATTAATTTAAGTTGTAGGAATTGGTATTGACACATCAATGTGTATCATATCTAGTGTATAGGAAGCTCTTATTTCCTTCCCAATGTTATATTTTTATCATTTAAGCAATATGATCTAGGTTCTTATTTGAGAGAATAACATGCACATCAATAATCACAAGAGACAAAATACACACAGATTTTCCTTGGGGAAACCATAAAGAAGAAAACCCTGCAACTTCCTCAGAGATAGAATGAGCACCAATGGAAGGAGTAAAACCCAAAGAAAGAAAAGATGATATTCAATAGCTATTCTCTCTCTCACTTGAGAGAGCTTCTCCTCTCTCACCTATGTGCTATGGCTAGGTGAGTGTATGTGACAAATAGAGAGTCTCACTCTCTATTTATCCTAGTTCCTAACTTGACAATTACTTACTAGTGCTGACATCTCTAGGAGAGTCTAATAACCCTAATGGCCCTCAACTATGGAGACTTTGGGACCCTACTCAATAAGTAGGTTTAAACTCAACTCAATTGTGGGGACTATTTCCCCAACTTACAATGGAGGGTTAACCTCAATGACTTTACATGACTTTATTATATTAATGACTCTCCCGATAGGAACATTGAGGTACACTCAAATAGAAATGATTCTCCTAATAGGAACATCGAGGTACAATATAGGATATACAAGTGAATACATTTTGAAGTTACAAATACATCAACACTCCCTCTTAACAAGGAAGGTATTCTCTTGACACAATTCATCAGCACAAGTCTTCTTCTATGGATCAAGTCTAGATCATCATCAATGCTGGCTCATCATTGGATAATCATCGAAACTAGATCATCACTGGATCATCATCAAAGATGGATCATCATTGGATAATCATTAAAGCTGGATCATCACTGAATCATCAAAAATGCTGGATCATCACTAGATCTTCATGAAAGTTGGATCATCATTGGATCATCATCATCACTACTTCTGCTATCTCAATCAACTAGTTCTATCTCTTATATCTTCTCATCATAGGAATTTATACAAAGACAACCCTTTTTCATGGTCGTTGTAGGCCTAGCCTCCATGTAGGTCTTCATCTTCTTCAACACTTATATCTGACCCAGTAAGAAAGGCCCACCCAGCACTTACATCTGACCATGAGAGGAACACATCCACCATCATGTCAGAAAGGCACGACCAACATTCACATCTGACCATGGGAGGAACACATCCACCACCATGTCAGAAAGGCCCAACACTCACATCTTACCATGGAATTCCTAGCCTTCCACCATGTCAGAAAGGCTCAGCACTTATATCTGACCATGGGAGGCCTAGCCTGCGACCATGTCGAAAAGGCTCATCACTTATATCCAACTATGGGAGGCCTAGCCTGTGACCATGTCGAAAAGGCTCAAAACTTATATCTTACCATGGGAGGCCCATCCTGCCACCATGTCAGAAAGGATCTGCACTTACATCTGACCATGGGAGGCCCAGCCTACCACCATGTCAGAAAGGATCCACATTTACATCTTACCATGGGAGGCCTAGCCTGCCACCATGTCAGAAAGGATCTGCACTTACATTTGACCATGGGAGGCCCAGCCTACCACCATGTTAGAAAGGCTCTGCACTTACATCTAACCATCGGAGGCCCAAACTGCCACCATGTCAGAAAGGCTCCTTCGCTTATATCTGACCATAGAAGGAACCAATCCTACCATGTCAGAAAGGCTCTTGGACTCATCACTTCCTCTTGGAAGGAACCTCGATCTGAAGAACACCAAGCTTCTCCCTGAAGTACTCAAACTTCACTCTGCCATTTCTAGCATAGAATCACATCTGGGATGCTTACGTTCAAGGATAACCTGCAAGATTCGCTAGGATCGATTACATATGAGGACAACCTACATGACCATTTACATCTGAGCAACCTACAAGCTTCGCCATGATTTTATGCTCAGACAACCTGTCTCACTAGCTATGCTAGAACCCCTCTTTCGAGAGATCTTGATCTCGATCACATACTAGATCTCCACTGCTCCTCTCTGGATCACACAAAAATGCAAGTTAGATCAATCAAATCAAGTAGTAGTTTTCAAAAGAAACATACTACCTCCCAGATGGACGAGCAAGTGGAAAAATATTTTTCCTCATCTTTTCTTAGCGCCATGCAGGACTCCTTCCTGCTAAACCAAGAAATCACACCTGATCTCATATTGAAGTAGCACTCCAAAGTGCTCTTCCTATAAATGGCACTTCCTTCCAGATTTGAATCTAAATAACCCTCTAGGTTAATCTACTGATTCGCCTCATAGTTGAGCCCATACTGAACTATACCCTTCAGGTACCTCATTGCATGCTTTGGAACCATCAGGTGAACATGCCTCAATGTGTTCATAGTAATGAAAATATCTGGTATCATATTCGTCAGGTACATCAATGACCCAATCATCTGACGATACATTGTAGCATCAATCAACTCTAATGAAGCATCACTCAATAGCTTCAGGTTCAATGCCATAGGTGTGGCCATGTCCTTACAATCTATCATCCTGAACCTTTTCAAGATCTCTATTGCATACTTCCCTTTTTGCAGGGATATTCCATTTGCATTCTTCCACACCTCCATGCCTAGAAAGTAGTGCATCATCCCCAAGTCCTTCATCTTGAACTCGACAGCAAGTCTCCTTCTTGCAAATTTAATGAGTTCCTCTTTTCTGTTAGGAACAAGTCATCGACATATAACAAGAGCATCACTGGTATTCCACCTTTAACCTTGAAACAAAGGTTGAAATATCCTTTATTCTCAGTAAATCCTAGATCCATCAGTAAGCTGTCCATCTTGTCATACCATGTCAAACCTCAGGATCTTCTGCAGTCACTCCCTCTGAAGTGGAGCATCATTCTCCCTCTGCCTTTCATACTCTATGTATTGAAACATTCTGTATTGGAGTGACAAGTAGCTTCCTCTACTACTAATATTCTATGTATCCATCTAGGTTCATTGGATACCAAGATCCTCTATCTTGAAAGTGTTCTTCTCACACCCATCTGTGAGCTTGTCATCCTCTATAGGCTTTCATCTTCAACCTTGCAGAAAAGGTTAATATCTTCATCATTCTAGGTGATCTTCAAGCTCCTCATGTATGTGTTATCCCATGGGTGCCTTCTGAGCTCATACAAGGCTCTCTTTAATTTTTCACACATGATTCTTCCTATCATTTGTCTTAACTTCCAGTGTCTGCAAATGTCTCTTCATAGTCTATGCCTTCTTTCCGTGAGAAGCATCGTGCTACGAATCTTTCCTTGTTTCCCACAGACTTCTCTTCAGGTCTCGATAGCACATCTTAGACATCATTCTTTTTGAACTAGTACTCTCCTTCCATTTTTTCTTGGCTACTTCTTCATAGCTGAAAGGATCTACAACAATGATGTTGCTCAACATTGTCACATAACTAGAGTGTGTCTGAGGCCTCTTTCTTTCTTTGAAAGTATCATCATATTATTCTTCATATTGAATTCTTTCTTGAACTGTCATCAATTGTTCTTCAGAACAAGTCTCATCCTTCTTTTCTTGTAGCCGATTGTATGTGATCTTTCCTACAAGTCAAATGCACCAGTTGTATGGTTAGAAACATTTCATAAGTCATATTCATAATGGAAAATTCTTATGCATAAATATATAATCATGCAACTATTTTAGCCAATACAACATTCATCCATATCTCACGGAAACTTTCTAGATGCCTTCCATCTCTACCAAGACATCATTGAGATTGTGCACTAATCCAATATGTCAGCAAAGAGGTTTCATTCTAGATAAGTAGCAATGGAGAGTTGTATAGCACCATGAGATACTTACCCATCACATAATATTAGTAGTATACTGTCGTTAATGCAAACATTCTATCATGCATAATACATCAACTGAATATAAACAAATGTATAACAAAAAACAATATCACAAAAAGACAATTGAATACTTATCTTTATTTGTTTCGTGGGTAGACTCCTTCTTTCAGCTTCATCATATTCTTCATTCATAGCAACATCATTTCTTATCCAAATGCTTAAGATGGATACTAGGTTCTTCAAGAATTGAGTTCTTCATATTCCTCATCACTTGAGGGATCTTCTTTGAATTGCGAGCGCTTGATCCTTAGTTGCTCCCATCTTCTCTTATTATGGGTTGAGCTTCATCTTGTGTGTTCTCTTCCCATAGTCTTATGAAATTAATCACTTCCTTCTAGCACACATTCCTCAAATGAATGAATCCCATGATCCTGGGAGGCCATTTAAGGTGGTTATAATAGTATCTTATTCTTCTTTGACTACTTCGTCATAGCATCGAACACTTCCTTTTGGTGTCTTTAGAGATGACACATGAGGGATGAGATGATATTTAATAGAATATGCAATGATTCTCTTAGCTCTATCCTTAGCCTCATCTCCCTCTGTCTCCCAGACCTTTCTTACTGAAATATTGATCCAAGTCAATTTCTTGAAGGATCACGGAGTTCCTACACTTCATTCGATTTATATTATTTTCTTCAAATAGCTTGGTTAAGGAATCAAACATCTCTTTAGGTGTCTTTAGGGAAGAAATTTGTGGTATAAGGTGATCCTTGATTGAATCAACAATGATATTCTTTGCCTTGACCAAGTTTGTCTTGTGTAAGGCTTTAGCCTCATCTCCCTCTAGATCTGGAACCTCTCCACTAATATAAGAGTCTAATATATTTCCTTCAAGAACCGGTGAAATCCTATACTTCCATTCTTGGAAGTTGTCAGCTTCACCAAGATTGTCATCAAGCTAGTGTGATTAGTTAGTTTTAAATGAGAACCTCAAATGTAAATAGCAAAAGATTAGATCTTACCGATTTGAGGTGTCTGTCCTGGTTGCATAGCTGGCTGATCTAGGGTTTGTCAGAGCAACCTTAATTTTAAAAACTTGGAATATTTCTGATATTATTGGATAGAAATATGCACCTATTCAAGGCAATCTGTCCAATGTACTCCTTTTCTGAAAACAGTGGAGGGAAGCTCCTGGAACAGGAAGCCCTAGTTTTCCAAATTCTTCTGCAATATATCCAAAAGTAATGCTCCTATGTGTCTGAAACTTTTCACTGAGGTATCCTAGGCTGTCCTATTTCCAGCACCACAAGTGTGACCAGAATTGGTTTCTCCAATTAGTACTTATGAGATTTTTCCCAAGGTGGCGTTTTTCAGGACTGTTTAGCATATCAAACTTGTACAGCCTGCCACATGTCTCTGTTTCACCTTCGGGGTATGAAAATTTTACCAAAGAAATTAAATTATGTGCCCTATCTAGAACATCTTTCTAAATTTAATTTGGACCTTTGTAGCCTGAGATACATCAATTATCCCTAGGTGTCATGTTTAGGGATGAATCATGGAAGAGGATGGAACCTTGATTTGGAGGAATCATATATCCCACAATATAGTTAATATGAGGCTGCAATTTTTATACAGGGTACATCAGGATTTTATATTCGGCCTGTGAAAATTTTGGCTCTTGAACCTTCTTCAATATCAAGATATAGCAATTGTACCAAAAATACCATTTTTAGTATTTTAGGGTTTTTCAGGCCTAGGGTCAAATTATGGTTTGACTTTCCCAGAGTTTTAATTAACCAAAAATATCAACCTTGGTCTCTAAATTTCTATTTTGATGAGGAGATAAATCCTATTCTAGGCTCACTCAAAAATTCCTCTTTTGTAAAAATCCCTAATCTCTTGCAGCAAAAACTGAAAATGCCTGGAATCAAATTCTGCTTCGACAGAAAGATGCACCCTTCAATGACGAGTTAACCTAGCCTCCTTTTATTGATGGATTATGGAGAGAGACCCAAAAATTAAGAAGCCATAGATTCTGCAGTTGCACCATTTCTTCTTCTTGGGTTAGCTCTGAAACCATGTTATATTTTTATCATTTAAGCAATATAATCTAGGATCTTATCTGAGAGAATAACATGCACGTCAATAATCACAAGAGACACAAAGTTTTTCCTCAAGGAAACCATAAAGGAGAAAACCCCACAACTTTATTAGAGATAGAATGAGAACCAATGGTGGCAGTAAAACCAAAATACATAAAATATTATCTCCAACAGTTGTTCTCTCTCTCTCACTTGAGAGAGCTTCTCCTCTCTCACCTATGCGCTATGGTTGGGTGAGTGTACGTGAAAAATAGAGAGTCTCTATCTCTATTTATACTAGTTTTTGACTTGAAAATTACTTACCAGGGTCGACATCTCTAGGAGAGTCTAATAACCCTAGTGCCCCTCAACTATGGGGACTTTTCCCCTCTAATCAATAAGGAGGGTTAACCTCAACTCAATTGTGGGAACTATTGCCCCGACTTACAACATAGGGTTAACCTCAATGACTTTACATGACTTTATTATATTAATGACTCTCCTGATAGGAACATTAGGGTATAATGAAATACAAATGATTCTCTCAATAGGAACATCGGGGTACAATATAAGATATACAAGTGAATGCATTCCGAAGTTACAAATACATCAACACCCAACCTCATATTTTTTCTATGGATGCTTCCCTACCAAGAAACCAGGACATACTCCTTATAATGATTAGATGAGGTGAAACCTATCAACCAATTTGTCATTGTGTAGTTGTTGGAGATACTTGAAGTTCAAATGATGAAACCTTTCATGTTGCAACTTGCTTGTGTTATTTGTATGAGTCACAAAGGCTTTTGGATATGAAGTAGGCAGGAAATGGGAGAACTCATATGCCTTGTAGGCATGCCTAGAAAACTATTCCATGATAATGTTTCTAGTAGAAGTTTCAGTGATTTCTATTGTGTCAACATCGAATGCAACTCTCTTGGGAGAGCCTGTATGAGTCATACAATAAATAGATAACAAATTTGTTTGAAGGGAGGGAAAAATAGAGAAAACTGTGGAATTGTCAATGCTCAAGTTTAATGGAACCTCTCCCAACAGTTGGGATCTATGAATCATCCCCCATATGAATGATAGGTCCTCCTGAGAAATCCATAGAGCTGATAGATTCTATGGAATCATATGATTAGATGCTCTTGAATCAATCATATAATCCTTTGATTGAGTGAAGCCTTATTTCAAGGCATGGAACCTCTCATGCACTTCTGTCTACTGTCCTTCTTCAGTTTTCTTTGTGCTTTGTGAAAGTGAAATAATTTCCTATTCAAGGAGCTTTGACAACTAATTAATGTTTTTCTTCATCCACTGGCTCTCTAGATGAAATCCTCTTGTACAATAAGAACATTTATCTTTCTCAAGTTTCTTGTTCTTATTCTTCTCGGAACTTGAGGATCCATCAAAAGGGATATGATTCTCCTTTGAGTTTGAAATTGCATTTTTACTCTCCTTTCCATTTTTCTTCCCTTTATATTGTGCATTCCCAGAGTCTCTAGCTAAGAGTTTATGATTCTTGGAGGCATTGAGCACTCCCATCTTTATCAATTTGTCTTTCTCTTAGATCAATGAATCTGCAAATGCATCTAAAGAAGGGATTTTCCAATTTGGGATATATAATCTTCTAGAGTAAAATGTGGATACAAAGACTAGGAATTTTGAGCCAATCTTGCTCAGAATTTTTAGCCAATGAAAGGAAATTTGATTACCCCCAAGTAATTCTGCTTCCTCATCCACCATTCTAGCTATCCACTTGCATAATACCTGCAATAAAGTCAGTAAATAGATATGTAAAACATAGACACTCCATATGTCCATAGTTTTACCTTCACCTTCACTCTCTTCAAACTGTTGAACAATATTCAGTAATTGTCCCTCTGTGACAACTGTGCAACCTGTAATTAAACAAATATTGTCAGTTTGAAAAACATAAGGCACTTCAGCCTCAACTGATTCCTTCTCTTCCATTATTCCATGTTGATTTGTTTCTGTGAAACAACCTTTGAAATCCTCAATGGACTTCTCATGAACATCCTCATTCTCCTCTGTATACTAATATGAACACCTTTCCATGTCCAAGAATTTAATAACAAACTCTATATCAGCATCCTCTTTCTCTTATTTAAGGTACGCACCTTGCTCAGGTTCACACATCACGTGAACTTCCTCATGCTCAGCTGCCCTGAGCCTTTCCTCTTTCTTCACCAAAACATTATGATTGTGCATGAGATCCTTGGCACATAACCTCTTTACAGGCCATTGCACCTTCTTCTTCAACCTTCATACATAATAGTGAAATTAGAGGAAATTTCAATCAAAATGGGCCTCTTGAAAAAATTATTAAAATAATAGTTAAAATAATAAAGTAATATTTATTAATTTTGGAGGAAGAAAAGAAAAAAACTACTTTTTTTTTGTATTTTCGACATATCTCCCCCTTTTTTTACTCTAATTTTGATCGGGAGAGCTAGTTGGATGTGAAATTAGATTCCACATCTAGCAAGTACCCACTCGACATACTTTTGACAGACCCCGCTACCCCAAAAATAAGAAATACCTGAAAAAATGTGATGATATACTCGTTGGATGTGGAATTTAATTCCACATCCAATGAGCTCTCCCAATTGAAATTTGAGTAAAAGTACGAGGATATATGTCGAAAATACAAACAAAAAAAATAGTTTTTTGTATGATACCTATCCCCAAATTTATATTAAAAAGTGTTTAAGACCTATATGGTATTTCAAATTTAAAGCAATTTCATGGGCTAACACATGATGACATGGAATTTGAATTAGAGTTAAAAGGCCCATTTTGAGTTGAAATTTCCTCTAATGCCTCTTGTAGCTTCCTCATGCAACAATTCCATCACCTTACTAAGCCTTTCCTTCAGCTCAACAACCTCTCTATCAAATTTGCTTTGACACATCCTCTTGACACCATTTGCTCTGGCATCTTCCCTTGTTCTATTGTGGCTTCCTTTTGAGTCATTTAGATGACTTTTAGTAGACACCTTCCATACCACCTCCATGAGATTTCCCATACTCATGATGAACTACAAACATGCCTACCCTCTCAACACCTCATCAATATTCCTCCTACTTTACTATTGGCATTTTCTTGGTTCTCACACGGAACATTTGAGCACTCCCTATTCTCTCCACAGGATTGAGATTTGCATTCATTTCCTACAGCACTGTACTATGAGGGTTCCCATATCACAACATCCTTCTCAACTCGTCTGGTCAGAAATCAGCATTCGATCCTCATCCTGTAAATTAATATTGCAAGCCTCCTCTCCATAGTGTGCAAATATTTGTGCACCCGCTCTGATACCAAAACCAACCCTACCAACACCTCCAGGATCTTCAGTTTCCTACACTTGGGAGGATCACCAAATTTAGCTTAACCGCCAAATTGTATGCTAAAATTTCCCCCCAAATTTTTTTTCTCCATACCTGCCTTCCGCAATTTTTCCTTCCTGCAACTCTGTTTCCGCAACAAAGTTTCCTCTCTTGGGTTGCAAGATGCGAGATCTCAAAACACCCAAATTCGCACTCCACAACTTTTGTTCTACAATGGCCTTCCCAAAATTGGGTTGCACGATGACAACTTCCCAAAGTTCCTCCCCTGAAACTTCTGTTCCAAAATGGCCTTCCTAAAATAGGGTTGCGGGATGCGGGATTCCAATTTTCCCAAAGTTACTCCTCCGCAACTTTTCGCTCGCAAACCCTTTTCCACAATTTTTCCCACTATTAGATTTTTTTGTTGCGGCCTTCACCACAGATATCGATTTTCCTTTTTATGCAGATCGCCAAACCTTAGTGGATTCGTTATCTCCCTCGCAACTCCAGTTGTGGATTCCTCCTGGACCATCAGATCTACATCTACGGATCCAATCTCCACCGTCTGTTTTTTGCAAAAACTCGTTAAGTCAGAAAACTTGTGTTCTGTGAGGATTTGATCAATACCGATTTCAACCTATTCAATCCATCAGTCTAGTCCTCCTATGCATGCATCTACCCTATCCTTCAATGTTTCCAACAAAATCCAACTCCTAAACCAACAATTGCAGATAAATCTACAAATATTCATGAAAACGTCGAAATCACTCTACATAGCTACACTGCTCAAATTAATGCATACATCTAGACTAACAACACTCAAAACACATGGATAAATCCTATTAGGGAAATAAAAGCAAATACACACAACTCTTGGCCCACTTTCAGCCTCCTCAAATATTTACAAGTCGATACAGACACAGGTCTAGCTGTCTCTTTGCAAAATGCAGTTTTCTTTTGAAAGATGGAACCCTTTCAACCTCTAAAACCTAGCTATTTAATCTACTCTGATACCCCCTCTATTGAGTCGGTCTTGTAACAGCTCTATTATTCCTAATAATAGGGATTTGTATTTAGAGAATAAATGCTAAAATGTCTCGAAATTGTTGGGCTGGAGTGCAATGATCTCATTCTCCAGAATATTTCCTCTAAGCTCATATTATTTTCCAAATAAATATTCAAGCTTATCACCCCATACTTCCGTCAAAGTTATGAGTCCCTCAAGGTGAAACATAATATCCCTAAATATGTTGATGCACATGAAGACATAGGCTTCATCTAGCCTATTCGAAAACTTAGATTTCTCAGCATACTACTGGGGATCGACTTCTCTTCCCATTGTAATCCTAAACATGCCTTTGTTGCACAAGTATATCTACATATCTACCCTCTAATCAATGTAATTCAAGGGTGTAAGGATTCTACATGATAGAGGAACTAAATTCCGCATTTCACTATATGATGATCAACAAATATTCAAGATCTACGAAGGCACATGCAAAATCACTACAAAAGAAACTTCAATTCGCAAACATTTGTCATTTCAAACCTTTCCACCTCGACGTGTGCTCTTTTTTAGAGTCCGTCACACCTAAATAGACTTCTCTAGACAAAATCCAGAGGGAGAAATGCAATGATTCCATAAATTCTATGGAAACTCGGCTACTTTTGGTGCAAACATGGAGGTTTCAGAGGTTCTATTTTCACCTAAAC
This sequence comes from Pseudotsuga menziesii, assembly GCA_001517045.1. Classification (NCBI taxonomy): domain Eukaryota; kingdom Viridiplantae; phylum Streptophyta; class Pinopsida; order Pinales; family Pinaceae; genus Pseudotsuga; species Pseudotsuga menziesii. The sequence continues at coordinate 143,962 of LPNX010951485.1, read as the reverse complement.
ATAGGCTTTGATACCATGTAAAATTTCATGAACCATAGATCTACAAGACAAAATGAGAGATATATGAAAATATCTATGCACTGGATTTATCAAATCAATGTAAACTGAACAACAAATTTATGACAAAAATTTCAAACAAATTAGACAAGTATTGCTGTAGCGCCATGTTAAATTTCATGAACCATATATATACAAGAAAAAATGAGAGTTATATGAAAAGAAGTATGCAGTGGAATTATCAAATCAATGTAAACTTTACAATGGATTCATGACATAAATTTCACACAAATTGGATAAGTATTTCTCAAGTTATCATAACATTAATATTCATTAATTAATCAGTGATACTATGGTATTACAATAAATAGAATTGAATACTATGGATAAGATTCGAATCTACCAACTCTAACTGTCTGTTTAGATAACTCAGTGTGGAAAAATAACAGTTGAAGCTCACTATTCTAACTCTGAATGACTAAATCAGTATACAATCAGTTAACTAATGAGGTAGGTGGAAAAAAGGTGCCACTCTCCTTGCATGCATGAAAAACTGGCGCTAGGTTAACTGATTGTGATTTAACAAATAGTAACTAGAACATAACTCAACATAACTATTTACCTACCAATGTCTACAAAAGGAGATTGCTGGTTGCACTCAGAGTGGGATCCTATAATGTATGGATTGGTTCTTGGGGCACATAAACTCATGTATGCAAATGCAGTAAGTGACATATAACCCCTGAGTGTGTCTTCCATACTCTAGATAAGTGATAATTACTTCCTAAGTTAGGAAAAATGACCAAATAGACTATTTTAGATCAAGGAGGATTAATTAATCCTAACATCACTATGTACAGGCTCCAAGAGAACTGAGGAATTCTAAGAGACACGTTTGAAAAAAATTTCCTAATTATATTTTCTGAGTACACATTCGGAACAAACACCATCCTTGCAAGATATCATGAGAAGACCTATCACCATATTGTATTTACATAGTTGTTGCAATGAGTGATAATTTAAGTGTCCAAAACGCTCATGTGAAAGTTTTCTCAAGTCATCATTATGAGAAAAAACAACTGAAGGAAAAGGTGATGACCCAAAGTTATTAAATTTGTACAACCTGATAATACCATCAATAATTATGGTAGCTAGGGCATGCTTAGGATATTTAAAATCCTTGATTACAACTTGGCAAGGTGTAAACGTTACAGTTTTACTTTCACTAGAATGCGTGATTTGATAGACAGACAATAAATTGCAGGAAATTATTGGAACACATAGTACATCACTAAAATGACCATTATCTACTGGAACTATTCCAATAAATATTCATTTGGTTTTACATTCATGCATTGTAGAAAATATGGCTTTATCCTTAGCCATATGATAAGATTCTCCATAATCAATGAGAAGCTCATTTGTAACTTTCTTTCTTTTTCAAAATAAACTTCCTCAAGTAGGATCTATATAGCTAGTTGGATCCAAGGATTCTTTTATGCAGTAAAATGTAGATACAAAAATAGAATATACAGGTACAAGTTTGGAAAGAATATGATAAATGCATTGCTTGTCTACCCTTTTAATTTTACATTATGCACATAAGAGTGTAAGAGTTTTGTACTTATATAAATGATCTTGAATGTAGGAAAAAAACTTGGATTTAAAGAAATCAACTCATTTTTGAGTTGATGACCTTCAATTGCATTGTGTTTAATGAACACAACTTCAAAATTTTCCTAAGATTTGTTTGGTTCATCAATTCCAGATAGGTGGAAACACAAATTAGTAGAGTTTTACATCCCAATCAATCCAAGAGCTTATTTTCCCATTTTATTTTATTATCATCATCAGTGGGTTCTTTTTCATTCCTTGAGGTAATTCTGTAAAGACCCTTGCTTCATATGGAATCCCATACGATATTTCCATGAGAAATAGTTGGAACTAGTAAGTAGGATATCACAAGGGGCGACCATACTGTAAAATAAATGATGTAAAAATAGAAATCAATGGTAAGGATGAAAAGAGCTCAAAAAACAAGTCATTTAAAAAAATAGCACTAAAAACTAAATCTGAATGAGGAAGTTATGCTTGATTGAAAAAAAGGTTGAAGATGACCCAAAGAGAGATGTGGAAAATAGAGGATTAACCAACTGAAAAAAAATACCCCCCCCCCCCCCCTCTTCCCAATCATAACTGTTTAAAATCACTTTACAAGAAAGTTTCTTGATGTGAATCACTTTTGTAAAATAAGTGAAATTCACTTTTACAATGATGTTACTTGAAATATTGCATGAAAAAAACTAAAAATCATTTAAGCTATGCACTTCTACAATAAAGTAACTTAAAATTAGAAATTACCTGTAGTTTTAGAAAAGTAACTAACAAGGCTTGAACTAAAGACCTTTTAATTATTAAAGCAACTTTTAATCAAGTCAACCAATATTAAAGGTACGTAAAAGATGGAAAGGAGGAAGGTTTTTTTTTCTCTTTTATCTCTAAGTGCATGATTGCTTATTTTCCTGCAAATCACTTCACATAAACAAATAAAAAACAATAAAAAAACTTCTATGCCACAGTTTTGGGATTAGTCCTTGTTAGCTTTCCCGGAATGTCTATGTTTTCCTATTGTTTCTAATTTACCGTGATCACACAAGGTGCATGACAAAGAGCATACACAGTAGAGAAAAACCATTTCCCTTTTGTTTCTAATTCGTTGCGATCACACAAGGTGTATGAAAAAGAGAATATACATCCAGGGAAGGAAATAATCCGAAACCAAAAAAAAATATTTGATAAAAAAATGGATAAAATAAGAGTTTTTTTTTTTTTAATTTCCAAAAACTTCACTGTAACAATATACCTTCCGATCTCATGAAATGGCCATATCTGGGGAAAACATAATTTTTTTTTATCAAACAAAAACTATTTTCTAATGGAAACGATGACCCAAATGCAATGGAAGACCTCACATGGCCCATAAATGCACAAAAAAATTGGAACCAAAAACCATTTCAAAGTTTCAGTAACATCAGTTCAAGATCTAGATCATCAATGGAAGTATCTCTTCATAAATGCTTTGATACCATGTTTGGGTAAAGAAGATACCTCCAAAAGAACAAACACCTAGAACATCCACTCACACAAACATATCACAGATCAACACACTGATGTTTTCACGTGGTTTGAACCCTCGAAAGGGAAACACTCCATGGCCCCAACCAAATAGCTACTTGAGATAGTTTATTATGCAAAAGAAAGAAAGTTACAAATGATGTTCTCATAATCTATTAACTAGCCAATGACCCTCCATGCTCTTTGAATATATATCATGGACCAATTGGGTGTCAATCCATGGATCAAATGTAGTTATGATCTAAGAGAAGATGAACCGTCATATCACTCTATGTCTAGAACATATTGTGACCGTCATATTAGATATTTACAAATTCATACTATTGCATAGTAAAGAAACACACTTTTCCTAATAGATATATGATAACAAGTTGATATTAACTAACTCCTAAGTGTCTAAATATTCTAACATCCCCTGTTAAGAACAACTTGGAATAGGATTGAAGGATTTACAAAAGTGACACTATTGGGAGAAGGAAGGAGGCATTGGAGCCTATTGTTCTTGTTTATTTTCTTCTTTCAAATGTGTCAAGGCTAGGCTCAACATCACTTTCCCAATTTTATCCACTTCTTCATTCAAAGGATGTAATCTAAATGTCTTCCCATATTTCTCAAAATGGTATGTATTTATTCTCCCATCACTCATAACTCTTCTATCAAATAGCCATTATCGTCCCAACAAAATGTGACAAGAATCCAAGAAAAAAATGTCATATAGAATTCTATTGTGATATAACCTTGAATATTAAAATTAATCAATCACCCATCTCATAACCATGACACTCGATATGCTTTCAAATGAGGCGTACTCTTCAAATTCAATTTTTGAACAACTTCAGTAGACACCAAATTTTCCAAACTACCATGCCATCAATAACCAAATTATAGTGCTTACTTAATATCTTGCATTTTTTTCTAAAAATTGTATTCCTTTATTGTAGTTATTTATCTATGTATTTATCTATTGTATTCCTTGTTCTGATCCCAAATCAATCACTTTACTTATGACTATTTTTGTTTCTTCTTGAGAAAGGTTATTTATTTCCTCTTGTCTTCTTCCTTCAGTCAACAATTGTAGATATTCAAATTCCCTATGAATTTGCAATACACATCTAAAGAAAATTCCTTCAAATTTGCAACCTCAACCTATGCCTCTAGTTGATCCTCTTCCTCTATCAACATCAACTCTTATCGTAACAAGACAATCCACAGTGTTGGAGCTTGCTTCACTTTATTCCTTCTTTTCTCTTACCCGTCGTCTTCAAAATACTTGACTTGTCCTCAAGGACTACGACTTTCCCTAAAATTTCTCCTAAATTCTCAAGGTTGCTTGATAAGCCTTTGTTAATGAATGCAAATTTAATGCATAAAATTCAATTTGAATGGCATAACTTTAACCATTCACATACATGGAAGTGGATTCTAGAATCTCCTCATTTTTTATAGACCTTATAGAAAGTCTATAGAATTCCTTGGTGTACTCCTTCATATTAAACTTCACTTACTTCAAATTCCACAATATTATCAATAGATTCAAAGCATAATCAATACGTATAAATTTTATTTCCAACTCTGCTACCATTACCTTCCAAGTTTTAATTTTCCATTTTCCATCATACTCTATTTTAGATGGAAACTTATCCCACCATAAGGAAGCATGACTCTTCAACCTTGTACAAGAAAAACTAAACTCATAGAACCTTTAATTTTTTCATATTCAAAATATTTTTTTATTTCTCTTATGCAATCTATCAATTCCTTAGAGTTAATATTTAAAAAAAAATCAAAGTTTTAATTTTATATTTATCTCCAACACTTGTTATTAGACCATCCATTCTATCTTCAACCATCACTTTCTCTTCTCTTGCAATGTCCACTTCTAATTCATTATAATAGTCATCCTCTTAGGAATTACATCTTTTGTGATTCTTCCATGGCATCCATTCTAGCCATCATTCTCCACATAATCTCTACAACGTCATCCAGATAATATTCTTCTCTCTTAGGCCTTCCATGGCCTCTTACTATTTGTGACATCTTTGAAATTATCTTATGGATCATTGCAATAAATCTACATGAATTAACTCTCCACTTCCACATCATCCACGAGATCCATGACTCCTCTCTTGGAAAAAATTTCATAGTGTCTATAGTGTCTACTTTGATGGAATTGTCTTCATTCACGATTTTTAATCAACATGATCAACTCGCACTGATACCACTTGATATAGAAATATGACCTATAGATCATAAGCACATAGTTAAAGTGTTCAGAATAAACGTCAAAACTATAAATGCATTAAAATACTATTAGAAATTCCAAATGCATAATTCGTTGTCAAATTAAAACACATCAAATAATTTTTTTCCACCAAGTTATTGAATAGTTGTCCAATTCCCTTGAGGCTTATTACATTCACGGAAGCCTATGTAAAAGTCTCTTAGATCACAAAACAACAACACCACAAGATATAAAATACAAGATATTGAAGAGGAAAGGGTTCTTTATACGATTGAAACTTCATATTTGTGCCTAAGGTCATAACTATTTGATTCCAAAGGCTTTTCTTTTCATTAAGGAACTCAAACACTTGTAGAATTAATAAATGACTAATAATTGAATCTTTAGCATCCAAAATTTATAATTTTCTGTTTTGATATGTAATTAAGTTATTTCATTTTTTTAATTCGAAGGATAAATATATAAATATTTCCTCTATTTTTTATAGAATGTTTCAACCCTAACTATGAATATTGTTTGTGCACAAGACAAAATACTAAACCCATGTTTATGGTAAATTTTGTACACAACCTCTAAACTTGCAACCACTCAAAATCAATATTTTTTATGAAATGTAATGAGCATATAAAATAATTTGTATTGTAGAACATATCCAAAATTCAACATCTAATTCCAAGATATGAGTATGCACTAATGAAAATGTCAAACAATTTTCGATGTTAGAAATTTGAGAAAAAACTAGAAATAACCAATTTCATTGTTAGAAATTTGAGAAAAACTAATAATTCCAATTCAAGTTATATTTCCTTATTTATTTGGTTTTATTCTTCGTTAAAACCTTATGGTGCCAACCTCTGACTATTGATTGTGCCAACATCGAAATAAGCAAGTCGGAGGTGTTTTTTCTGTTTATCCCCCTTGACCATCTTGACTTATGACTACCAGTGTACTGATATCGGAATCATAAAGTTAGAGGTGTGTTTGTGTTAAATATCCTTAACCATTCCAGCTTCCGAATGTCGACATGCCTATGTTGGAAACAAGAATTCATAGGCGTTAGTTGTGAAGTTGGTGAGGTGTTGTTGACACTTGAATTTTGATGAGTCAATGTTGGAAATCAGAATTCGGGGCTAGAAGTGTTATTTTGTTTTTTTGTCACGCCAACTTTCGACTTCCAACTTTGGAAGTTGGAAAGGTCGGGATCACTTTGTATAATTTAGAGTCATGCTGTTTGAGTCATAATTCAGTTTCAACCTGTCAGGACTCAAATTTAGGACTTTTAATTGGTCATTTTTGTTGGTATTAAGTTTTTACTGAGAGGGGCGTGAATGAATAATTGTGCAGATATGTATTATTTTAACTTATGCATATTTTTCATATATTTAAAACTTTCCAACATTCACAAGAATAATTAGAGCAACGAACAAATACTTGAGAACAAATGTATCTCTATAAATATATGTATAATTACATCAATGGGAGATTACATTCTCCAAACTTGAGCACCCACGTAATTCAGGCGATGATTTGATCCCAAGTACAATTTGCAAGCTGTTGCCACCGACCTACACCAACTTCAATCTATGTAAAAACCAAATTACAATATTCACACTAGTACAAAATGATAAATTAATGACTAAATCAAGCTATAAATGACTATTTTTTAGTCAGCGACTAATAGTAGCTAATTTCCACTAGTTTAGAGCTTGACTAGGTTAGTCGTATTTCACTTAGTCATTAATAGCTTGACCTAATAGTCATTGATTACTCATTGATAGTCAATAATTTAGTCATTGATTTAGTCACGGATTTAATCATTGATTTAGACACTGATTGCAACAATTAATGATCAAATATACGACTAAATAAACTACTATATGATAACATATTAATTACTAAGCTAAATATGACTAATATATGGGAAATTAGCTACTAATAGTCATATATATTCGAATTTAGTCATTTTTGTAGTCACAAATTTATGATAGGGCATGGAGGAATCAAACCACCAACCTCCTACCTATCATTAGGCAGGTGCTATACCATTGACCTAGAACTCTTTAAGAAGTTTTTATTTATTGACAATGATGATATTCAAACAAATTTTTCATCATTCAAGCATACAAAAAATTGATTATCAAGTTATTAAGTCTGGAATTTGGTCAACATAGTTACAGACTTAAAAAATGACAATTTTTACATACAAAACATGCGTTGCACTTCAAACCTTGGGCTTGCCATATTTTAAGCCAAGGAAGAAGGAGATAAATGTGCTATCGTACAAAGAGTTTCTACAACATTAGTATGTACTTCAGGGGAATTCTGCTTTGCAATGTATCAAACAAACTAAATTAGTGAACATACTTGACTCTCTTAACTGAAAAAATATATTAACAACAAATGAAATCACAAACATAACAAAGAACCTGAGATTTGAATGGCTGGAAAGAAAGAAAGAATGATTCAATTATTGTCTACTAGAAGACAAAAATAAGTTAATGGGACTATTAAGCATGCCACGATAATCCATCCATATACACACTGAAGACTCTAGTGATATAGTTCCTAGCACATATACACTTGTTTCCTTTTGGAGGAAGGACCTAAGAATATAAGACCAACTACACTCATCCAAAATACTTACAGGTGAACTCAACTTGTCTACAATCATTTCAAGCAAGTCAGTATCATCTAGCCATTGCATAGCATAATCAGTATACATATGATCATATGTTCCAACTAGACGAATTAAAATATGTATATAAAATGAAGATCATAACTAGACACATATTTTGAGCCAAAATTGGAATGCATGCTTAGATAATAAAACAAAGAAGTAAACATTAACTTTTGCAACAGAATATGACAACATTGATATTTGTAGAAAACTAAATAAACCGGGATATTGCAACAAACTATTGAATAAATGAGTTCAAAATATCACAATAAAAAGATGTATGCTAGATAGCAATCTATAAACTGCATAATTATTACTATTATAACTTACTAGTAACTAGTATTTATGATAAACTAATTCCTGAGAGCTATGTACAATTTTACCTATCTGGTATATCCATTCATGTTCCTTTCTGGCTGGGATCCCAACTTGTTGACTTGGAAAAAAATAGGAAATGGTGGGAAATGCATCCATAAATTTATAATATTCATTCTTTTCTAATAAAGTTAAGATATAGGCTTAAAACATCATCAGAGAATCTCATTTCCATGCATTTAATCTTAGTTTTTGTCAAAGGGTTAATAGTCATAATTGAAGACCGCAAGAGAAATTACATTTTGAGTGACAAATATAGACATATATACTGTTAAATCCCTTCACTTTTTCTACTTACCCTAGTATTGGGTCCTCATCGCTAAGCAGTACAAACAAATTCATGGCATTCAACAAAGATTATTCTGGAATTCAAGATTGAGATTTAATAACCTTTATGGAAGAAATAAGAAATGCATGCAGTGTACTATCAACTTTAATATAATATTCCCTTTCCCTTGGCTCCTAACTAGGCTCATTGAACATCCAAACCTTTACTCAAGTTAGGATTGAGATATTTTCTATACAACTAGATAGAAAATGAATCAGCAAAACTTAAATTTCCAGAAGGTTTCAAGTATTCCAAAGCCTGATTGCTTCCCCTTCTAACAATGCTTATATCATGTAGGCTCTACATATATGAACAAATTTCTATATGTCTTCTAATAAGAGCATCCTACATTGGTGTTGGTGGCCACGCTAAGATTGCTTAACGATAGATCCTTTTGGATCTACTTAGGGAATAGAAAATAAATTCCCATTATTGGCTCGATGGCTATGATGTTGATGTCAACCTAATGACCCTGGAAATGATGAGCAATGACACAACAACTTCAGATTTATTTCCTAATTTTTTCAACTTTCAGCATTTAATGGCTAATTTGGGGACTGACCAACTTGACACAAGTTACCATACCCATTCCATATTTTGGGTTTTGACTTGTGATTTTGTTGGCAAAACCCACCAATAAATCCTCATAGACAAGGGTTCCCACTCTATCGACACCCAACTAGCGCGATCTCCCTAAGCACCGGCCGAGGCAGGTTTTACCCTGCCCAGGAATGTCTGCGGAGTAGATGAGGTCTCACCCGAGGCGTTCAAGGGAGGGCTATCGAAACCAAGTTTTCAATAGTGGGGATGAAGGACATGGGGATCTGATGAAAGGACACCATAACTGCCAGACATAAAGCTTGTAGTTGACCTTACACTATTTCTTAAAATCACAGAGTGTATTCATAGCTTATGCAATTATATCATTACATAGTTGTCACAATATCACAGCATTGTCTATGAAACATATCTACTCATAGTGCAACAAACAGTAGCAGAAAAATAGATCACATCGATACAGCAGAAAACAGATCGCATCAATATAATACATCAACATCATACCAAGACAACATCATAACATAATAGGTCGCGGCATCATAATATATCAGATCACAGTAACAATAATAGACAAGATTTGTGCTAAAATCACCATATCATATTAATCTTGCGCAAAGGAATTACATTACACAATTCTTTTCCAAAATCGGATACTGCATACATCAAGAAAAACCCATATCAATCACAGATACACAGGGAATTCTTCACAAAACCATATCATGCTAGATCTTATGTCTCAATTATCTTCCGATGCGATTCTCCTCATTTCAGCCGGTAACTCACTTCCTTTCTATTTGCAAAACTAGATCTATAAATAGCCTTGCTCCATTACATTGAGGGTCCACTTCTAACTAACTTATAACCACTAATGACCTATTACAACAAAACTTGGTCAAATAACATATAAAATATTCAAAGTGGTTATTCTTTCACCCATCGCTCTAATATGGATTTGCGTGGTACCACGCGAGGTTGTGTAGATGTCGCGATGCTGTGCAACTCACTTACCCAAAACCCCTACCAAAAGGCCCCCAACATAGTCTTCTGGCTCATCCCCGAGTCACGTCAGGTTGACAAGGTGTGTGCCGACGTCTGCGCCTTGAAGGTCCACACCTGCAGTTGGACCTTGTAGGAAGTACTCTGACAAATAGTCAAAGCCTGCTTCACTGAGTGATCCTCTTTGGCCTTGCTGTTGACCGCCTATCAATGCTCTTGAACTGCCTACAATGTGGTGACTACTTTAATAGCCAACTATCCACCGATTTCCTGAAATTCATCAAGCTAAGCGCGACGCTTTTGTTGGCATTCCTGTGCTCGGGAGGCTCACTGCTATAACTCCTTCAGTTCCTGGGCCTGCATGATCTACACCATTAGTGGCATAGCCCTCAACGATGTCTTCAAGGTCATCAGTTGACCTTCTATTTCTTGTACCTGTATGGTCAGTTGATCAAGCTGCTCATCCTGGACAATGCTCTGCCAAAATTGCGTTGTTGCCTTGTTGAGCCTCATTTTGTTATCATTTTTGGCATTAAAATAACACATTTAAATGCATATTTCATTATCTTTCATGTATTTTATGTCATGCAAATCATTATTCAGCACAAGGTAAGAACAAATTTAATGTTTATCCAACTTTGGTTATTAATATCTGTTTTATGATTTTTATTAACTCAAATCTATATTATTTAAAGAATATTCGATATATTAATTAATATGTGTATTTGTTTGCAGCTTATGTAGTATGTTTGGGTGAATTTATAAACAAAACGAATTCATCTTACCATTCAGCCCGATCTGCACAATCGGTGTCCAGCTCATCACGCAGCTCGTCGTCTAGCTTGCTAATCAGGCTATGCGCTGTCAACATCCAATATTAGGAATTAAACATTGAAGAATTTTGCAAACCATTTTGTTGACCGCGTGCCCAGGTGATAGTATAATCAAGAATCTGGAAGGATAGCCGATGCATTGATTTCGCCATTATGTTTTCACTACTCACGCATTCAGAGGGAACATTCTAGAGGATTGCCGCCATCATGATGTCATTTCTTATTACCACATCACCATCCAATGAGTTCAATTAAAGAATCACCCTCATTCTAGAAACCTATCATGTGTGCTCTTCCTTTTTCACCATAATGCCATGTTCATGCTGAAGATGCCACGATCACGCTGAAGGAGGCAGATGCTCATGCGCTGACCTGTGAACAATTATTTCCGTTTATGAGTGACTAATTTAGAAGAGCAGTCGACCACTAAAGGGTCGACTTGCTCAATCTCTTGAAAACAATGTGTATATAAACACCTCCACGTAGAGATATAGGCGATTGATCAATCCATTAGGTAGATAGTTAGTTTGTGTTGAGAGAAGAAGATTGTGACTATGTTCATTCTTTTTAATAGAAGCTCTATGCCTTGCTGCTTATGACTGTGTGTGAAAGCATTTTCCAGGAATTACCCTTGATTGCTGAGAGGGCCCCTCAACAATTCATGGTTTCTATTTCCGTATGAGTTTTTGTTATCTCTTCCTCACACATAAGTAGTTTTATTTTTAATTTGTTTATATTTGTTTCTCTGTTCTCTGTAACATGTATCTGTCGTAGTTATATAATTCACACTATGTTGTTAATGTAGTTCACATTTATAAAATTAAAGTGACCGACCACGTGCAACTTATTTTCAGTTTTCCTTTCAGTCTTTCCTTTCAGTTAATTGATTAATGTTATATTTACAGATAGATAAAATTTAGTTAGTCTTAGGTATAATTTATAGTTGGAGATTAGTTTTGCTTCTTTTTGCCTAAACTGTAAATTAGTTCTATTATGTTTCAGTTTGTTTTATTTTAAAATAGAAATAATCTCTTCATACCCATAGATTAGTAATCCCTTTTGATTATCTTAATTAATTAAGTTTAAACTCTGTCCTTTGTGCATTTTGTTTTCATATGCACAAAATTAGTTGATAATTAAATCATTTAGGTCTGTTTTTATTATTTTCTGTATACAACTTCTCATTCGGACTGTGTGTTTGGACTGTCATTCAAACCTTCCTTCCAAACTATCATCCATCCTTCCATTCGACCTTTAGTGTTCTTAGTTTATTTTTAACCTGTTTTCAGTTTTATTTCTTTGGGTTTTGAATTCTGTTATGATTTTGGTGATTAGGTAATAGTTACATTAGCCTTTAGGACCTTAGGTTAGATTATTTTAAAGTACTTACTAAAAGCCCTTTTTGTATTTCTTTTCAATCAAAGCATGTTTTTGAATTATAATTTGATTTGCTTCTTTTGTCTTTGATTTCCTCATTTATCATCGCTGTAATATTTGATAATTATATCTTTGGTTTAGTTTAATTCACTGTTGTTTATATTGAATTTAGGGTTAGATATGTTAATTTCTGGAAAATATACCAATACTTTGTAAATTGATACTATCATAGGATTTATTCCTTTAATTGTATGTTTACTAAAAACGCTTATAAGCTAAAGAATTAGAGAAGTCTTCTTAATTAAGTTGGCAGCGGGTCAATGCTAAGTAAAAACGTAAAACAAGGAAGCTACATAAATGCAAGTAAACCTGCTGGGGTACTGAATAGGCCTACTAGCAGTGGGACTATGCTTGCATGGTACCAAGATAAACCCGTTGGGGTACTAAACAGGCCTGTTGGAAGCGGGGCAATATTGGGTAAAAGAGAGCTAGTTAATCCACTACCATGCACATGATTTGGAGAATAATGACAAATATGAAGAAAAAATTTCAAATTTTATTTTAAGGATGATTTTTTTTAATGTCATTTGAGAATCACTGTAAGTTGGGATTGGACCTAGCCATCCAATTCAACAAATACCTAGGATGTCATTATCCTAGAAATGGGACCCATAGCTATAAAATCTCACACACTCCGAGGTAAACTCAGAATATCTTATGATGACAAGATATCTTTAAAATCAGGCACGAATGAGTATCTTTTCCTATGTCATGCTTTCAGTTATCTTATCACCATTGAAGTGGTATCTCTAAACACTGTTATATTTTTCATGAACATACATATCTGAATCATTTCCATTTACTAGTTAGTTTTTCTTTTTACAAAATAATAAAACTTGGCAATGAAACTTGGTTATAGCAGGAAGTATATTTTTACAGAAGATCAATATGGAGGACTATATGAAGGATTGAAGGGTAATCCAAATGAAATACCACATGATGATCTAAACTTGGTGATATTATAGCACTTATGACTAAAATTTGCTAACCAAATTTTGTTTTTTGAAATGGTTTTTACCTCCATGAGAATGCTTTGACCTTAAAAGTTTTTTAGTTATCATTTCACTGTTAGTAACCCTATCCTTTTACCCAATCATATATGTAAACTATCAAATGATTAATTTTATACCTTTTGTGTCATATGTTCAACTTGTCAAAAGTTTTACTTTGGACATAGTTGAACTAATTATAAACTTTATGAACTCACTCATTCATGCATATTCCTATTGCTGGCTCACATTTCAAAGTTCACTTTGACAGCATGATATCTTATCTTTTTCTTTGCTCGGTGGGACCTGAAATTTCTCCAGTTTGGGGGAATGTTGGGCCTCATTTTGTTATCATTTTTGGAATTAAAATTACACATTTAAATGCATATTTTATTATCTTTCATGTATTTTATGTCACGTAGATCGTTATTCAGCACAAGGTAAGAACAAATTTAATGTTTATCCAACTTTGGTTATTAATATCATTTTTATGATTTTTATTAACTCAAATCTATATTATTTAAATAATATTCGATATATTAATTAATATTTGTATTTGTTTGCATGTTATGTAGTATGTTTGGGCGAATTTATAAACAAAACACATTTAGCTTACCATTCCATCTGATCTGCGCAATCGGTGTCCAGCTCATCATGCAGCTCGCCATCCAGCTTGATAATTAGGATGCGCACTGTTAACATCCAATATTAGGCATTAAACATTGAAGAAGTCTGCAAACCATTCTGTTGACCACATGCCCAAGTGATAGCATAATCAACAATCTAGAAGGATCACCGGTGCATTGATTTCGCCATTCTATTTTCACTGTTCACACATTCAAAGGAGGGAACATTCTAGAGGATTGTCACTGTCATGATGTCGTTGCTTATTACCACGTCACTAGCCCATGCATTCAATTAAATAAGTTCCCTCATTCTAGAAACCTATCCTATGTGCTCTTCCCTGTTCACCACGCCGCCATGTTCATGCTGAAGATGCCACGATCACACTGAATGAGGTAGATGCTCATGCGTTGGACTATGAACAATTATTTCATTTTATGATTGATTAAATTTAGAAGAGCAATTGACCACTAAAGGGTCGAATTGCTCAATCTCTTGAAAACCGTGTGTATATAAACAACTCAACACAGAGAGATAGGTGATTGATAAATCCATTAGGTATATAGTTAGTTTGTGTTGAGAGAATAACATTGTAACTATGTTCCTTCTTTTTAATAGAAGCTCTACACCTTGATATTTATGACTGTGTGTGAAACAATTTTCCCGAAATTACTTGTGATTTCTTAGAGGGCCCCTCGACAATTCATGGTTTCTATTTCCGTATGATTTTGTGTTATCTCTTCCTCACAGATAAGTAGTTTTATTTTTAAGTTGTGTATATTTGTTTCTCTGTTCTCTGTAACATGTATCTGTCGTAGTTAATATAATTCACACTTTTTTGTTAATGTAGTTCACGTTTATAGAATTAAAGTGACCAGCCATGTACAACTTATTTTCAGTTTTCCTTTCAATCTTTCGTTTTAGTTAAATGCTTAATGTTATATTTACAAATAGATAAAATTTTGTTAGTCTTAGGTATAATTTATAGTTAGAGATTAGTTTTGCTTCTTTTGTCTAAAGTGTAAATTAGTTCAGCTATGTTTCAGTTTATTTTATTTTATAATCGAAATAATCTCTTCATACCCATAGATTAGTAATCCCTTTTGATTATCTTAATTAATTAAGTTTAAACTTATGTCCTTTGTGCATTTTGTTTTCATATGCACAAAATCAGCTAATAATTAAATCATTTAGGTATATTTTTAGTATTTTCTGTATACAGCTTCTCATTCGGACTATGTGTTTGGACTATCATTCGGACCTTCCTTCGAGACTGTCATCTAGCCTTCCATTCGACCTTTAGTGTTCTTAGTTTATTTTTAACCTGTTTTCAGTTTTCTTTCTTTCTTTTTGAATTATGTTATGTTTTTGGTAATTAGGTAATAGTTACATCATCCTTTAGGACCTTAGGTTATATTATTTTAAATTACTTACTAAAAGCCCTTTTTGTATTTCTTTTCAATCAAAGCATGTTTTTGAATTATAATTTGATTTGCTTATTTTTTCTTTGATTTCCTCATTTATCATCGCTGTAATATTTGATAATTGTATCTTTGGTTTAGTTTAATTTACTGTTGTTTATATTGAATTTAGGGTTAGATATGTTAATTTCTGGAAAATATACCAATACTTTGTAGATTGATACTAGCATAGGATTTATTCCTTTAATTGTATGTTTACTAAAAAAGATTATAGGCTAAAGAATTAGAGAAGTATTCTTAATTAAGTTTTCTTTATTAAGTCTTCTACTTGCTTCGTTATTTATTTTTTCTACTTATTCATAAATTAGACCTTTCTCAGTTTCTGAAGCTGTTCATGAAATTTTTTCCATTCTCAGACTAAGAAGAAAAGAGTTAATTAATGAGTAGTCTGATATTATCCTAGTATGATGTTTTGCTTTAATCACATTAATAATTAAATTTTTAGGAGTTTGAATCAGTTTTTTATTTTGAAAGATTTTTCAATCTTTTGTTTATTAATGTATTTCTATAATGCCCTAGGAACCCCTTTACCTTCGCATATATTTTGTAGCAACTCTAATCCTACCAACCCCGGCCGATAATTAAATATTAGGTGTATTTAAGATAGTAGAACACACCCAAAAATGCCTCCATAATGGTTTTAGACTCTTGCTCCATGCCTTTGAACTTAGTTGCAATGTATTCAATGGAGGCTTTCCTTTCTGCACCCTCTTTCGATGGCGTCGTCGGTTGTACCAATTAGGCCTGGAGCATCAAGTTATTATCCTGAAGTTGAACAATAGTTTTCCCCAATCGTTTGGCCTTTTTGACTTGGGTGCGGTCTGGTGTGTTCTCAAAAATGTGCTGGAAAGCTTCAGAAATAGCCTGCTCGACTTTGCCGCACCTGACACACATTTGTGCCTGCTCAATGATTAGGAGATCTTATGCCTTTTGAAATTCCATAATCTCCCCAGGATCCTTTCGCTGCAGCTTAGCCTCCATTTCCTTCAAGTTGTCAATTTCCCAAAAACTTTCTTCTGCAAGCTGCAGCCGGACCTAATGTAGCTCATCGGCCTGTTTCTGCAACTTCTCTGTGACAATCTGGGACTGAACATAGCCATCAATCATCTCTTTTTGTCGTTCCTCCAGTTCCAGGGAGACGACATGATGCAACTCCACTAACTCCATAGAGAACAACTTGTTCAGGTCCAAATCCACGCTCTTTATTGTTCAGAGCAACTAGTGAAATTCCTCATTATTCACGCCGATCACAGTCGGGGGAACTTGCATGTTCCTGGCCCTGCTCTCAGTGCTAATAAATGGAATTTCCTACAGTATGGGTCGCACAGCTGTCTACCTAGAAATAATTCCAAAAATATAATCTAATCAATCTCTCACCACTTCGAATTCTTCATGGTTTGACTCCCAGATCACCTTTGTCGATTCCACGGATGAGTCAGTCATCGCTTTGATAAGTTGTTGTAGTTGATCCTCCATCCCTGACTTGGTATCACTACCTGCTTCATACTCCTAGCACCATTTGGTGCAAGTATCCTCCCGCATGCGCTATGCTGCATCCTTAGGGTCTGTTGATGACTCATTGTCGGAGTCATGAGTGCTTAGGTCCTTCTAGCCAGGATCTTCTACGGCATCCAGTGACTGTTCTTTAGATAATTCCTCCTGAATCACTGGATTTCACCACTCCGTTAACCACTCTTGGATGATGGAATCCAACTCTTTGGTCATGAAACTGTATGGAAAAGGAAACCACTGCTTGTCAAGGTCCCGACGTGCCTGATTGTAAATCAAATGGGGCCTAATGGAAAACTGAAGGATTCGTTGATACTTAGCCATGGCATAAGGGGAGACTCGGGGAACGGTAATGGACGCATCTTGCAATGCTTCCCAATACACCCAAAAGTGGATTGCATGGTCTATTTGTTGACTGGGTTATTCAACCCACCATAAGTTTTGATACCATGCACCCTATC
Organism: Pseudotsuga menziesii; assembly: GCA_001517045.1. Classification (NCBI taxonomy): domain Eukaryota; kingdom Viridiplantae; phylum Streptophyta; class Pinopsida; order Pinales; family Pinaceae; genus Pseudotsuga; species Pseudotsuga menziesii. The sequence goes on along the minus strand of LPNX010951485.1, from coordinate 126,320 downwards.
ACACCTTTGCCGCATCAATTTCCATTGGTTGGTAATCTGTCGGTTCCATCTAGGAAACTAGCACAATAAGGATTAACAGCCAACTATATGAAAATTATTTCCCAGCCTGAGCAGCCAGTGCTTCTTCTAGCAACTGGTTCAGCAAAAATAGAGACCAATTCATTTGCACCCCTTCAACACACTTCTGGGCGCAGGCAACAACACCCAAATTGCATTGTACTGGTCAGTTTCCCCAAACTACTTTGCTTGACAGAATATGTGTGCTGATGCACATGACTTGTGATTTAATGTTGTCGATGCGATAAGCACGACCATCATGTTGTAAACCAAAGCGCTCCTCTAGCTGTTTGGCAAGATTTTTTTTCCGTATCTCTCCCACGGATATACTGCGCTGGATCTTCCCCAGCCTTCGGCAAGCCTGTGATGCTTGTGATCAAATCTATTGTCACAGGGATCGACATGTTCAACAAAAGCATCCCTTCATGAAAGAAAGCCAACAAATACTTCACGCATGCATGGGATTTGATCAAACACCCAAAATGAGGCATATTGATGAGCCGCAACAATCCCTATTGATCTAGTACACTCACCCACGGTTGAGGAATCCACTGAATTGGAGCACCAGGCCCCATTGGGATTGACTCATAAGGCTCATCCCTAACATATTTGAGGAGTAGCAGGTCATGGTCTTCAAATTTCAACCTTATGAGCACAGGGATGATGTCGACTGAGCACTTCATCCCCTCCACCAGCGGCGACAATTTTAGTGGGTACTTCTGATTCTTTGAAAACTTCCTCAACTTGGCTCCTATATGTGTAGGATTGACATAGCCCAAAAGGTCATGTACAGAGACACCCTGGGGGGCTGTGGACTCAACAGCGCTCGAGCTTGATGGCTCGGTCTGGGTAGTTCCTTCTCCTTGCACTCTTGCCGAGGTGCGAGTTTGCCTCTTTTGTGGTGGCGTGGGGTTGGACCTCTAAGCCTATCGCTTCCATTTGGGAATGGATGACAAACTGGCTGGAATACTCATTATCTCTTCTTCAACCACCGTGGGAAGAATCGAGGACTTGTACTCACTGGAAATCTCTATGGCGTCAAGGTCACTCAACATGCCTCACGCCTCAACCCTTCAACTGCACTCAATGGCTCTAAACTGCAACACTATAGTTCACTCATCAGTTCTCACCACACTGCACAATTCCTTGCTCTACTTCACACTCTCTGGTCACTGAACTGAAAAATTCCATCCTTATGCATCTCGCACATTTTTTTATAGCCACCTCCAATCCAAAATTCATCATTACCAAATATATCCTCACCATTATTGCTAAAGTGGGTATTAATGATGCCAAATCTGCCAGCAATCTCACTCTTCTAATGGTCATATCACTGATTAATGTGGGTCGCTTCAACAAGCATCACCAGCCAACTGGTTTAACTACCTGCATTTATTATCTGATTTGACCACCGCACAGCCCTGCAACTATCGCAAGTGGTTGACTAGTTATTGCGAACAACTGTAATCTTGCGTAGCCTCTCCCTCAGGGCTCACCTTGTTGTTCTAAACTAAAAGATTCATTTTATTATTATTATTTTTTTTAGCACCTCAAGTGGTGCGCATCGCCAACCCCGACCTGTAGGGATTTAAGCAACTCCCATTAACAAGCGTTGGAAATACTGTACCATCTAATTGATGTAGTTGAACTGCACCGCCAGAAGTAATGGAATGAACAAGATAGGGACCTGACCAGTGCATTTGTAACTTACCGGGATGTTTGTTGAACTTACTGTTGTATAATAGCACCAAATATCCTGTCACAAACTGTTTTGTCTTAATGTGGCGATCATGCCACGCCTTCTATTGATCCTTTGCAACCTGCTAGTGGAAGCCAACAATAAAATGGTCTTCTTCAAGCTAGATTAACTTCACAATTCATTCTTTTAATGCTTCTGCATCATCCATGCCCATCTCTACGGTAATGCGCAAGCTGGGAACAATATACTCCATGGGCATGACTTCCTCTTTCCCATAGACTAGCTTAAATGGTGTTTGACCGGTTATCCATTTACAAGTAGTGCGATAGGCCCATAGTACCACTAGAATTTTTAGGTCCCAGTCATCACGATTAGCATTACATACCTTAGTCAAATATGTCTCCAAGATTTTGTTGAATGCTTTGACGGTCCCATTCGCCTGTGGATGGTATGGTGTACTCCTCTTGTGTTGCACCTATAATTCCTTATTTAGCATTTTCACAGTTTGGTTGATGAAGTGACTACCCTGGTCACTCATCAAGATCCTAGGACACCCAAACCTTGTCATGATGTTTTCAAAGATGAATCTCACTACCGTCATAGCAGTACAATCCACAACTGGTGCAGATTTCACCCACCTAGTGAGATAGTCAGTTGCAGTGATGATGTATCACGCACCAATCTGCTTCCTTGGTGGATTAATCAGACCCACAAAATCCATGGCCCATTTATCAAATGGTTGCAAAGTCACTTGCAGTACTAGCAACATCTCATCCCACCATGATGGTTTACTGACACGCTGGCAGATGTCGCAGCTCCTCGCATAGTCTGCAGCATCGTTAAGCAATGTATGCCACCATAGTCCAGTGCAAAACACCTTTCGTGCAGTAGCTTGATCTGCATAGTGACCTCCCACAATTCCTGCATGTGCTTCTTTGAGAATGGGACCCTGCTCCTACGGTAAAATACATCGTCGTAGGATTTCATCCAGTCTAAGATTATATAATTGTCCTACAATTAATTGAAAATTAGAAGCTTTTACGACCAACTGCTTCTTTTGGCTAGTCGACATGTCCTATGGGGCGATACCAATGGCCAAAAACTAAATAATTGGTGCATAGTGATCATCTGTGATGTCAACACGGAATAGTTGTGTATCTAGCAATCCATCATCAATATTGGTCAGTTATTCCCCATTCTCAATGTGAGATAGATGATTTGGGCCAACGTTCAAGCACCCTAGCTTTAGAACTATTTCAAAATCAAACTCCTGGAGGAGCAACAGCCATCGACAAATCTTCCCCCCCAACACAGGCTTATTGACCAGGTATTGCAAAGCAGAATGATCAGTGAACATCTTGAAATGTCTACCAAGAAAGTAGTATCGAAACTTTTGCAATGCATAAATCATCACCAAGCCTTCCCTTTCCATTATTGTATAATTTTGTTCAGCAAAAGAAAAATTTCTATTGGCATATGCGATCGGGTGATCCACGTCGCCCTCATCTGGTTGTGCAAGAATGACTCCTAGCATGATAGAAGAATTGTTGATGTGTACTTGAAACTCCTTATCCCAATTAGGAAAAACCACAATGGGTGCAGAGCCCATTTTGGATTTCAAAGTGTCGAAACTTCCTTGGCATTCCTGAGTCCATTCATAGGTTGCATCCTTCTTTAGCAGCTTCTCCATGGGGGCGGTAATTACAATGTATCCTTTGATAAACTTACGATAGTATCCAGTATGCCCCAACATGGCCCGAAACATTTTGACATTAGTCGGTGGCGGTAGACTAAGGATTAGCACGATCTTTGTCAGGTCAACCAATAGACCTTCTTTGCAGACAATGTGTCCTAGTAACATGCCAAATGGTGCATAGAAAATATACTTTTTAGAGTTCAAGGAAATCTGATGTTGTCGACACCTTTCCAGCATTAGCCACAAGTTGTCCAGATGGTTCCTAATCAGTCCATAGACAATCTAATCATCCATATACACCTGTAGGAACTTTTGAATAAAATCTTTAAATACAACGACAACTACATGAGAGAATACAATTGGTGCATTTTTCAACCCAAACGGCATGAGTGTATATTGAAAATAGCCCCACTCAGTGACAAACATAGTCTTATAACGATCCTTCTTCACAATCTGGATCTGGTAGTATCCCAAGAAGCCATCCATGAAAGAATACATCTCATGACCACCTACACCTTGAAGAACTTCATCTGTAAAAGGGGTCGGGAATGAATCATGTACACATGCATCATTCAACTTCCTTAAGTCGACGCAAATGCATATTTCTCCTATATTTTAATCCTGGACCACCATAGGACTTATACACTTGGATTCTTCCACAGGTTCAATGATCCTAGCATCAAGAATCTAGTTATTCTCAGCCTTCACATAGTCCTTGTATCGTGGATTCAGTCGATACAGCCTCTATCGCACCGGTTTGGAATCTGGTTTCAACATGATTTTCATCTCCCCCAAGTCTCCTAAAATTCCCATCATCTCTGAAAACCGTGTCAGAAAAAGGTCCTGGAATTCATGTAGCAGGTCCATGATGCAAGCCATGGTCTCCTTGTCCTAGTAGTCTCTGACATTGGCAAATTTCAGGTTCTTTGCCGACCCAATGTTAACTTTCTGGATCTTCAGCAGCTGATTTATCGAGTTCGTTGGTATGTCAGGGGCTGTGACATCATAGATTCCTTCAAAATCTGGAATATTAACATTCCGCAACTCATCATCATCTTTAGGTTCCCCCGACAAGTTGTAACAGGCCATCATGGACTGAATTGAACAATGCACATGTGGATCAACTGGATAAGCGAGAGGGGTGACCTTGAGTATGATGTTGCGGATGATTTGTAAAGCATTTCATCATGTTGGGTTGATGTCCTGAAAACTAAATGTCTGTGCAAAACAAACATAAAACTCTTCCCAAGTGGTGATAGTCCTACGCAACTTTGCCACCACATACCAGGATCTCGACATTTCTTATAGAGTTTGAATGAAAGCGTGGACCCATTCATCCCTGGGTCATGATGCCCATAAATTATGACACTTGATTAAATGACCAGTGGGATCATTTCTTCCATCATATCTCCCAGCATGATAGACCTCTACATCGCCAAAGAAGGCCATCATCAATCTGCGGCACTGTTCCGAGTCACGGATCATCTGTTTGTGTGTTCAAATTCCTGAAAGAACTCTGATAGTCCCAGTAGTCCTTCATAAATGGGAAACTCGACAGTCTCAGTTGCAACATGTCAGAGAGACTTTGTAATCAACCCTCATTTCCTGAATGATACCTCATGCAACCAATTCTGCCAATTTTCTAGAGCATCGTCAGAGTCGGAGGATGTGGAACTTGCGTTGTGCCATCCAAGTTCGCCATCGATAGTAGGATGGATATAGTCCTGAGATATGTTATAAGCATGATCCCAACTTCTCTCGACTTCATCCTTTATAGTTTCAATATGTTGGTGTCCTTCCTGAGGGTCCATAGGAGCAATGACCCTAACATCTTGGTTTTCTAATGTCATAATGCATTTTTTGAAGTTGATAACTGCCATGCTATCATTAGCCCATCCAATCCCTAGAAGCACGGGATAGGAACCACCGTCTTCTACAAATTCTATCACATCAAAATCAGCATGCATTTTCTTACCTTCAAGGTCGACAACCAAGTTTGAAATGCGACCAATGGGATGAACCTTCATCTAGTTTGCTAGTCGCAGCTGTATCGGCGACCATCCCAATGTTGGATTTCCCATCAACTGCTAGGTTTTCTTGGTTAGAATGTTTACATTGGATCCAAGATCTAGAATGATCGAGTCAACCTCATAATCTCCAATCTGGATATTCATCCTCATCTCCTTGTCTGTCTTCCTTTTTTGCAAGGAATTCACAACAAAATCCTTCATTGTCTTATTTGGGTGGTGCAATAGTGTCTCAAGCTCAATAAGGGTGTCAAAGTCTCTTGTCAGCAATAGACAACTCTCAAGAAAATTCTGCAAGGTACCATGCTACCGCAATGGTCTTGCCTCTACAGATGGATCGAAAGCAAATGGCATATCAACAATTGGTAACTTACCCGGATTTCGCCCAGTTACATTCTTTGCATTGAAGAAGGTATCTTTCTCTATCGCAATATCAAATGCGACCTTTTTCTTACCAGCGAGTTGAACTTCCAGCTATGGTCCATCATCTCCAGTTGTCATGCCAGCATGAGTGGCAATCCCAACGTTGACATCCTTCATCTGCAATTCATCCTGAATAGTGGCAACTGTTGATCCTTGATTTAAGTTCAAATGTGGGTTCTAATTCAATGGTTGATTCATCATTTGGTTCTATGTCTGAGGAGGGTTTTGAGTCTAAGTTTGTAGTGGGACCTAGTTCTGCATTATCGGCTAGTTTTTTCACCTGAAATGTAGGTTGATTCTGATTCTGCACATTCTAGAAGTGAGGAATATTTCCTGCCTACCATTTTGCAATCAACTGAGGGCATTTTTCAACATTATGATCATTGGATGCATAGAATTTACACTGCGCATGAGGGCACTCCCTCTGATAATGCCCAAATACCCCAAAGGTGTATCACTGGATTGATTCATGACCTCGTCCTCCTCCTCGACCAAATCCTCCTCCTCGACCTCTGAACCCTCCGCAAAATCCTCCTCTGACTCCTCCTTGTTCAAACTGAGGTTGGGCCATCTGTTGCTGTGGTGGGTTAGGTTGCTACTGGACATAGTGCATGGCTTGAACATATTGTGGCTGATTATACTGTAGTCGTAGTGCCTGGTTATACTTCGGTTGTACCACCATTTGTGGTTGAGGTGCAAACTCTGGCTACGCTATAAAATGTTGTTGTGGTTGCGCAGAGAAAAACTGCAACGAAGGTGGTGGTGTATATGGAACCTATGCTACTAGTTGTACTACTTAGGGCTATTCTTGCGCTATCCGGGGGTCCTCACCTTTCACAAAGTATGAATCATATGTTCTTTCCTGGAGAAAATCATAAGTGCAACAGTTTTTGTCGTCATGTCCAACTGACTGACAAAATGTACCATACAAATTTTCTTCCTTGGTAACCATCTTCTGCATGTAATCACAGTTCTCATGTCGATGCCCATAGACCTAACATATGCGACACCATGGTACACCAGCACAGCTCAACAGATTCGGGGCTCCCGACAACAAATAATTCCGAAACGTAGGACAGGTGTCATTGGTATGTCCGCCTGCATGACAATGGGTGCACCAAAGATCATCATGATCTTCCTTGGAATTTTTGATATCTTGTAGTTGGAGCGTTAAATTGGCCGATTGTGCTTGAATCTGGTTCATTCCAATCACAGATTCTCCTACTGGTGATGCCTCCAATTTCATTGCAGTCTCTAGAGCCTCGCTCTGTGTTGCAATCTTTTGTTGCATTAGTGGTTGTCTGATATGTGGGATAAGTGTAGCAATGAACCATTCCTTGTGTTAAACATTGCTCATATAAAAATTGACCAGAGCCATTAATGTCTTAAACCACTAATCAAAGTCCCAAATCGTCTCATGGGGGAACTGTTTGATCTCCTTCAATTCATTAATATACTGAGCCTCAAATTTTGGCTTCTTAAATTCTTCAAATAACCCTATTTGGATCTCATCCAATGTCTTCGTGGTACCCCCTTGAGGTATCCGCGTGAATCTCATGAACCATTCCAGTGCACGGCCCATTAGAGTATTGGCCAGCTGGATTTTCTTCACATCATCATCTATAGTTTGTCGGGCATTCCAGAGCACCTCACATAAGAACCAGTACTGCTCTAGATCGTCACTGTCATTCCCATTGAATATTGGTAACTTCATTTCATCGCCCACCATTCTAGGCCTTCTTCCTCATGTTGGTGCTCTATTAATAGATTGTTGCTAACATCCTGGGAAAGTTGACGCAAAGTGTGTATTGTTTCCTTGTGGTGGAGTAGTGCATGGGAGGTGTGGGAACGTTACTAGTGGGGTTCGATCCTGTTGTCCTTCTAGGTGTAGCCTGGGCCTGGTCATCCTCGTCATCACAAAAAGGTTGCTTTGTCCCATGTGTTTGTTCTTCACGATATTGCACTTCGATCGTGGAAGGACCTTCTCCCGTCCTCTGCCTCTTCTCTTGAAACCTTGCTCATCCCCTTATACAACCACTTGTTTCCTTGGTGACCTTCACATTCTCACCAGAACTCATGCCCATCTGCTCCTTACCTTTTCATGCATCCCCCCCCTTTCGTCGCGGTGCCTACATCCTCCGCACACCAGAGTTCCACTACTCTTGGTCCATCTTCAGAATACCTTTTTCACAAACCAGTTGCTTAATGACCGACTGCAGTGACAGCAAGAACCTTCCTCAAGGTACACTGAAGAAATCTCTTTCTGCTTCACTAAAGGACTTATTGATGTCGACTACAAACTCAATGATGTATCCTTATAAGATACTATCCAACCACATTTCAACTACCCATGTTGCCTTATTATTGGTTTCTTGTAACTCCTGGATCAACTCTGGGGTCCAGGATGTCGGCTCTCCTCCTTAAAAGTTTTTCTTCTTCTTAGTGAAATTTTCCAGACATTCCTGCAAGAGGACAAGAAATTCACAAAAGAACCATTTGTGAGGACTGTCGTGGATATACCTATCCAGCTAGTGGCCTGTCTACAACTTTGGATTCTGATTTTCAGCTTCAGAAAAATCCCACAATTTTAGATCAAACCATCCTTCAATCTATGGTTGATTCGAATGCCAAAAAATATCCTCCTCTTAACAACAACTCATGTCCTCGCAACGGAACCATTTGTTGGAGAAACCCACTAACAAATCCTCGTCGATAGGGGTTCCCACTCTGTTGACTCCCAACCAGCGTGATCACTCTGAGCACCGACCCAGATAGGTTTTACCCTGCCCAGCAACATCTGCAGAGCAGACGAGGTCTCACCTGAGGCATTCAAGGGAGGGTTGTTGGAACCAAGTTTCCAATAGTGGGAATGAAGGACATGGGGATCCGATGAAAGAACACCATAAATTCTAAACACAGAGCTTGCAATTGACCTTACACTGTTTCTTAAACTCGCAGAGTGTATTCATAACTTATGCAATTATATCATTACACAGTTGTCACAATATCGTAGCATTGTCTATGAAACATATCTACTCATAGTCCAACAGATAGTAGCAGAAAAATAGATCGCATCGATACATCAGAAAATAGATCGCATTGTTACTGTTGATCGATATAATACATCAACATCATACCAAAACAACATCATAACAGAACAAGTCACAACATCATAATAGATCAGATCACAGTAACAATAATAGACAATATTTTTGCTAAAATCACCATGTCATATTAATCTTGCGCAAAGGAATCACATTACACAATTGTTCTCCAAAACTAGAGACTGCATACATCAGGAAAAACCTACATCAATCACAGATACACAGGGAATTATTCACAAAACCAGATCGTGCTAGATCTTATGTCTCAATTATCCTCCGATGAAATTCTCCTCATTTCAGTCGGTAACTCGCCCCCTTTCTATTTTCAAAACTAGATCTATAAATAGGATTTCTCCATTACATTAAGGGTCCACTTCTAACTAACTTATAACTGCTAATGACCTATTACAAGAAAACTTGGTCAAATAAGATATAAAATATTCAAAGCAGTTATTCTTTCATCCATTGCGCTAATCTGGCCTTGCACGGTACCACATGAGGTTGCGTAGCTACCGCAATGCTACGCAACTCACCAAAAACCCCTGCCAGCAGAGTCCCGGTAGGCAGACCCTTGATCCCAAAGCATAAATACTAATTCATTTCATCATGTATTGGGCTTGGTCCAGAATTGACTAGAACATTAATATAATCTTCCAAACCATCTTTAAACGTCTTGTGTGAGATTGGTGTGTATCTATTGTTGTGAATGAAACACTTAAGTTTTGTACTTAGTGGTAATGGGGGTGCTACTGGAGACTGTGAAAATGAACTTGATGATGACGCAAATGATCAAATCACAGGTGAAACTGCATCATCGAAATCAAATCCAAAAAGCAATGGAAGCCTATGATTTGTTGATGGACTAGGGGTTTTCCTCGTGAATGAAAAAATTTGATTGTATGATATTGAATTTTTTGATAACCTTTTCCCGAGTGGAAATGGATTCTTAGATGTTCTCCTATGATGAAGCCACTCCTGAGTGTGATTTAATTGGGGACTTGCTTCCTCTCATGTGAATGTTTTACACTTGCTTTTAGTGTTTTCTTTGTTTTCTTTAATTCCATGTTCTTGTTTTTGGGTTTCCTTACTTCCATTATAGAATCCAAGAAAAGCTCCAAGGAGTTGTCTGGATTGTCTAGATGCAAAAAGATTTTTCTTGATTCCCTACACAATGCTTTCTCTTGTTATTGCAATCATAGAATGCCTAAGGGTGAAGCCTCCTAGTTGATACCTATAGAAGGCCCTCAACAAATTTAGCATTGTTAGATATGTCATCAATATTTGTGCATATATTGATGTATGTATCCACATACCTGAATGATGTTCCTGGACTATGATCTGAAACTTGAATTTTTCAATAATTATTAGCATTGCTTAAATATGAGTCCCATGACCTGATTGTTTTTTTCCTACTAAATCCAAATGCTTAAGCAATGGATCTGATATTATACCAGATAGTAGGTTCAATTACAGTATGTCAACAATGTTCATTCTATTCTATCATGGGTATTGATATCTAACCTGGGAGCTAACAAGAGTATTTCCACAAGTTTTTCATGAATCACCTTTCCAAGGAATGCCATATGCCTTGTAGTTCTAAATTCCTTGTTCTTGCAGTTGATAATGATTGGAAAATATATATTTCTGTCTGAGACTGTATGTCTCACAAGATCCAATTGCTTATCAAGCATCCTAAAAGTAGAAGCTCTAAATCTAGTTACATCTATGTGTAAGAAAATGTTTCCATCATTATTTTTTGCAAGTAGTAGTGATGGAAAATAAATTAAAAGTTCCTTAGAAATGGACAAGCGACCTTTTTGTAAGTTGCTACATGTAGTGTTGTGTTTCCTTGATCATATACAGACACTATAATATTTGGAGATGTTAGAAGAAACTTTTGCACCACCTACACTACAAAACTGGAAATGTATTATGAAATGGAATAGAAAACCATAAGTGTATTGATGAAAAAATTGTAAGCAACAGTGAATATCCCTTGCTTCTGCCATCTTCCTTTCTACCTATAGATATCGCAAGGTATGTTGTGCATATGATGCCTCTGAGAATGCATTTCCAACTAGATAGAATAAGGTAACTTTTAAATTCTTTATAAAGGTACACCATACAAGGCTACAAATGTGTATCATTCCTTATAGTTCCCTCCCAGGGGGCATAGTGTTTTTCGCTCCATTGCAAATTATATCCATTGTTTAAAATGCCCTTAAGGACCTCAGTTAGTCCAATATCCATTCATACTTGATTTTTTTTTGTAAATAAAAGCATTATATGACTGCAATATCACTTGGTTACATGAATGGCATATCACTTGGTTAAATGACTCATAGAGAGGCCAAAAAACGTCCAGCTCTTAACTGACTCTACAAACTACACAAAAAATTGCCCCATTCCCCACAAAACATAACATGTTTCTTATGATATTGTCCCACCCTTGATACATATATAATCCGTCTGTCCTTAGAAAACCCATAATGCATATACATATTGCCAACAAAAGACGAAAGTAAATACATAGAGCATAAAAAACAAGAGACTCAAACCTGACTCTGGTCTATAGCTCCCAGCCTGGAGTGAATAGCTATGGCTGAAGAGGAAGACTCGCCCAGCTGATATTTCTCTACAGTTTCCATAGCGACGTTGTCACAGAGCACGATGTCTTCCTATTTCACCATCCTTCGCGGACTAGTTTCCTCCTCTTGTGCCAACCCCAAATGAAAGAATTGAATGCCCATGTGAGAAGCCATGACATTGATTTTTTGTGCATAAGGAAACAATATGCATTATGCTCCTTCAAAGCTTTAATCATTTATTCATCACCTTCTCATTTATGAGCCATGATTAGGAAAGAGTGGGAGAACAAGTTCATATTAACCCAATATAACATGAGTATATGGTCATAGGATGTTGCTCTCCCTCTTGCGTTTCCAGGGTCAACCACCCAATCCTCCACTTCCCTGTGTAATTCCTTAGCAGGCATGAGTTTAACTTCTTCCTATAGATTTCTTGTGACCCTTTCAATTTCCTTATGAATAGCCAGAGGGACATATTCTTTAAATAAATTAGTTTCCTCTTGGGCATGCATATGGGCCCTCGTGGCCTGCCATCACTTGCCCACCTTCTTCATAATCCCCTTTCCCTTCTTTCCATGGGTAATTGAGGCCTCCCCTAGTCCCAATTATCCCCTCTAAGTGCGCTTATGATCCATGAATAGGATGCATCCAGAGGTTCCCTCACCAAACCCTCTAGAAACAACATAACCACCAAGATCTTGCATCTGAGCACTTAATAAACTCAACACCATGAGACTGATAACTAAGATACTCCTTCACTTAAAAATGAAGGGTGGAAGATGCCTTCTAGAATATAAGGTGGTAGGAACCATCATAACCCAAACTAATTTGTACTTAGATCTCATCATACCAATCATGCCTCCATCGCCCTTCATACCATGAAATGCATCTAACATCATGTCATCCTTTGAGACCATATCGCCTCTTTGTTGCATACCTTCCTTTCCCATCCTATCACTGATGAAGTTGTACCAAGATAGGGTGTTGAGGTATTTGTGCAAGAGATATTGTCCTTTTATCTACAGGAAACCACGTGGCATGGCTCCTGAACTTCCTGGGGCATCATCCTCCCTGTCAACATCCCTATTCCTATACGTAGAGGCCTCCACCTATGGCAATGTGTCATAATCATGAGAGGCCAACTGTCTGCATTGGAGGGCCCACCCTTCAACTTGAAATTTCACCAACGTGTTTCTTTGTTGGTTCCTACCCCCCTCCACACCAACATTGGCCAATAGGTCATCCACCCTGTTGGAATCATGGCGGATGGGGAAAAAGGAGATGGCCGAGTGTTCAGCAACGAGGGTGCAAAGGGTGTCAATTCAGCTTGCTAGGAACCAACTGGACAAGGTTATTTCACTTTTCCTCCCATTGGCAAGGTGTCTATCCATCTAGATCAGCATGTTGGAGTTTCCTTTAGTAACTGCAGGTAGCCACCCTTCCCTAATCATGAACTCGAAGCCCTATATCAATCCTTCCAGCTTGGTCGAGTTATTGGTGTCAATACCAATGGCTCCATAGTAAATTTTCAAAATCCTCCCCATTTAGTCCCAACAGACCCCTCCATAACCAGTGGGACCTGGATTTCCTCTCAAATCCCCATCGAAATTTAACTTACAAACCTGAAACACGGGTGGAGACTAAAATTTTAGGCTTGAGGGTATGCATACCTTGTCCTTTCTCTGAAGTCCATCCATCTGAGATCTATCCAAAACCCATCCTTCTGCGATATGAGTTTCCTCCCTCAAGATGATCTTGTCCTAATCAGTCCATTGCATGCTTCGAATAGTGGACAGGAGGTTTCCTACAAGGATCTACCAGACTTCTTCGTTGTGTGATTTTTATCCTGGAAGATGCACCCATTTCTCTCTTTCCAAATACTCCACATAACCATCCTTGGAAATGCCTCCCAAAGAGTGCATATAATATAGTTCTTAAAAGCATTTGGGTGCCACTCTCTTAGCATTTGGGAAGGTTTCCCTATGATTCTATTGCTCTGTCTAAACACCAAATCGCCTTTGTCCCAAATGGACGCAGTGTAAGGACAACTGTCCAGCAGATGACCCATACTTTCTTCATCCTTGAGACATAAGTCACATTGGGATGGGCCCTAGATCCCTTGACAATGAAGGTTTTCTCCTATGAGGATTCTACCCTTAACCACAAGCCAAACAAAGATTGCAACCTTCATCCAAGGATTAGTTTCCCACAACTTTCTCCATATCCCTTATGTCTCCTCTTGGTTACCTATTTTGATACTATAAGTCTCCTTGATAATGAACTAACCCTTCTCACAGTAGCCCCATCTTAAGGTATCCATACCAACTTTGATCTTGATGAATCTCTTCTAGATCTCCTCTTGGAAGGACGGCTAGTCCTTGTTAGTGATTAGGTCATCCTTGGCTTGGAAATTCCACTGTCGCTTCTCATCTAGCCTTGGATTTCCTGAGTAGTGACTCACTTTCACCCTGTCCTCCTCAATTCCTCTTTCTCTAATGCGCATCCACCTTGGTTCTGACCCTAGTTTGGAGAACTAGTTCCACGAATCCTCCCAAAACTTTGCACTCTCCCCATCCCTTATCTCCCAAAAGAATCGCTTCTGTACAATCCTCCATCCACTCAATGCTTTCATCGAGATAGGAGATCTAGGTTCCTCCTCATTAAGTCGAACTAGCTGATTTTTGGTCTATCTCTAGCATATTTGGAATGCCATAGCTTGGCCCACAGCTCAACCGAGTGATTGCACCATCACCACCATAATTTCGCACCCTGGATTTTAGCCATGACGTCAGGGTCCCAAAGTCCTAAACCAACTTCCTCCTTGGGCTGACATATCCCTTCCAAGCTCACCAAGGATAATTTAGCCTTAACCTCCCTACCACCTCATAAGAAGTTCCTCCGCATACTCCTGATATCCTGAAGAACAAATTTTGGTGCCGAAAGGATCGAGAAGAGGTAGATTGGTATGGCCTGCAAATACTAATTTCAAAATGACTAATCTACTGGGTAGATTTAACAGCCGAAGGATCCAATTGGATAGCTTCTGTTTTAATTTTTCCAGAAGATCCCTCCATGAAACCTTTTTCAAATTTCCCATGCCTAGGTGTATCCCCAAGTATTTGAAAGGAATCACTCCTTTGAAGAATCCAAGAACCCAAACAATATTCCTCTAGACTATGGGAGATGTGTTAAGAAAAAAAACCTGATAGTTATTTTCATTAACTTCCAAACCTGAGGACTTAGAAAATAGGTTGAGGCTCCTCTTGAAGGCTCGGGCTTCTTTGATTGAAGGGTGCCCCATAAGCATTGTGTCATCCACAAAATATTGGTGCATATGGGAATCCATTCCCTCATAGACTCTAAGACCACGTAACTCCCCACTTCCTGCTTGAGCTTGGATACGCCTTCTTATCCCTTCTGCCATTAGAATAAAGAGGAACGAGGACACTGGGTCTCCCTTCCTAATACCCCGAGAAGGATGAATAAATTTAGTCGGAGATCCATTCAGGAGTATATTGAAGAAGGGGATTTTCACCATACTCATGACCCACTCCACCCACTTAGGACCAAACCCAAAGGCTTCCAACATCTTTTCCATGTACTGCCAACTCAAATTTTCATAGGATTTTGCAATATCTAATTTCATCATCATGCCTAGTCTCCTAGTGATTTTTAGGGAATGAATCACTACATGGACTAGGATAAATCCATCCAAAATATTCCTCCCTTCCACAAATCCTGATTGTTCAGGGATGGTCAGATTGGGGAGGAGAGGTTTCAAGCGATTCATTCGCAATCACCTTAGAAATAATTTTGTAAATCACATTGCACAAGGCTATTGGCCACCCAAACTTGTCTGGGTTGTCTACTCCTTTCTCTTTTGGAATTAAAGTAAGAAAGGTTGCATTAAAGGCTCTGAGAACTCCCATCTTACTTCTATATTCTTCAACAAAATCTATGACTTCCTCCTTCATTAAATCCCAAAAGTAGTGGAAGAAGTTTGAGGTGAAGCCATCATGTCCCAGAGCCATATGATTAACAACTTCATCCACTTCCTCCATGGCTATTGGATTAAGAAACATTTCATTGTTATCTATGGTTACAAATTTAGGAATAATCCTAGTAATTATGGCTATGTCCCTCCCCTATCTCCCCCATCCTCATTGAGGATGCTAATGAAGTCTTGGGTTAGTTCCTCCTCTATCTCCCTTCTAGTATCCACCCGAATTTCATTCCCTCTTTTGAGTTTATGGATTTTTGAGTTGTTTCTATTGTGAAGGACCAAGTTGTGGAAGAAATTGGTTTTCCTTCCCCCCACTTGCAACCATTGGATCCTTGACTTTTATTTCCAGAATATTCCTTCCAGCCTTTCCCTGGCCTCGAACTGACACAATAGTTCCTTTTCCTTGTTCTTCATGTCCTCATCCCACCCGTGTTCCATACCTTTCTTATTGACAAGCTCGATATCACTTATCAACCGCTTTGTATCCTAAAATATATTCCAAAAATCCTCCCTATTCCACGTGCCGATTTCAGCCTTAAGGGCCTTTATCTTTTGCTGAAAACGATGCGTCACAGTAACCAGAGGGGGGGCCAACTCCTACCACCACTAGGCTACTAGATCCTTAAGTCCTTGTGCTCCAACCAGAATTGCTCAAACCTAAAAGGCTTTCTCAAGATCACATCCATCCAATCCTAGTTGATACAAATGGGCCAGTGATATGATCCCACTGCTAGAAGAACATTGGCCATTTTCTCCCCTGTGCCATGCATCATATTTTAAGAGACCAGAAATCTATCGAGTCGGGAGAAGGGTAATATTTAGTGGCTAAATTTCTCCAATTGGCTATTTTTGGGGTTTTTGTCAAAAAATAAATTCTCTATTTGGTCATTTTTAGTCTCTAATATCGCCTATATTTACATAAAATATGTTTTTTTTTATCATAATATTCACCAAAATTTACACATATTAGTGTTAATTTTATGTTTCAAATTAAATTTTTTCCTACCTATCTATAAACATGTTTGTTTCAATCCAAAACAATCGCCTAGAATACTATACTTAAGTATAATATTAGAATCCTTAAAAAATACCCTGGACGAGAGGCAACAAGGTTCTCCCCTCCACGCTTGTTGTTCCAGGTGAACCAGCCATTTCCAGTCTCTATGTCAACTAGAGAGCTGTGGGTTAGAAAATCGCAGAAAGCCTCCTGATACTTATCTAGAAACTGTCTCGCACCCTTCTTCTCCCTAAGGTTGGTGATAAGATTAAAATCCCCTCCTATTATCCAGTTTCCTGCCACAGTTTGACCTTGTATCGATCTTGAAAAATTCAGAAAGGCCTATTTCTAGGGAAAGGGACTAGGTCCGTAAACATTCACCAGAGAACCCTTAACTGTTGTTTCTAAAAAATGGAAATACGCCATCAACGAGAACTGGGGGCCCGCCATTCCTTGAGGCCTACCACACTTGGATTCCATACGACATAAACCCCCCCAGCTATACCAGCTGCATCTAGTTTCATTACCCTGCTTCCTTTCCAAATATTCTCCCTAAAATTTTTCATCCCCTATGTACTGCATTTTGTTTCTTGGAGGAAAATGATATCCGATCTCTCTTGCTTAATATTTCTAGATACAATTTTCCACTTCCTGGTATGGTTGCCTCCCCTAATATTTCAGGATATTATCTTCATTGAAAAAATTTGTTTACCTCAGAGGAGGCCTCCCTGATTGTTGGGTACTGACCTGATTCAATGAGTTTTACACCTACCTCTGCGATTCGTTGCTTGTTTGTTTTCCTTCCCATCTTCATCTCTTCCTTTGATGATTTCCTTTTACTACCTTTATGTGATTCTGTTGTGATCCCCAAATTGTGATGTGCTCAAGTTTTGATGATGGACTCTTTGAGAAGCTCAATCTATCTATGGGGAACATACCTCTGCCCCTTCTTTCTTCATTCTTCCTTGATCGTGTCCATATCCAACTCTCCCAACTACATTTATTCTACCTCAACTTTGTCCACTACCTCCATAGGGGTCTACTGCTTCCCTTCGTCATATGCTTCCTTTGATTTCTCTTCCTAGTGACCTGATGAGCCCATATATTTTTTAATCCCCCCTTCAACATCCTCTTCCTCCAAGATCTTGAATGGATTACTGGAGCTAGGTTGATTTTTCCGGTATTTCCTTCCAAGGTTTTGGGGGACCACCTGCCCTACTTCTCTTCCTATTTTTGACTTATGTAAACCCTTCCCCATCAAGCTCACCTCCTTGACATTGGCTTGGGATGTGCTAATATTGAACTATCTTTGGGAATTTCCTCCCAAAGTGTCCATATTCATGGAATTGTATGCATCGGAATGGAAGTTTCTCATGTTCAATGCACTGGATCCATTATTCATCATCCCATTTCAAGCTTATTGCCTTTGGTAATTCTTTCGATAGATCCATGTATATACATATGCATGCAAATGCTTTGTATCTTTTATGTTTAGTTTTCTCAGCCACCTTCACAAACTCCCCCAAGGTATTACCAATGTCTTGCAGGGTTTCCAAATCCCAGTATTCACAGGGCAAAGAGAACAAACTGATCCAAATAGGGGCAACCGTCATATCTTTAGTTTCTGAATTAAATCATTCTTTCCAGGGCCAGAGGTATAACCCCACTGAGAAGTAAAAATATGGTCCTCCATCCAGAACTCGATTCCTATCCTCTTGATTGAAGAAAATGGTTGTGAAGAAACCCTTATACCCTAGATGCAGATCATAGTGGCCTTTAGGGTTCCATACAGTCTTGATCCGGTGAACAAGATACCTCTCCCTTGGCCACACCCCCACAAATTTCCTAATGAGATCCTTCACCTTCCATAGCTCGATCTTTCCCCTTACCTTCTCGAATTTTATCCAGATGGATGGAACAGATAGGTATTTTAGAAGACACCCTTTATGGCCTGATTGTCTGCTCCTCCTGTCTCCATCCCTCTTCTCGTCCCCACTTTCATTTTCTCCCTCCTTGAGTACTTGGATTCGAGGATCCATCCCTTCCATTCTTAGGAAATGGGGGTTTTTCAAGCCCCCCGAAACTCTCCTTGCACCCACACCTGTAGAAATAAACCCTCTCTCTCATGCTCAGGCTCCCCCCACTGACTCACCGATCTTTCAAATTACCATTACTTGAGTTACTGAGTATCCATTAAGACTTGATTTTACTGTTTCCCTTAGTGTTTTATTTTCAAACATGATAAGTGACATTTCTTATATGAATGACTATGACTGTAGGGAAGTTGACATAGTTTAGTATCAATGTCATAAATTTAAGATACAAATACGATACATGGTTAGATGGTACTTGTCTTTTCAACAAAGGGATTCATCAATATATTAATAAAATAGAATGTCATTTCCAGCAAGTAGGAAAGATCTAAAAGAAAATAGAGGAAAGAAAAATAGCAAGGATCATAAGCAGCCCTAATATGAAATTTGAGCAAGAATTTATTACAAGATCATTTTGAAGAGGTAAAATGGACATGTTAAAAACTGATCTTAAGGGATGCTTAAGGACATTGGCTTGGGATGTGCTAAGATTGAACTATCTTTGGGAAGTTCCTCCCAAAGTGTCCATATTCATGGAATTGTATGCATCGGAATGGAAGTTTCTCATGTTCAATGGGCTGGATCCATTATTCATCATCCCATTTCAGGCTTATTGCCTTTGGTAATTCTTTCAACAGATCCATGTATACACATATGCATGCAAAGGCTTTGTATCTTTTATGTTTAGTTTTCTCAGCTACCTTCACAAACTCCCCCAAGGTATTACCAATGTCTTGCAGGGTTTCCAAATCCCAATATTCATAGGGCAAAGAGAACAAATTGATCCAAACAGGGGCAACCGTCATATCTTTAGTTTCCAAATTAAATCATTCTTTCCAGGGCCGGAGGTATAACCCCGCTGAAAAATAGAAATATGGTCCTCTATCCAAAACTCGATCCCTATCCTCTTGATTGAAGAAAATGATTGTGAAGAAACCCTTATACCCTAGATGTAGATCATAGTGGCCTTTAGGGTTCCATACAGTCTTGATCTGGCAAATAAGATACCTCTCCCTTGGCCACACCCTCACAAATTTCCTGATGAAATCCTTCACCTTCCATAGCTCGATCTTTCCTTTTATCTTCTTGAATTTTATCTATATGGATGGAACAGATAGGGATTTTAGAAGACACCCTTTAGGGCGTGATTGTATGCTCCTCCCATCTCCATCCCTCTTCTCATCCCCACTATCATTTTCTCCCTCCTCGAGTACCTGGCTTCGAGGATCCATCCCTTCCATGCTCAGGAAATGGGGGTTTTTCAACCCCCCCAAAACTCTCCTTGCTCCCACACCTATAGAAGCAAACCCTCGCTCTCATGCTCAGGCTCCCCCCACCGACTCACCGATATTTCAAATTACCATTACTTGAGTTATTGAGTATCCATTAAGACTTGATTTTATTGTTTCCCTTAGTGTTGTATTTGCAAACATGATAAGTGACATTTCTTATATGAACGACTATGACTATAGGGAAGTTGACATAGTTTAGTATCAATGTCATGAATTTAAGATACGAATACGATACATGGTTAGATGGTACTTGTCTTTTCAACAAAGGGATTCATCAATATATTAATAAAATAGAATGTCATTTCCAGCAAGTAGGAAATATCTAAAAGAAAATAGAGGAAAGAAAAATAGCAAGGATCATAAGTAGCACTAATATGAAATTTGAGCAAGAATTTATTACAAGATCGTTTTTAAGAGGTAAAATGGACATGTTAAAAATTGATCTTAAGGGATGCTTAAGGACTTTTAATAAGAAATCATTGACTGTACAAGTATTGCTGATAAGACCGAGCTTGGGACTGCATAGAATATGATAAGAGGATGAACCAATAGACCATCACTTGAGGGAATATTTGATGAACTATTATAAACAATTGAAGACGTGTTTTGAAGAGTACATTTGACTACCCTAAGGGCTGCAAAAAAATCATATTTGCTCAATAGTGTGGGCAGACATGATGAGCTGAGTTGTAAAGTGTCTTTGAACAAGTGTCAGGACTCAAAGAAAGTATTGGACCTTTGAAGAGAAAGAAAAAACTTGAAGATTCTAGAACTAAAGAGCAAAACAAAGCATATCCATCTAAAGTAAAAATAGGTCAAGAGAATCCTTGAAAAAGACATTTAAGCAAGACAATGGCAGATTTTTGAGCATACTGAGATTTGAGTTTGGAGATGACATTAGACTGTGTATGGGGCAGTCTTAAAGTATGTTGAAGTCTAACTTTGAAAAAGACAATTTGAAGCTAGTCACTATCAAGGGTTGTTGGGTGGTACAAGGACCTTGAGTTGGAGAGTGCTAAGTAGTGTGTAACTTAAGTGGAATTAATGACAATGAATAAACAATCCAAGAAGAACATGAGGGGAACTGAAATACAATCCAAATTAAGACAACAAGATAGCTCTATTTTCACCTTATAATATACACATTTTAATTAACATGTAACATTCCACCATCTTTTCTTTGAAACCAAAAAATACACTTTGCAAAAAAAGTCCAAGAATACAGAACTTGAAGGATTTGAGTTGAAATCACCACAAGCTAACATTGGTATGTTTTCACTGGAAATTATTTTTTCCAACCCTTTAAGAAGAGTATGAACTTGATAACAAAAAAACACATTACTTGAAAATTGTTCTAGCATCTTTGCATCAATAACCTTGACTGTAAAAGATACAATGGAAGAAGAAACACACCTACCAGATTTTGACATCCCTAAGATCTGGATTGGCATTTATGTGTGTGTTATAGCTTGTTTTTGTTTTCTATTTTTGAACCATATGCTTATCTTTAAAACATGATTTTTCTTATTGCTTTAAAATTTTGATCTTGTTTTTTTTTAGCATGCTTACTTTTATAGTTGATTTTATAAGTTTTCTTTTTAATTTTGCTTTACTTAGTAGATTTCGTAGTTTTTATGGGTTTATGGGATGTATGTATTTCTGAAAGGTTCTAAAGAAATATCATAAGGTCTTATATAAGGTTAATTACATCATTTAACCCATTGTTTTTGAGTTTTTGTTAGAAAATCATTAAACAGATATTCTTGTAGCGCAAAGATAGAAAATTTGAACAAGAGCGCTACAAGAAAATCGTGCCTTTTAAAAAAATCGTAACTTTGCTCGTGAATTTCAAAATTTGCACATGAGATGAGTTTTTCACACCTATAAAGGATATTGATATGTGTTTAGGCCTTACTAATCATTTTGACAAGTGTTGAGTTAAGGCAAGAATGATTCAGGTGAGTTGCAGTTGTTCGAAAGGTGGGAGATGCAGATTCTTTAAACAACAATGATGGTGCATGATGGGGGTAATTCGTTGTCAATTATGAATTTATTGAATGAATGAAAGCTCACAGAGATTGCATTGATACCTGGAAGTTCGTTGTTGGAAGATTAAGATGATTAGAGATTTAGGGTTTGTAGGGTAATCGACTGGCGCAGTTGTGGCAGCTGAAGACACAGAAACAAAGGTTAGTGGACACCTGGAAGACAAGATACCAAATTTTTGGCAATCAGAACCATTATTACGACAGGTATGCCCACCAATTGCTAATCTCATTCCTGAATTTGGGTTTGTAGTGACAGAAGAGTAGTGATGGCTGTTAATTAATAATTGCATCAAGTTCAGGAGCCTGATTTTTGCTCAGCTATTAATCTTTGTTGTTAGTAGAAATTGTTCTGAAAATCTTATCAATTTTGAGGAAAATTTCATATCTAGGATCTTCAATCTACTCAAATTCTGATTTATTGTCAAAATTACATACTTTCAA
Organism: Pseudotsuga menziesii; assembly: GCA_001517045.1. Classification (NCBI taxonomy): domain Eukaryota; kingdom Viridiplantae; phylum Streptophyta; class Pinopsida; order Pinales; family Pinaceae; genus Pseudotsuga; species Pseudotsuga menziesii. The sequence continues at coordinate 103,852 of LPNX010951485.1, read as the reverse complement.
AGTAGTTTGAACCATTTTCTGACGGAGAAACAGTTAAGGTGTATTACCTAGAATGAAGAGAAGTGGGAAGATGAATAGGGCTGAGCCTTTAGACATGTCTCGGGATAAAAATTTCCTCGAGTGTGCAAGGTTGTTTTCAGAATCAGGTTGGTTGCAATATTTTGAGAAAATTGATGGTCATCATGCAAAGGTTTCTTATGAATTTTCTCAGGGTTTAGATAAAGACACCGTCTCATTTAATACCCTAAAATTTGAATCGACTAGAGAATTAATAGTAGAGGCTACAAGCATTGTTGATGAAGGTGAGTTTTGGTACAAGAAGGTGCCTTTTCCTTTTAATTCAAAGAATTACCTGCTGTCCAATGTAGTTGCAGATTGGGGTACAGGGGTACATATACATAATTTTAAACTAGAATGGAGAGAGCCAATCAAGATCTTGCAGAATTATGTAACCTATGAAGGAAGATATGCCTCTATGTTGAAATACCACATCAAGTTTTTACAGCATTTAAGTGAGGAATCAAGGATGAATCTCCCTTTCTTTTTCCTCAAAAGTTTGTAGAAGATTTCTAGTAGAATAAGGGAGCATCAAGATCATACTAAGCAGTCCATTTTTCATCATGGTTTGATAAAATTTATTATCAGTACTGTGCTCCAGAAGAAAGGAAAGACTTGGGACTATTTTTTTTTTTGGTCTGGATTTCAAAGTGAAAAGGAAGACCAATAAAAAAGAAGACAAGTGAACAAATCCCACAGCCTTGTTAAAAGATTGAAGAAAGAAGTTATTATTGAAGTAGAAGAATAGACTACACAATTGAAGTCCTCAACACAGAATGTTGAAGAGCCTGAAGGTGAACAACAAAAGAAGATTGATGAATATGATTTGTTGAAATTTCAAATGCAAAATTTAGAAGATGTAGCAGAAACCAATGAAGATGATGTAGTAAATTCCCTTAACAAAGATACAAATCAGGAAGAAGATAAATGTCTTTTAGAGCAATAACAAACTCCTACAGAGGTACATGAAGAAAGAAATGAAATCTCGGTGCTTGATAAATTGAAGGTTGACAATACACAGAGTTCAAAAGAAGGGTTTGAAGAAAAGTTGGTTTCACAAGGAGTTAAAAGAAAGGTGGTTCAGATTTTAGCTATTAAGCATCAAGGTAAAACCTTGAGTATGTTGGGAGAAATAGGAGTAGGCTGGAGACCTAAAACCAGACCTAAGAACAAATTAAGGTTAACCATGAAAAATATTTTAAATACCAAGCTAGCTCAGGATAAAATCACAATATTAGAAGATTCTTCTTCTCAAGAAGATTTAGAACATGATGAAAAACTGAATGTTAAAAAAGTCAAGGGTAAGAAACAGGTTTTTAAAATTCCTAAACACTTAGAGCATTTTAAAAAGAAAGAAAATCTTAGCCCTCAGCAAGATGATTCAATGAAACATCATTTAGTGATGTTCCCAGCTTGTACAAGTGAAGAAAAAATTGCAGAGCCATCAGTCCAGTGCAGTTTTGAGGGTGCTGAGTCTCTAGATTTTCTTGTAATGGTGAAAGAGCAACAACAAGAGGATGATGAGCATATTTTTAAGAAGTTGAATTTCCCTTGGATTCCAGAAGGAATGTCTTCATTTCAAGAAGGGAAATGTATAGATTCTGAAAATGAAAATCTTCGAAAAAGTATCAAGCAATACAAGTACCAAATAGAATTTCTACAGGAAACAAATGAAGGATTTGTACTGGCAAATAGAAGATTAAGAGAAGATCTAGAGGAGATTAACAACCATTATCAAGAACTAATTGTGGTTTCTAAAGAAGCATTGAAGAGGAAAAGATAGACACAAAGCTTATGTGAAGATCTAAAGTAGAATATTCAAGAAGTAACTCAGCAAAATCAAGAATTATCTAAGAGAGTCAAAGACCTAGAAGCTGAGCAGTAGAGAACCAGAAGAAAAACTCAATCTTTGGAAGGAATCGCCCTTTTGACTGAAGCTACAAAAGATCTTTAAAAGACTATTGATGTCAGGTGTCTTTTAGTTAATTGTTGTTAAGATATTAGTTAATTTTGGAAAACTTTTACTTTGTTAGTGGTCGATAGTTGGACCTAGAAGGTAGTTAGGCAGTTAGATAACTATTTTTTGGATGTAACCAAGATAAAAGCAAGACAATAGAATGAGAAAGGGTTCGAATGTTTGTACAAGGGGAGGATTTCAAGCTACTGTTTACACAGCTAAGTTCATAAACTGTTATGTATTTTGGATCACTAATTATGATATATATGCAAGCTATAAGCCCATTTTACTTTATTTGCTGGTTTTATTTCTGAATAGTGTAATCACTGAGTTGACATATTCATTTCTTGTTTGAGTTATTATTCATGAAATGCTTGTTAACTATGGATGAAATTCAGTATTGTGCTTATTGTTTTTTTTTATGTTTCATATGTTATGCATCTCAGTTCTTCATTGTTACATGATTTAGTGTTTGTCTTAGCATGATGAGATTTTACCCTCTTGTTATCAAATTGTAAAACCAAAAACCTAAAAACTTGTCTTACTTAGTTTTATTTTGTGAGATTGTGTTGGCTTGTTCTTTAGTAGTATGATAACAATTTCTAGCACTAATATATTTGGTGTCGTTGCCGGGGATGAAGTTGAAGCATACTTTCCCTGGGTTATTCATCATTCAACTGGTTTTGAGAGGTGGACAAAACCAGCAAATCATTAAGACTACATTTCACCAAACAGTTCACAGTGGCTACTAAGGGAGTTGGAACAAGAGGTAGACCAACTTCACAATTACACTTGGGTGTTTCAGACCAGAGCAAGTTCTAAAAGAAGCAAGGAAAATTAAGAAGTCACAATCATCTCCAGCTTTATGTAGCCCTGATCAAATTGACCTATTGTCACCATTTTCACTTGTAAAGGAAGAGAAACAAGATTCATCATGGTTGACACCTACAATACCTGTTAGTAGTTTTCATATCTTTACTGATCCTCAGTCTTTTAAAAAAGAAAAAACCCTATCTTTTGGGAAAATTCCTTTGTTTCAGTTCAAAGTTAACAAGAGCCCTTTTCAGCCAAGTACCAATCTAGTAAATAAGTCTTTGCTTGCAGTAAACCCTAGTACTTTAACAATGGCAGCTCAACAACCTCCATTAGATATGATGGATAGGATGGCGGCAGCTAGGTATGCTCCATTAGTTCTTACTCATCCCTTAAACGCTCTCCCTAGCATGGTTTATCATAAATATTTACCAAGATTCAATGGGCAGGGTGAGACAACAACCGAAGAACATTGGGATGCATTTCTCAGTTATACAGATAACTAGAACATTGAGGGAAAGGATTTGTGGATGAGAATGTTCATACAGAGTTTGGATGGAGAGGTCAAAAGGTGGTTCAGGGAACTACCATTAGAGGAAATTTGGGGTCTAAAATGGGCCTCCTAAGGAAAATAATAAAATAATAGTTATTAATTTTGGGGAAGAATGAAAAAAACTACTTTTTGTGTTCGTATTTTCGACATATCTTCCTGTGTTTTTAATCAAAGTCTGAGCGGGAGAGCTCATTGGATGCAAAATTTAATTCCGCATCCAACAAGTACCCACACTAAATACTTTTGATGGACCCCGTTATCCCAAAAACAAGAAATACCTGAAAAAAAGTGATGATGATGTCATCATAACATTTTTTCAGCTATTTCTTGTTTTTTTGGGTAGCGCGGTCCATCAAAAGTCTATAGTGTGGGTACTCATTGTATGCGGAATTAAATTTTGCATCCAGCAAACTCTCTCGCTTGAAATTTGAGTAAAAACACAAGGAGATATGTCAAAAATACAAACAAAAAAAGTAGTTTTCTTTTATGACAAATATGTCAATTCAACCATTATGGTTGACTCATTTTATTAAAATTCTATTGGTTCTTGAATTCCAGCTCACAAAATTTATTGTTGGCGCGTTTTCTTATAAGGCCCATTTTAGACCCCAAATTTCCTCTAATGCATCCAATTCAATTACTTTGATTGAGTAACTTCAGGATTGTTGGAGACATTTACCACCATACACACTCATTTTGGTCAATTTGGCATAGTTAAACTAGTATCCTAAGTATTATTGACTTAATTGACATCAGAGGAGCACTAGATGACATCAGCAAGATCAAACCCATGCCTACCTTAAGTCAAGGAGGCTAACTTATCCTTCTCCTACATTCAGGGAGGCTAACTGGAGCACTCCGGGAGTGATCTGAGTGTCATTAATGCCCCATATTGATAACTGATGGTTATAATCAGTTAAATAGAGCAGTGAAGGTGCCTTCCTTTATTAAATTGATTATTTATTGATTATTTAATGAACTGGAGTCAAGAGGGGTTCCTCCAACCACTTCTGATGGTTAGTTACACTTCAGTTAACCTCATCAGGGTTCATTGGAGTCATTGATGTGCTACCACTTATTGGTTGGCTTGCAATGACATGTGTTTGAGCTACTTTCAGTTAGACTCAGTCATTTATTGCACTCTAACTTCAGTTAGTATTCAGTTGAGTCAATTAGGGTTTTGATTAGTGGTTAATTTGAGTGTTAACTGTGGCTTACATTCAGTTAAGCTAGACTCACTCATTCTATTCGAATGACCTCCTTGGGAATTAGAATTGCTTTGTCATTCATGCTTGCAACAATATCATTGTATTGTATTACTCATTATTTATGTGAATATACAGAGCGGCTACTCATTTTGTAGCACAATTACACCATTTCATGCCTTATTGTTATTAATATTTTATGAGACTGTGTTTTAGTCCCTAGATTAATGTGACAAATTAATATGGTATCAGATCTTATAGCGGGACGAAGCTCAGATCTCTCAAAAATAAGTTTTTTGATAGGTCTTGCATGAAAATTGAGCAATAGCTCAAAAATCTAGTACTGCACCAGAAGCCAAGGATTACCACTTAATACCCCAAGTAAGGAACTTGTTGATCAAGATCGCTTGATTGATTATGCTGGGTGTGATGAAAGCCTAAAATGTGCAGGATGTCCGACCTTATATTGGCCTTTTTGTTGTGATTTTCAGGATTTTAATAGGTGAAAGCATTCGCTCCACCAGATTCAGATGGCTTCTTTTGTAGATATTTTGACTCCATTCAATTTCCACTCATGGAAAGGAGATATGGAGATCCAAATATATGCCAGAGGACTCTATAGGGTCACTATGGACACTGAAGAAGAGCCTTCTTCTATGATAGATAAAGCTAGATTATTGAACAAGAAGGATGAAGCATTTAGATTCTTATGCCTCTCTGTTTCCAGGGATCTACTTTTCCATCTTTCGGGATTGAAGACTCCAAAGGAAATTTGGGACAAATTGGAAACCCTATATGGAAAGCGGGATGATTTGAGAGTTTTCCAGCTCAAAAATGAATTGATGTCTCTCCATTCTTCGAATTTCGAGACCTTGAATGAATTTTTCACAAAGTTCAAGCACATTGTCTTACTGTTGAAGCAATGCAAAGTGGAGAAGGAGGATGATCAGATCATCCTCGCTGTACTCTCCAAACTTGGAGATGATTATTTAGTTTTTATCTCTACATTCCATGTGGGAAAGCTCACAACCCCTAGATGGAAGATGCCTACACTCAATGCCTTCATTGAGTCCCTCACAAGTGAACATGATAAGCTTGTCCAAATGGAGATCATTATATCCTCCCGTGATCAAGCCCTCCATGTCTTGGGGCCCAAAGATCTGAAGGGCAAAGGAAAGTAGTAGAAGAACCCAATAACTAAATTCGAAGCTCCTTAGCCTAAATTTGAAAACCAGCAGCATGATGAGTCTTTCGGCTCAAAGAAGAACAAAGGAAAAGGGAATCATGGAAAGGAAAAAGTCAAGTGTTCATACTGCGGGAAGGGCTTCTATCCTGAACATGCCTGCATGAAGAAGAAGCTTGATGAAGCTACCTCTCTCCTTGAGAGAAATCACATCAATATTTTGGAAATATTTTAGAGGAGAGATCAGCAAGATCGAGAACCACAACATGAATGAGGTCATGCTCTCATGGCAAGCACTTCGAAGTCCAAAGCACTCTTGATTGATTTTGGAGCTTCAAACCACATGATGGCTAAAAGAGACTCCTTCTCATCCTTGGAGACTGGCAATTCCATCCCCATCAACATGGGAGATGACTCCAGCAACATTTCAGAAGGACAAGGTACGGTTGATCTTGAGAATGGCTATTTTTCAAATGTTTTGTATGTAACGTCTCTAGCATAAAATCTCCTTAGTGTCTATCAGATGACACATACAGGAGTGCCTAAGAGAGTATCTTTCAACCCGAATGATGTTGAGATAATAGAAGTTGCATCCGAGAAAATTTTTGCTAAAGGCCTTGCAAACCATCATGCAAAATCCTACGAGTTTTCCCACTTTGTGGCGGATGCAAAGACCACCACACTGCTAACTCATGGAAATGAAGTTAGTAGGCTATGGCATGAGAGTTTTGGCCATCTCAATTTCAAATATTTATATCAATTGTAGAAAAAATCCATGGTTGAAGGCCTCCCGGTCATCAAGGCAACCACTAGAATTTGCAAGGGTCGTGTGGTTGGAAAACACCCTGAGCACAAGTTCGATCGGGGGAAGGCGAACCGAGCTACATGCATCTTGGGGCTGATACATTCTGATATCAGTCGTCCAATTCCTATCACATCCATGAATGGATCAAGGTATCTTCTGAATTTTATTGATGATTTTTCATGTCACGTCCCCATCCCTCAGACCGATGAAGAGGACGTGACGAACACCACATACAACCGGGAAAATAACCCCATGAACATAATCAAAAGAGATCAATGCTGAAATTGGAAGATTAAACAGGCATCATAACAGGATTGCCAAACATACAAGAATGCATAGATGCATAATCCTTTAATTATACAGCGGAAACAAACATACATTCCAGCATTATTCATGTTCATTATAATTCATTTTTCATCAACATAATTTGCAGAGATGAAGTAACCAGCAGCACTTATCTTTTGATGAAGAATCCCGCAACCAGCTACGTCGCTGCAACATTCCACCCAACCATAGGCCAGCATGCTCATCAATCTCTCAGCACACTGCCACCCCTGAGTTGGGCATGATTCCTCCATGATAAGGGTCAACTGGAGGCTTACACATAGCCAAGGGGACACCAAACAGCCAAACCAACACCACTGGGTTTATCAGGCCATCAACAAATCGACCAAGCCAGCACAGTCCGAAGACCAACCACTGCATACCAGTAGCAAAACAACCCTTCACATCCCTGTGAAGAAGCAAAGACGACCAGGGATAATCCCAACAAAAGGTGAGCACCGCTCAAGCCCACAAGGCAACAAAGAGTTGTTCTTGTCCCTATCGTGGACAAAACAACTCAGCAACAACACCCAAACCAGGGTGTGTCAGCAGCCACAAACATACAGTGGATGATAGCAACAATCCATAGTCCCAAACAGGGAAATCCAGCCAACAACACATACCATTTCCCCAATGGAATGGATGGGCAACGTCACACAGTCCACAAACAATAGGGAAACTCAGCCAACGGACATGGAAGTCAACAACCATTCAACATCTAAAAGCCCACAACACACTGCTCCTCCATGCAGTTGCAAAAGGAGATGGCACATCCAGACAGCGGCTCACTACGGATGCACAGTGGCCCCAAAACGTAATTGGACACCACAGCCAACAAAACGTGGGGAAAACAGCAGCCCCAAAACATAATCAGTGAGCCCAAAACACAGGAAAAACATACCTGATTTCCACTCTGTGGGAAAACGTAAATGACCACCGATACACAGCTCCTCTCCTGGCTGTGTGAGAAGGCAAGGCCACGAGAGAACAACTTGCTGGTCTCTACGTGATGAAGAACAGACCAGACGTGAGGGCAACCGACCCCCGAGAGAATGAAGACCGGTGTGAGAAAAACGAAGGTTCTCCACTGGGCATGCGTACCGTCCAAACTGACAGCAGCCTACAAAACTGACGCCTTCCCATGCCCACGTTTCCTCATGCAATAACTTCCCCCAACTAACAAAATCAAGACATTGAAGAGGTGGGATGAGACAAAAAGGGTGACAAATAAACAAGGTGGCAACACATGGGTTTTTCCCCCATAGACCAAGGTTTGACATCCCCCACCCCTTATCCTTGGAATCATGCCCTTTTCATTCAACATTGCACTGCCGTAGCTGGTGGTGGTTTATTTTATTTGATGTGCGTATTTACATGATGCCATATTATAAGGTGCCGGATAGCACGATATACCATTGACAACTATACCTATTGCTGAAACATACACACACAAATCGATGGTGGGGCTTTTGCCTTTAGCTCCTCACCACCATTAATTACATTATATACATCATGCAAATGGGGTCAAAACCGGGACATTACATTCCAAGGTACACATGGGTCTTCTTTCTCAAAAAGAAGTATGAAGTATGTGAAAAATTCACTGAATTGAAGGCCTTGATCAAGAATGCCTCTGGGCTTAAGATCAAGATATTGAGATCTGATAATGGTAGGGAGTATGTCATCAATGATTTGCTACACATATTCTCCCAAAGTGATATTCAGGTCCAACATTCAATTCCCTACACTCCCCAGCAGAACGGTGTAGCAGAAAGGAAGAATCGGTCTCTCAAGGAGATGACCGCCTGTATGTTGGAATCAAAGAAGTTGGCTACAAATTTGTGGGCTGAAGCCATGCATGCTGCAGCATACATTCAGAATAGAGTTCCACAATCATCCATGAAAGGTAAGAATCCTTTCGAAAGCATACTTCAGACATAAGACGGATGTGTCGAACCTACGGGTGTTTGGGTCCACTGCAAAGGCCCGAATTCCACTTGATAAAAGAAGGGCTTTGCAACCGCAAAGCATAGAATTTATTTTTATTGGGTATCCTAATGAATCAAAAGGTTTCAATCTTTTGAATATCAAAACAAAATATATCATCATCTAAAGGAGTTTCAAGTTCGATGAGCCTCTTCAGGAAGTGGAACTAGTGAAGGAAAAAATTGCTGAATTGCCTTCCTATTCTACTGAATATTTGGATGATGAAATTGGGGGTGATGAACCTGATTTGGATCCTATGATTTTTAATATCAGTGTATATAAAACATTAGATTCTAAATCAAAACTTTAAGTACAAAATCATCTTCCCACATGGACCCGACAGACACTCTCCTCTGCAGGAGATAACATTGGAAATCTGGATGATCCAAGGAGAACCCGGTCTGATTTCCAAAGAGCAGGTATTGCGCTCTCTTGTTTTGATAATTTTATGTCCAAAAATTGTTATTTGATGATTAGTTTAGACCCAAAATCCTACTATCATTATTGGAAGGATCCAATATGGCAAGTTGCCATGGATGAAGAGATGAATTCTCTTCATAAAAACACTACTTGGGAGCTAGTTTCTCTTCCTTCGGGAAGGAAATTGGTTCAATGAAAGTGGGTGTTTCGTACCAAGGTTCCTGCTGATGGAAGCACTTGAAAATATAAGGCAAGGCTGGTGACAAAATTTTTCTCCCAGGTCCAAGGTGTGGACTACCATGATACTTTTTCACTTGTTGCAAAAATGGACTCCATCCACCTAGTTTTGGCAATTTCAGGTTCTAAGCACTGGGCAGTGCATCATATGGATGTTAAGGCATCCTTTCTACATGGATATCTTCATGAGGAGATATACATGGAGCATCCTTAGGGCTACATCTATGATCCATCTTTGTTTTGCAAGCTAAAGAAGTCACTATACGGGTTAAAACAGGCCCCAAGAGAGTGGTATTCCAAGATGCATGCCTTCGTTCTCTCGCAAAAATTCCAAAGGTGTAGATCAGATCCAAATGTGTATATACAATAGTATGATGGTTATTTTATTATTATTTTTTTATATTTTTATGACTTACTGATCACAGGTAGCACAGTTGCTTCTATTTCAGCCATCAAAACTGCTCTCTACAATGCATTTGAAATGGGCGATTTGGGGCTCTTAAAACAATTTTTGGGGCTTGAAATTGAGAAAAATTATGATGGGATAATGGTCACTCAGTATAAATACATATAAGACCTATTATTCAAGTTTAACATGACTGAATTTAGGCCTGCACCATTCCCTTTTTTTTCAGGGATCAGCCTTGAAGAAGGAAAAAGCAAACCTCCCATGGACTGCACTATTTATCGACAGCTGATTGGTAGCTTGTTGTACTTGACACATTATCAGCCTGATATCTGTTATGCCATGAATTTTCTATCAAGATACATGCAGCAGCATCATGATCTTCATTGGAAGGCAGCCAAGAGGATCCTCCAGTATATTCAAGGAACCAGGACCTACGGCATTCACTATGCTGCAGACTCCGAGCTAGAGTTAGTTGGATACATAGATTCCAATTGGGTGGGTGATTCTATTGATATGAATGCTACTTCTAGATATGTATTCATGTTTGGTGGTGGCCCCATTTTCTGTTCTAGAAAAAAGCAGGCCACCATAGCATTATCTTCAGCAGAGGCCGAGTATCGAGGAGCGGTGAATGCTTGCATCCAAGCAGTTTGGTTGCAGGGAATTCTTTTAGAGTTTGATCTTGGTATTACTTTGTCCACTATCCTCTTTTGTTATAATCAAAGTGCTTTTAATATATCCACAGATCCAGTTACCAGGCAGAGGACCAAGCATGTAGAGATACACATACACTATATCAGAGAGCTAGTGCATGACAGGACCATCATTCTGCAATACTGCTCGACTGATGCGCAGATTGAATACATATTCACCAAGAGATTTTTAGAAAAGAATTTCACTTACCTCCATTCATTGTTGGGGGTGAGTCCATCAGGGTGATCAGAATACTTTCAGTGTTTAGCTTGAGGGGGGGTTTTCCCACTGGGTTTTCCCTCTTTTCCTCACTTAGTTTTTTTTTAGCATTGTTTCAGTTTCAGTATTGTATAGGGTGGCCTATGGCCTTAGTTGCTGGGGCCCTAGCATTGTTATGCATTTTATGTTTTCTACTCCTCTTGAGTATAGCTTAAGGGGGGGTGTTGGAGACATTTACCACCATACACACTCATTTTGGTCAATTTGGCCTAGTTAAACCACTATCCTAAGTATTATTGACTTAATTGACATTAGAGGAGCACTATATGACATCAACAAGATCACATCCATGCCTACGTTTAGTCAAGGAGGCTAACTTAGCCTTCTACTACATTTGAGGAGGCTAAATGGAGCACTCTGGGGTGATCTGAGTGTCATTAATGCCCCATATTGCTAAATGATGGTTACAATCAGTTAAACAGAGCAATGAAGGAACCTTCTTTCATTAAATTGATTATTTATTGATTATTTAATGAAATAGAGTCAACAGGGGCACCTCCAACCACTTTTGATGGTCAGTTACACTTTAGTTAACCTCATCGAGGTTCATTGGAGTCATTGATGCACTACCACTTGTTGTTTGGCTTGCAATGACATGTGTCTGAGCTACTTTCAGTTAGACTCAATCATTTATTGCACTCCAACTTCAGTTAGGGCTCAGTTGTGTCAATTAGGGTTTTGATCAATGGTTAACTTGAGTATTGACAATGGCTTACATTTAGTTAAGCTAGACTCACTCATTCAATTTGAATGACCTCCTTGGGAATTCGAATTGCTTTGTCATTCATACTTGCAGCATGATCATTGTATTGTATTACTCATTGTTTATGTGAATATACAGAGCGGCTACTCATTTTGTAGCACAATTACACCATTTTCATGCCTTATTGTTATTAATCTTTTATGAGACTATGTTTTAGTCCGTAGATTACTGTGACAGATTAATAAGGATGTCTTCATGAGGAAGTGGGGTGATACCAAAGGCCATACATACTATATTATTGAATTTGGAGCCCTAAGAAGGAAGAAAGATGAAACCATAGCTAACTTTTCTAAGAGGTTTAACAAAATGTATGGTAGAATTCCTACATAAATCAAGCCCTCCGAAACTTCAACGAAACTCACCTATGCTAATGCCTTTGATCATGAGTTTTCTTTACATCTGAGAGAAAGAAGACCCGTTAGTCTGTTAAAAATGCAAGAAGAAGCATTAGAATTAGAATCCAATATACTAGATTCTAATAGACTAAAAGTAAATTCAGACCAACAAGTTTATGACAGAAAAGGTAAAAATGAGGCTGCTCCAATAGTTTCAACATCCCAATCAGCTGAGAGTAAAATCGACGAAATGGAAAAATTAGTAAAAATCCTGATAGCAAAACTAAATAAATTGGAATTATAGAAGAATCCTAATAGGCCTGCTCAGGAAGGGGACAGAAACCCTAATAACCCTAATCAGTTCAGAAGACAGTTTGCACCTCGATTTATTCCTCGAGAGAGAAGCAATAATGATATACAAAGAGAAAGAAGAGAAGCTGAAGATAAAAGGGTTTCTCCCCCACTTCAAAACAATGTCACTGATGAAGGAGAAGAAGATGAATAGGGTCAATTTGAATATAGAAATCCAGATATAAACCTTTTAGGGGACTTGTTGACCAAAGGTTTTGTGACTGAAGAAGAGTTTTTAAATTTTGAATATTGTGATGCAAATGTTTTTCAGATAGAAGATGATTTAAACCTTGAGTTTAAAGCTTATATATATTAGTCTGAGCCAAGAAGCCACTAAATTTGAGGTCAGGACCAAAACAGGTGGCTTAAAACCCTAGAAAGAAGGCAGTTATTCCTCCAAAACAGTCATCCAGTCCAGTATTAGAAACAAAATAGAATCAGCATAATCCAGAGAAGACTGTTGAAGTTGAAGAAGTGAATAAGAACATGCAGAATTTTAATTTTGAAAATAAATTGGGCAAAGTTAAAATCCTAAGGCCTTTTACTGAATTGATAAAAAATCCCTGTTATAAGAATTCAGTTTTAAAAATGATGGGTTCAACAGCCAATCAAGTACCCTCAGACACAATGAATTTATAGGAAGAGGATCCTAAAAATTTTATTGGATCTGCTTTAGCAAGAAAAACTAAAAATGATGCAAGTTTATCTCCACCTTTTTATATCACATTAACCATTCATGATCAGATGATTCCAAATTGTCTTTTGGATTCGGGTGCATCTCACAATTTAATGCCAAAGGCAGTCATGGAAGCTTTAGGGTTAAGCATAACAAAACCTTATCATGACTTGTATGCTTTTGATTCTAGAGCTGTCAAGTGTTTGGGAGTAATAAAGGACATGGTGGTTAACTTAACACAACTACCCATGAAGAGTGTTATTATGGATGTAGTAGTGGCAGATATCACACCTAAATTTGGAATGCTTCTTTCTAGGTCTTGGGCTAAGAAGGTAGGGGGCACTTTACAGATGGACTTATCATATGCAACTATCTCAGTTTTCGGGGGTGAGAATAGGAGGTTGTATAGAGAGTTGCAGTTTGCTTCCATTGTTGCTGATGAAAGGAATCCAATGAATCATCCTTTATATGTTGTTGAAATGGACTTGGGCTCATGTATGTTGCATTTCAGTGATGATAATACTAATGGCATATTACAGGTTGAAAAATAAATACCAATCAAACATTCTATAGAACAAAAAGATGAACGTTGGCAGATGTATTTTCATGGCTCCTCGTCCAAGGAGGGAGCAGGAGCAGGTATTTTGTTGATTTCTCCTAGTGGTGAATCAGTAAGTTTGATGTACAAATTGGAGTTTGTAACCAAAAATAATACACCAGAGTATGAGGCATTGTTTTTGGGATTAAATTCTACAAAAGACCTGGGTATTCGGCAAATATCTGTTTATGGCGACTCCGAGTTGGTTGTTCAGCAGGTGAGGAATAATATCAAGTAAAGAAAGATTTGATGAAAATGTATAGGAATGAATTCTTGGATATGATAGATAATTTCTTTGTGGCATTCAATATTTCCTATATTCCAAGAGATCATAACCAAACTTCTAATTCACTTGCTCTAGCAGCTACTCATTTCAAGATCCTTAAGACAACTCAACTAAAGTATCCTATAGAAGTTAGGTACATATGTTATGTGTATGATAACATCAAGAAATGGAGGTTTTTTTAGGATGATTTAGAGATTAAAAGGTTTTCAGAGATGACTGGTGAGTTCTCTAATTCTTTAATTGATCAAGAGTAGGATGAGGGGACTGAAGATAATGAGAGTTTTGTAGAAAATGAAATTGTTGGTCATAAAATCATTGAGCTGAAAAGTAATTTTATTCCCAAGGGTTTGGTACCCCTTGAGAGAATTTTTTTAAAGGATGACACCCCATTAAAACCAACTATGTAATCTTCAGAGGAGAATGTAATGGACTGTAACATTGGCACAAAGGAGCATCCCAGGATAGTGAAGATTTCAAAGGAACTTTCAGCAAAGCAAAGAGAAAGGTACATTAAACTATTAAAAGAATATGTTGATATTTTTGTTTGGTCATACAAAGATCTTAAAACTTATGATACAAGTATTATTTAGCATAAAGTGTGTCTGAATCCTAATGTAAAACCATTTAGACAAAAGCTGAGAAGAATCAATCCTGCCTTATTCCCTGTCATAGAAAAGGAGGTAAAAAAATTGTTGGATGCTAAAATCATTGTTCCTCTTTGATATTATTCATGGGTAGCAAACTTAGTTCCTGTCAGAAAAAAGAATGGAGAAATAAGATTGTGTGTCGACTTCCGTAATATGAATAGGTCCTCATTGAAGGATAATTACCCATTACCAAAAATTGAGCAGATTTTACAAAAAGTGGTGGGAGCTCAAAGGGTTTCGATGGTGGGTGGATTTTCTGGGTATAACCAAACTATAATGCACCCTGATGATAGAGAAATGACATCCTTCACTACACCTTGGGGTACTTTTATGTATGAAAAAATGTCATTTGGATTAATGAATGTTGGAGCTACTTTTCAAAGAGCTATGGACATAGCCTTTGTTTGAGAGAAGGATAAGTTTGTGGTGATATATTTGGATGACATAACAGTCTTCTCACAGTCTGATGAAGAGCACTTAAAGCACCTAAAACAAACTTTCTTGAAATGCAGAAAATATTGACTTTCTCTTTATCCAAAAAAGTCACATTTTGCTATACAGGAGGTTAAGTTGTTGGGTCATTTAGTTTCAGTTGATGAGATAAGGATAGATCCAGAAAGGGTAAAATCTATTTTGAATATCAGTTTACCTAGAAGTAAGAAGGATGTGCAATATTTTATAGGAAAAATAATTTTCTACATTGGTTCATACCCAATTTTTATGAAACTATTAAACAAATAACATTCATGTTGAAAAATGATCAGGAAATGAAATGGACTGCAGAGACTAGGAATTCATTTGAGAATATTAAGCTAGGTCTTACAAAAGCACTAGTGCTAGTGAGTCCTGATTTTTCAAAGGAATTTCTGACTTTTTCTTTTGCATCAAAGGATACTTTAGCAGTTATTTTGTTATAGAAGAATAATGATGGACCTGAGCAGACAATTGCATTTTTCAGCAAGACTCTCAAAGACTCGGAGTTGAAGTACAACACTTTGGAGAAACAAGCTTATTCACTGGTAAAAGCATTAAAAAATTTTAGAATTTATGTTTTACATTCTAAAATTATTGCTTATGTTCCCAATGCCGCCATTAAGGATATATTAACTCAACCTGATAGTGAAGGAAAAAGGGGAAAATGGATTGCTAAGATAATGGAATATGACGTGGACATCAAGCCTACTAAACTAGTGAAGGGACAGGGTTTGGCCAAATTGTTAGCTGATTCAAATTGTCAAACTTTAGGCCTTGATTTGATGGCAGAGTAGCTTGTACTAGAAGAGTTGCAAACTGACCAAGAGAAGGAAAATATTATGAAGCAGTATGCAGAATCAACATGGTATGCAGACATTGTACACTTCCTATTGTATTTACAATGTCCGGAACATCTAGATAAAAAGGCTGCTAGGACTTTGAAGTTAAGAGCTACTAAATATTGTTTGATAGAACAACAGTTGTTTTGGAAGGATCCAAGAGGTATTTTTCTTAGATGTTTGGACAAGACTAAGATTGAGGAGGTAATCTCAAAATCACATGAAGGTGCTTGTGGGGGACATAAGTATTGGAAGGAAACTGCTTATAAAGTCTTGAGATCTGGATACTATTGGCCTTCTTTTTTCTCCGATGTATACCAACAAGTAAGATCTTGTATCCCATGTCAAAATTTTGCTGGTAAGAAAAAGTTAGTGTCTTTACCATTGAAGTCTATTGCAGTGAATGCTCATTTTCAGTAGTGGGGTTTGGACTTTATAGGTGAGATAAATCCTTCTTCTTCAGGGCATCATAAATGGATATTGACAACTGCCGATTTCTTCACTAAATGGGTAGAAGCTATCCCCATAAGAAATGCAATAGACAAGGTAATAATTATCTTTATTTAGGAAAATATTCTTAGTATATTTGGATGTCACAAGAAGTTATTGATTGATAATGCTAAATCTTTTAAGTCCAAAGCTATGGTGACATTTTGTGAAGAAAATGGGATTGTTTTGAAACACTCAACACCTTATTACCCTCAGGGAAATGGGTTAGCTAAGTCAACCAATAAGAGCATTATTCAAAGCATCAAGAAGTTGTTGAGTCAGAACAAAAGGTCATGGGACTCAATGCTAAAATATGCACTATGGGCTGACAGGATAACAATTAAAAAGGAAATTGGGACTTCTCCTTTTCAGTTGGTATATGGCATTGATGTGGTGTTTCCTATTCAACTTGGTATTCCAGTGATGAAATTTCTTTAAGAGAGTCAAGAGGAACCCAGTGACATTCAAAGGAGAATTTATGCACTAATTCAATTACAGCAAGAATGTGAATCAATAGAAGGAAAGGCTCAGTTGTACAGAAAGAAGATCAAAGAAAGGTTTGATAGAAAGATCAAAGAGAACACCTTTTTTAATGGAGATATGGTATTGAGATGGGATGCTAGAAAGAAATAGAAGGGAAAACATGGTAAGTTTGATAATTTATGGTTTGGTCCTTTCATAGTCTCAAAAATTTTGGAGAACAATACTTTTGTATTACATACCTTGGATGGTGAGGAGTTGTCTAATCCAGTCAATGGACGATTCCTCAAGCATTTTTACAGTCTTTGAGGGAAAAAAGTTTTGATTTTCATTGTATATATCGGTGTGTGAAGGTTTGAATAAATACTCCATAACCCAATGGATATTCTACAGAATAGCAGACAGTTTTCAGTTACAGCACATAAGGCACTAATCTATAGGTTCTTGAAGCCTCACAAGGATGACTTCATCCCACAGCAGGAGCCATATGTTATAGCTCATTTTTTTTTTCTATTTTCAAACCATATGCTTATCTTTAAAACATGATTTTTCTTATTGCTTTAAAATTTTGAGCTTGGTTTTTTTTAGCATGCTTATGTTTATAGTTGATTTTACAAGTCTTCTTTTTAATTTTGCTTTACCTAGTAGATTTCATAGTTTTTATGGGCTTATGGGATGTATGTATTTCTGAAAAGTTCTAAAGAAATATCATAAGGTCTTATCAAAGGTTAATTACACCATTTAACACATTGTTTTTGAGTTTTTGTTAGAAAATCATTAAACAAATATTCTTGTAGCGCAAAGACAGAAAATTTGAACAAGAGCGCTACAAGAAAATCGTGCCTTTAAAAAAATTCGTAACTTTGCTCGTGAATTTCAAAATTTGCACATGAGAGGAGTTTTTCACACCTGTAAAGGAGATTGATACGTGTTTAGGACTTACTAATAATTTTGACAAGTGTTGAGTTAAGGCAAGAATGATTCAGGTGAGTTACAGTTGTCCAGAAGGTGGGAGATGCAGATCCTTTAAATAGCAATGATGGTGCACGATGGGGGTAATTCATTGTCAATTACGAATTTCTTGAATGAATGAAAGCTCACAGAGATTGCATTGATACCTGGAAGTTTGTGGTTGGAAGATGAAGACGGTTAGAGATTTAGGGTTTGCAGGGTAATCGATTGGCGCAGTCATGGCAGTTGAAGACAGAGAAACAAAGGTCAGTGGACACCTCGAAGACAAGATACCAAATTTTTGGCAATCAGAACCATTATTACAATAGGTATGCCACTAATTGCTGACATCATGCTTGAATTTGGGTTTGTAGTGACAGAAGAGTAGTGATGGTTGTTAATTAAGAATTACATCAAGTTCATGAGCCTAATTTTTTCTCATTTATTAATCTTTGTTGTCAGTAGAATTTGTTCCAAAATTATTATCAATTTTGAGGAAAAGTTCATATCTAGGGTTTTCAATCTACTCAAATTCTGATTTACTTTCGAAATTACATACCATTTTTTGAAGGAGAAACAGTTAAGGTGTATTACCTATAATGAAGATAAGTGGGAAGACGAATAGGGCTGAGCCTTCAGACATGTCTTGGGTTAAAAATTTCCCTCAATGTGCAAGGTTGTTTTTAGAAGCAGTTTGATTGCAATATTTTGAGAAAATTGATGGTCATCATACAGAGGTTTCTTATGAATTTGCTCAAGGTTTAGAGAAAGACAAAGTCTCATTTAATACCCTAAAATTTGAATTGACTAGAGAATTAATAGTAGAGGCTACAAGCATTGCTGATGAAGGTGTTTTTTGGTTCAAGAAGGTGGCTTTTGCTTTTAATTCAGAGAATTACCTGCTGTCCAATGTAGTTGCAGATTGGGGTAAAGGGGTACATATATAGAATTTTAAACCAGAATGGAGAGAGCCAATCAAGATCTTGTATAATTATGTAACCTGCGGAGGAAGATATGCCTCTATGTTCAAATACCACATCAGGTTTTTACAACACTTAAGTGAGGAATCAAGGATGAATCTCCCTTTCTTTTTCCTCAAAAGTTTGCAGAAGATGTCTAGTATCAAGATCATACTAAGTAGTCCATTTTTCATCATGGTTTGATAAAATTTATTATCAGTACTGTGCTCCAGAAGAAAGGAAAGACTTGGGACTATTTTTTGTTTTGTTTTGTATTTCAAAGTGAAAAGGAAGACCAATAAAAAAGAAGACAGGTGAACAAATCCCACAGTCTTGTTAAAAAATTGAAGAAATAAGTTATTATTGAAGTAGAAGAATAGACTACACAATTCAAGTCCTCAACGCAGAAGTTTGAAGAGCCTAAAGGTGAACAACAAAAGAAGACTGATGAAGATGATCTGTTGAAATTTCAAATGCATAATTTAGAAGATGTAGCAGAAACCAATGAAGATGATGTAGTAAATTCCCTTAATGAAGATACAAACCAGGAAGAAGGTAAATTTCTTTTAGAGCAAGAACAGACTCCTACAGAGATACATGAAGAAAGAAGGGAAACCCCAGTGCTTAATAAATTGAAGGTTGACAATACACAGAGTTCAAAAGAAGGGTTTGAAGAAAATATGGTTTCACAAGGATTTAAAAGAAAGGTGGTTCAACTTGCATCTATTAAGCATCAAGGTAAAACCTTGAGTATGTTGGGAGAAATAGGAGTAGGATGGAGACCTAAAACCATACCTAATAACAAATTAAGGCTAAAGATGAAAAAGATTTTAAACACCAAGCTAACTTAGGAGAAAATCACAATATTAGAAGATTCTTCTTCTCAAGAAGATTTAGAAGAGGATGAAAACCTGAATGTTAAAAAATTCAAGAGTAAGAAACAGGTTTCTTTGATGGTTAATTTAGCTTCAGAAAGATTAAACTTCTTGAACACTTAGAGCATTTTAAAAAGAAAGAAAATATCAACCCTTAGCAATATGATTCAATGAAACATCATTCAGTGATGTTAGCATCTTGTACAAGTGAAGAAAAAATTGCAGAGCCATCAGTCTATT
The DNA here is from genome assembly GCA_001517045.1 of Pseudotsuga menziesii. Taxonomy (NCBI): domain Eukaryota; kingdom Viridiplantae; phylum Streptophyta; class Pinopsida; order Pinales; family Pinaceae; genus Pseudotsuga; species Pseudotsuga menziesii. The sequence goes on along the minus strand of LPNX010951485.1, from coordinate 83,968 downwards.
GCAACTTTGAGGGTGTTAAGTCTCCAAATTTTCCTGTAACAGTGACAAAGCAACAGCAAGAGGATGATGAGCATATTTTTAAGAAGTTAAATATCCCTTGTATGCCAAAAGGAATGTCTTCATTTCAAGAAGGGAAATGTATAGATTCTGAAAATGAAAATCTTCGAAAAAGTATCAAGCAGTACAAGTACCAAATAGAATTTCTGCAGAAAAAAATTGAAGGATGAGTACTGGAAAATAGAATATTAAGAGAAGATCTAGAGGAGATTAACAACCATTATCAAGAACTAATTGTGGTTTCTAAAGAACCATTGAAGAGGAAAAGACAGACACAAATCTTATGTGCAGAGCTGAAGCAGACTATTCAAGAAGTAACTCAGCAAAATCAAGAATTATCTAAGAGAGTCGAAGACCTAGAAGCTGAGCAATAGAGAACCAGAAGAAAAACTCAAGCTTTGGAAGGAATAGCCCTTTTGGCTGAAGCTGCAAAAGATCTTTGAAAGACTATTGATGATAGGTGTCTTTTAGTTAATTGTTGTTAAGATATTAGTTAATTTTGGAAAACTTTTACTTTGTTAGTGGTCGATAGTCTGACCTAGAAGGTAGTTAGGCAGTTAGATAATTGTTTTTTGGATGTAATCAAGGTAAAAACAAGACAATAGAATGAGAAAGGGTTCGAATTTTTGTAAGGGGAGGCTTTCAAGCTACTTTTTACAGAGCTAAGTTCAGAAACTCTTATGTATTTTGGATCATTGATTATGATATATATGCAAGCTATAATCCCATTTTACTTTATTTGCTAGTTTTATTTCTGATTTGTGTAATCACTTAGTTGACATATTCATTTCTTGTTTGAGTTATTAATGATGAAATGCTTGTTAACTGTGGATGAAATTCGGTATTGTGCTTATTGTTTCTAGTTTATGTTTCATATATTATGCATCTCATTTCTTCATTGCTACATGATTTAGTGTTTGTCTTAGCCTGATGAGATTTTACCCTCTTGTTATCACACTGTAAAATCGAAACCCTAAAAACCTGTTTTACTTAGTTTTATTTTGTGAGATTGTGTTGGCTTGTTCTTTAATAGTCTGAGAACAATTTTTGGCACTAATAGTGTGTATTAGCCTGAATCATGAAAGCCATATATGGATGTCAATCAACCAGTACATATGACGAGCACAATGATCATAAAACCTAGAATATTTTCATCTTGACAGACTACATAAATGTTGAATTATAAAAAACCGAGCAAGCTATTCCTCATCAATGTAGATCAAAACAACAACATTTACAAATGTGAAATTGTCAAATCCATCCTAGATGTGTTGGGATACCAGTCACTTATAAAACACCTATTATGTTTCTCTTAAAACTACTCTCCAAAGCATGAATCCAACAACCCAAACGACATATCACATACCACACAAAGAAGTTGATTTTTTCCTGGTGCAAGGACATCAATACCATGGTTAGTGTCCTTTTCCTCCAAAACTGCAATGAGAGAAACATTGTCTTGCATAATAATATTTAGTCAACATTCCAGCTAGTAAGGATTTTAGTATACAATGTACATCAAATCTATACAAATCAAAGGAAAGCAAAAAAACCTCATTTAAAAATAAACAAGGAACCTATCCAACCTTCAGCAACCGACTGAGAGAAGCCTTTTTCTGAGCTGATAGAACCACATCCTCTGTCAAAGACTATGCATCTTTATTGAATTCAACCTAAAGCGAGAGGAACTGACAAGGAAGACAAATTTCACAAATGATAAATGAGCTATAGAGATATGAATAATAGGACAAACAACTTTACCTCATATTTTTTAATGAGTGAAAAGTGATCTCGTTAGAAAAAAAGTTGCACAACCATCAATTGCATAGGTTGTGACAATATAAACCTGTAAACCAAATACATATGTTATTTCATTATCTGGTCTACATCTCAAGATGAGGGATCTATTAAGCATGATGAGGGATCAAAAAAATATGTAAGCCCTTCAACCCTTAAAAGTTCGAGTTTTACACTATTTTTTATTATTTATTTATATTACGCCAGATTTTCCTTATTTGAAATAAACATCAAATATCATTTTTTCCAATTTTATTTTATCAATGTTCCCAAATCGTACACATGTAAAACTATTCCACCCTAGGTTGAAATACCACCTCACTTGTCTTGTGAAATAATGGTAATAAAGGAGTTATCACCAAAAATTAAAAGAAACCCTGTTACTTAAGTAAAAGGTCAGTTGATTTTGTAAGTTCTAGCACGTTTCACAAGGAAAATTTTCCACTATGCAATTATTTTTTCGTAAGAAACATATAACTATATTTCTATTATTAATATCATTAGCACTCATGCTTACCTTTTTATTTTTAGTAGAAAGGTATTTTGCTTGATTCTCAGCTTTTCCCGCCTGCAATTCTAAACTGTGATGTCTTTGTGTTTGCTCTTTTAAAATCTCTTCAATCTTTTCCACCTATTTTTACAAACATAGCGAGAATAAACATAACATATATTGGTTTTTCTAGTGAAATAGCTACAAAATTAAATGATCAAAATCTATATACAATGCCAAAGGGATCGTATACAACTTTAAACTCTTAACCAGGACTGTCATGGTGACTTCTAATATACAATATTTTAAGATGAAACCCTAACCTTTTTCTCCAGTTCACTAACTCGTGCATAAGCCTTTGTTGCCTCTGCCTCCAAATATCCTTCTCCTTTTTTCTGCAGAAGCATAGGCTAGATTATAAGACCTCTCTTGGAACACAAATAACAAGAGATCATTTAAAACATTGAATACAGATTGGTTTAGGGTGTTATCTCAAACCACCATTATCATTAACAACGTGGGAAGCAAAATTGGCATACATAGAACAAGGGTGCATTGTAATTTCCTACATGATGTGAAAGCTCAAACCTAACAACGTGGGAAGCAAAATTGGCATACATAGAACAAGGGTGCATTGTAATTTCCTACATGATGTGAAATCTCAAACCTGTGATTATGGAAAAACTTTTCTATGATTGATTGAAAGTGCTTATGTAAGCATATTATAATTTCTAGGAGCAGAATCTTAATCTCTTAAACTACAACGGTTTATTAGAAGTGAGAGGTGATTCTAGTATCTACTATTTTAACTGTATTTATCGTTAGCTTGGTAATAATGTATCAAACCTCACACGAATGATCAAGGCTTTGGTATGGAATAATGGTTAGCTCTTATCAGTAATGTAGCTTTAGAACCCTATCTGTTTCATTCACTGCAATTTTACTAAAAATCATCTGTCCTACCTTCTTAATCTTCCTTTTTCACAAAATTTGAATAATTTACAGTTCAATTGCATATTACCTCATAAGATCGCAAAGTTGGGCCAGCTCATAAGTAAAAATGGATCTCAATCTTGCAGGATTTTACAACAATCTAAGATAAATATATTAATTTTCAATTTGCAAGTTGATATGATATATTCAACTTCTTTTGGTATAAATCCCAAACTTCCATTCATTAGACATGTATCTAAGCCCATGCTTTAGAAGGAATCTCTGAGGACAGTGATGGCTTAGTTTCTTCCTTTTCTGCTTATTTTTTTTTTCTTCATGAAGTGAAGGCTTGAAGTTGTAATTTACTATTAACAGAACTGGTAGATGGTAGGAATAAGTTTATTCAAGCTGGAAAAGAAAATTTTGGATACAAGGGACCTAGTCTTTTTACCAATCCTAGATTTAATTTCAAAGTGTTGTAGCACCTAACAGATGTGATTTCCTTTTTCAGAAATGTAATTTACTAATTTGGATTCTCATTTTGAATAGAAATTGTGATTTTCTTCTTGGGAAAAAATACAAGGTACAAGTATGTGTGCTGAATAAAAACTAAGAAACTAGATTTATTATTTTCATTTTTCATTTCAACTAAGAAAGTAACCGTACAACAAGACTCCAGCAGTGTATATTTTCATTTTTCCTTTCAATAAAGTAGTTAAAAGTATTCCAATTTTTTAGAAAAATAGTATTTTTTTTATTAGTCTATGCACAAGGACCATTTATCATTTCCCGTTCTTTATTTCTATCATAAAAGGAATGTGCTCTTAGAATAAATAAACAAAACAAATTTTGTGATAGTTGTTGACTTGCTCCCTGACAATGCTCAAAGATCTGTAGCAAGAAATGTTATAAAAAAGGGACCAATGATCAAAGTGGCAGATACCAAAATGTGAACAAGATCGGTACCAAGAAAAAACCCGTCAACCAAAAAATACTTAAAATATTCATATTTTGTAAAAAAAATCCATTCATGTGCATACATATGAGTCCAAACCATTAATACACATATATGCAAAGTTTCTCATATACATAGAAAATACGAGTAGCCCCAAGGGGCACCTGAGTTGGTTGGTGCTTCCGAGTCCAAGACCAAAGTATTCAAGGTCAGAGGTTCAATTCTCTAGGTCCTTCAGGGTTTGGGAGCCCAACAAGGTGAGGCCCCTTCAAGTGGCCCTCATGAGAAATATTACTGTGGACGTATCAATCCCACTATCTTCTAGGCTATGAACCACATGGTATATATATAAAATACGGCTACAAATTGTTAGGTATAAATCCCG
>LPNX010951485.1:2663-76069 GCA_001517045.1 Pseudotsuga menziesii | reverse complement strand
CACAATATATCCCATGAGAGAGGTGTACGCAGACTCAGCTTCAAGCTCATGTTCAGTTTTCCAACCCTAACTTCGTTGCATGTGCCTCATCAACTTCTAAAATGGCAATAATATTGTAAAACTGTCATAATAATTACAAAAAAGTAATTATAGGAACACCAGCGTTTTTTTGCAGCAATTTAACCCTTCACTGCTGATCCTCCACTCAGTCAGAGAGGGGAAGCTCCAATACACAGCATGCGCTAGAGGTTGCAGTCACTCCATGCAAGAAATTAGGTCAAAAATAGGGTTTTTGCATTTTCACCAAGTAATATAACAATTTACCTCTGTGCATTCAGTCTTCAAACACCATCCAAACAGCAGTCTTCATAGCAGCTCCACTGGTTCAACGCGAGGGTCATATCAGCAGTATATCAGCAGCTCAAAATCACAGGCTATCTTCATTCAGGCAGGCTCCAACGCAGCCTTCAGGTAGAAGGCACCCTTTACTTCACCACACAGTCTTTAAAATACCACGCAGCCTTCAGCATACATTATATCACGTAACTCTGCAATAGCACGCTAATACAGAGAGAGAGCGCGCGCAAGAATAGCAGCAGAGACACGGTTTTGAGGAGACTGCAGTCTCAAACTAGATCACAGCAGCTTCAAGAGAGCTCCACGCTCAATTAGAAGATCCCACTCTCGCAGATAGAGTCCACTTAGCTAGCAATTCGATGGCACACCATACTCGTGAGCTGTGGGCGTAAGGGATGAGAGTTCGTGCCTCTCTCACCAGGGCGTAGGGTGAAGCGTTGGAATATCTAAGTGCTCCAATTTTCAATAACATAACAACTGCTCGGGATGTGTGCTTGTGCTATATTTGTCAAGCAATGTACAACTAGTAATCATTCGCTGGAAAGAAGGCTTGCCAATTGCTAGAGATTTCAGACGTCGTTTGGATAAGCTGCAGCAATTTTTGAGACCCCTGTACAGCACGAGCTGCAAGTAGTGGGAAGAATCCCAGAATGTCTGGAAGGTGTTTATCTATGCGATGGAGCGAATCCGAGGTTCAATCCTTCTACTGGACACCATCTCTTCGATGGAGATGTCATGATACACGCAGTTTGCTTGAATCAAGGCAGATACACTCGCTTGAAACATTTGTCTCTGGAGGAGACGAGGACCATCACGAGGACTTGCTGAGAATCGAATTCGATCAACGGATTGCGCTAAGAGAGGGCTGGGTTAATAAAATGAAGAAAACGGAGCATGCTCTCACAACATATGTCGCAGCTAAGGAATTAGGGTTAGGTATACACTGATAGGTATACACCAAACTTATGAGCAGATAATTCATTTGTAATGAAACACAATAAAATTGAGGGCACGCAGAGAATAAAATCAGGTAGATGGAGTAACGCATACATTGCATGCGACTCCACTGGCAGACTGATGGAGCAGTCTGGCAATGGACTGGCAAGCAAAATGTCAGGAATGGGCAGAAATGCAGCAGGAGTTATGGCAGACAGCCCTGCTCTGATACCACTTGTTAGGTATAACTCCCGATTCAATATCCATTTCCAATGCAAATGCCTATATTTATACAAAGTACATGGCGGTTGGGTTTCACCTTCCGCTCAGCCTGTTTGGCTTCCTATCTAATCATATTCCTATTTATTATTTATTTACACAAAAGGGCTCTAAATGGCTCATGGAATCCAAAAACCAAGCATAATACTAATGAATAACTATAATATGATCATATGGTACTAGCTACTAGGTATAATCATAATCATCATCATCATCATCCCATCCTCAATGTCAGTGGGATTCCAATCCCCACTTGATTCCCCTGGTCTTGAAGGTAAACTCTATAGAAGTAGGTGAAATAGAGGGGGAGGGTCTTTAAATAGCATGAAATAGAGGGCTTAGAGTTAGGTCACAATCTTTAGAATAGAGTTTTTTATGGTTTTTTTTTTTTAATTTGAAAAGTATGGGTCCCCTGTCGCAGTGGTACAACAGAGTCCACACCGACCAGTTTCATACCAGCCAGTTTGGTGGTTTTGGTCCAATTCCATACAGAACCAATCGGTTCACAACTTAACACTGGTAGAAAGTAAATATAACTGGCTTTATGAAATCAACCAAGACACAAGAAAGTGTTCTGAATCAAATGATTCAGTCTAGTTTTTCCAGGTTTAATAGGACAACAAAAAAGGAAGCAAAAAGAACCAAAAAATTGGAAGGATACTCTAAGTTGCAATATCATTGACGACCATAAGGTCTAGCTACCCTGTCAAGAAATACTATAATATCATCATTTATATTGTGATGTAAATAAAGGTAAAGTCATAGATAAAATCAATGCTTTAAACTCAAGGTTGCAACATTGGCATTGAAAGCATGTCACAATACAATATTGCAGACATTCTAATGGATTGACATAAGATTGCAACCTAAATTTTTTCAAGATGCAAACAAGATGAAGTTGCAAGCACAATTGTACATTTGCAATATCAAGTTGAAGAAAGAGAAGTCCAACAACTCAAGTTGTAGAGATGAAGACTCATGTTGCAGAAATTACAAGACATGAAACCAACATTGGATGACACAAAACAGGAAAACCAGTGTAAACACACTTGGATAAACTCCACTAAGATAAATTTTCAAAACAAACCACGTGAGACCAAGTTTCGGTCCAAATCGGTAGACAAGTCAAGACCCAGGTTCAACATGTGAGTGAAACCTAAATTAATGAATCAAAGCTGAGACTGAAAGGAGAACATCAAGACAGAAAACTCACCAGCAGCAGACACAACACCGAGAAACAATAAGTGATTTTTCATGTTTTGCATAAATTTATGCAGACCTGGAAACAGACTGAGATGTTGTGTCAAACAAAACAATGGAAGGCCAAGCACAATTTTGCTGATGGTTTTTCCCTGTTGGTATGTCGATTCAAAGAAATGTCAACATAGCTAGGGCACTATATTTCTAGAGATTTTCAGATGTATTTTCTTACATTACCAAGGGACAGGGATTTGAGATTTTACATGGAAATAATGCACAGAGGTCAAAAGGCATGGAAAATTTTGCAACAAAGAAGCGAATGAGGGAGTCAATCATATTTCCCAAATTTTCAACCTGGCCACTTCCACCAATAGGAATCCAACAATCGGTTAATACATCCCTATAAGTCACTATCAAGCAAAAACAATAAGCAAAAGATTGTGCCTAACATTGTTGGCTTCTCAAGTACACCGGTAAACCCAGGGCCCAACATACCTTGGAGTGAAAGCGTGGAAGATGAAATGGCCACTTCCTTTGAAGTATGTCAAGAGATCACTTATATATTGGCTGAAGTTGTTCAAGACACAGGTGAGATTCAAAAAGATATTTGTGAATTATGGATATAGATAGTTTCACTATAAAGTCGAAGGGGTGGATAGATCTAAGCAATATAAATTTGTCGGGCTAAATATTCACTATCTATTACAACACTTAATTTGTCAACTCAGGGAGGTAAACTTATGAGATGCAAGCACTCTATATGCAGGATTAGGGTCTATCCTAATCTAATCTACCCTAAGCTGATTTACTCTAATCTAGATATTGTTCAAAGACACTTAATACTAAGATTCTTAATCTATCAACCATCAAACTTATTCAAATGTAAAATCCTAATATTAATTAGAATACTCTCACATTTATAAAACATTCAAATTTGTGTCCTATCCTAATTACAGAGATGAAAATACACTTTTAAATTAACTTCAAAACAATTCTAAGACTAAAACATAAACTAAGAACTATCTAGCATAATTTTGAAACTTAATTATTCAAAAACTACTTATTGACATAGAAAAAAAATAGGTTGCAGAAAGTGAACTAACACATAGAAAATAGAGTAAGTTGCAGAAAGCAAACTTATGAAGTTGATGTATCATTTAACATTTTAAAAGCTCTTATTACATCAATGGATTCTCGAGAAGTTTTAATATTATTATAGAGCTTACTGATTCATATTAAAAATGAACTGTTTTTGTGATCAAAACTATTTCAAACTAATTTGTATTTTAAAATCAAAACAGAATAGCTATAATGTATAGAGTAAATACAATTAATCTTTAAAAACATAACTAAATAATCTTAAAGCTTTAAACCAAAACGAAAAATAAATTCCATTTGTATGTCCTATCATTTAAAAAGAAAATATAATGAAGTTTATTAATCTAGATGATATCGGACCAGCTGACTCATGTATGTAATAACTAGAATACAGGAATTTTAAACCTATTTAACAACTACATTTACTCTACAAGATATTTCAAATACAATTCATAATTTGAAAACATCATTACCTATTGCAATTTGAAAGGAAATTGGAAATTAAATAAATTCAGAACATAATAAAAATTAGCAGAATTGAAACTAATTATGATTATATTCTGCAGTATTGAAGCAGTTTACTCTATTAACACTAAATCAAACAATGAACCAGAAATGCATCAAAAGGAATTACAATTTAGTCTATACGCAACCGGTCGCTAACTTAAAATGAAGGACTATGTAAACATAATAATATTGAAATGAAATCTAAGATACAAGAAATAAATGCTATTTATATATCCTATAATTTAAAAGGAAAGTGTAATGAAGTCTATTTTATTGGGAACCAAGTTTGACAAACTTAATGTATGACTTTCAAACTTAGAATTTGAAGCAAACAAATCAGACCTACAATACCAAGTATTTAAAACAATACTTTTTAAATCAACATATCTTATTACGCGAGCTCGGTTCTAAACTGGCAATGCTATGAATATTATTCCATGACTATCACACAATAAGATGACTAGCTTCAAAAATCTATTTTTACAGTCACTTAACAAGCTTACTAACTACAATTCTTCTTTTTAATAAAGATGGAAAATAACAATTATCATATCTATTATATACAAAAACTAAATTTACAAAAGAAGGGCTTATGGTTTTCTTGGTGGATCATTTCCAAGAAAGCCACAAGTCCTCAAGTAACTTTCAGACTAACTTCTAAACTACAACCATAATTCTATTGATGAAGAAAATAATAACAGCAGAAAACTAATTAATTACAATCTTAAAGAAATATGTACATCATCACTGAAAGTAACAAGGATAACATTATATGAATTGGACTCTGTTTAATTCATAGAAACCAGCATCTAAGCAATGCAATCCTTATATTGATCATTCGTTGTATTATGCATACATACATATCCTTTGTCTTCGTCCTATTTAGATATCTCTTTCTACATACATACTACTACTCTACTTTTGATCTATGGCTCCCTTTATATAGCTCGTAGAGTGAGATAACCAATTCCAATTTTACAGCAACGAACTATATCTTCTATTAATGACACAACTATTTACATCATGCAAAAATATCTAACTTCTTCATGCTCGAGATATTATTTGCTTTGTCATCTTATAGCAAATATACATCTCTATGGCACGTAGTGCCTAGAGATGAATATTGCATTGATTGTGCATGATTCATCGGCGATATTGAAGATGGATAGGCTCGAGTTTGTTTGAATGAACTGGCCACGTGTGGAGAGTCTTCACAATATCCAAGGGTTATTGAATACCAACGTGTACTACAAAAATCAAAGTATGCTGCAGAAATGTAATTAGTCACAAATTCTTCTAGAAATAATATTTAAACATTAAATTAAAGGAAATTAATGAATTATCATACCTTAATAACTTGCTGAATATTTTGGGTGAATATGTGAAAATGTAGAAGGATTTGTGGGATAAAAGGATTAAATGAAGTGATCAAAGGTGTATATGGAGGGTGTAAAGAGGTACAAAAGAGTGTCAATTTGGTGATCCAACATACTCAAACACCTGAGTATTTTCATGTCCTCATGCAAACATGTCTTTCCAAAATCTATTTTTCAACACTTATTTTTTAACCTCCCTGACAAAATCAAAGATATCCAATGCTTCAGTGTCCTGTTTCTTGGCAAACCTCTCTCCCACGCCTATCTGTTTGCATGTCCCATGCAAACAAAGCAGATAGAGATTTCCAAATTTCAAAACTGAGTTTTAATATTCCTGACAAGGATTATGTGGCATTTACCACAATGTTCAAGTTCCTACCAGCTAGACTTGATCGAGCTTTCAATTTATTTTTCAACATACTGATATGAGATAAGTTCTTATAGGCCTCAACTCTCCAATTCCTTACTAATTTCTGAAGTCGTTTTATACTTGCAACTTCTCTATCACGCTTTCCTTTCAATTTCTCATTCTTCTGCAGGAGCTTAAGACTATAAGCTCTTCATTGCTCATTATATGTCTCAGTCTCTGCAAGCAATAGATATTGTTCATATGACCTGAGCACTGCCTTAAGATTTCTAATATTCTTATTTTTCTTCCTCAGCTGAGCAATTACAAAAGGAATGGTTGAAGTGGCCGAGACTTTAGGTATATTCTCATCACAGGGTTCTTGTGTAGGAGAATGATCATCAGAAGACCCATAATCAATTATTGAGGGTTAAACAGTTTAGGATCATATTATACATGGCCACATTTTGGAATAGGAATATCTTCATGCATGGGTTCAGAACCAAAATCAGGAAAAATGAAATCGAAAGGTTCAGCATGTACAAAATCAAATTCCTGAGGCGGATATGGAGGAACTGGACTTGATGTATTTTTCTCAGGAGGACCTGGTTCTGAGTTAGGATATTCCTCAAGATAAAAAAAAATAGATGGTTGTACATTAAGGGCTAAATTAGAGGGTTTAATGAACTATTTGGTCATCATTCTAGTGGTTCAACGTTGCATTAGGGTTTCTGCAACATTAGGGCTTTTCAGCTGAGGTTGTTTCTTTTTGGGTTTTCGTAATACAGAGGAGAAAATTTCAATTAGGGGTGTTTCTGGCTCTGGATCAAGGACAAATACTAATTCATGACCTTTAGACTGAGGAGAAACAAGAATGTGTGGAGAATAAGGGTTTGCAGACGAAGGAAGACCCCGAATTCTCTCCACAAAATTTACCCATCTATCCTTTCGGAGGTGCAGTTCATCCTCAATAAGAATTTTGACCAACCCATGATGATAAAGACTGTTAAAGGGGTTGCTAGTATGCATTTGAATCCTTCTCGACATCTTCTCTAAACTCTTGTACAGAAAATAAGGGAAATTCATTTCCAGTTCTGCTTCAAAATGAAAAAGGAGGCGAATATGGTAATTCAAAGTGTTAACATACCTTCCTTTGTAAGTCAAATACTTCTGCAACACATAGAGCACATTACTCCATTCAGCTCGCATCCAGTCCTGAGGAAAACCCTTCTTCTAGTTTGCAGACTGATACTCTTATTTTAGAAACCTAGTACACACTATGTGCTCTATAGATTTATTCTTAAACCAACATTCTCCTTGATGAGGCAAACCAGTGGCACGTGTAACTATTTTCTCTGAAACCGCCATGATAAAATCGTCAATGTGGATGACTTTCCCATCAAATCGCTGGGCGAATTTCAGTGTAATGTCATCATCATGCCCCTGAAATTTCTAGAAAAATTGATACCAGATGCCTTCAAATCTTTCCTTGCAGGGGTTGAATTCAAAAAAACCTTCTAATACAGAAATGAAATTTGGTTCATGGCGTGCAACTCCCTTCTGCCCCATAATTTTCTCTGAGATTACAACTTAGACCAAAAAAAGAAGATGAACCCGAAACTGGGAGAATGGTAAGGATTATTGAAAAAAACGGGTGTTCACAAATTTCTCTAGGCTTCTAACACAATGGGTATAATGGTAATTCATAAGCCCCGTATTTTGATAATCATTTAGGTACATGGTGCATAAAAAGCTTATGAAAATTTTGAACTGTCAGTGAAATGATGAAATGTTGTGTAGGAAGATAAATCAAAGGTTGCATGGATAAGAGGATGTAATCATATATTTTGAAAGTGATAAGATATTCATCTCTAGGCACTACGCACCATACATATGAAGATTCATTTATAAGGTATAGGGATGATTGTCAAATGATGATAGACAGAGGTAAGGTAAAATTAAAAGATCACGATGACAACTAAAGGTAAAATGAGAGTATAGGCTAAATCATATGAGGGCATGGGCATAGCAAGTAAGTAGATATTATCCATGATACAATTTCCTTAATATAAATGCAAAAATATATTTCAAAGAAAGGATCATTACCTTAGATTGATATTATCTAAAAGGACCAAGTTCTTCAAAAGTACTTTGAATGTCAGGAGTTTCTACTGCATGTTACCATTTTTGTGACAGAATGGAGTTTCTGTGACAAGGTGCTCCTGCTTTGCTTCCAAATATTGTGCTGCTATAAAACTGAGAATGTTTCTTCTAATAGGCTATCTACTATGATGAATGTTACTAGATTCCTGTAAAAAGAATAGGTTTCTCTGTATCCAAAATGAAGGTTGCAACCACTGAGAACTATCCATGATCATCAAGCAAAGAATTGCAAGGTATTCATCCATGTCCTTCCTTTGTGCAAATCTACCTATGTGAATAAATTTGTTGATGTCGAACATAGATAGAAATAATTGGATTACCAACCAATGAGGAGAGTTTTTATCCAATGTGATATTTCCACCCTTAATGTTAATGGAAATCAAGGCACTTGGTACATCCTAACAATCATGAATAGATTTGTTGAATTCAAATGAACTGTAGAATTCTCTTGCCAAGAAACATTAATGAATTTCCTTAGAAAATGACAAGGATGCCTGCCATTGAGGCATGCAGGCTCCAGGGTACCTAAAAATATCTCAAGCTTCAGACCCAGAAAGTGTTTTGGAGTTGATGGGTTGAAACTTCCTGAAAGGAGAGCCTTAATAAATCTCCCCTCATCCAGCTGAGCATAGAACAAAAGATATTTTTGCAAAAATTAAGTATCACCAACAACTTTACAATGGATCCTATCCAGCCAGTCTCTTGGTTTTCTAACTAGACTCTTGCTAGACTGTGCTAGAAAACTGGTTTTCACAGTAGAGCTTAATTTTCTCTTTACTTTTTTATTTTATCTTTCTTTTTATTTTTTATTATTTCCTATACTACCCTATACTACTGGAAGTAGAAATATTCTTTCAAGTGTATGCATACTTCCAGTGTAACCACCTATGAATAAGGATTTTTAAAACATTCTTGTTCATGTAATGTATATGAACAAATATCATGACATGAGGAACTAGCTTTTCATATGATCTGGTTTTCAAAAATTACTAAATAGTAAAAGGATGGAACTGAAAAAATGACTTAGTCCATGACTTAATAGATTCTTGACCAGCTTGGCTTTCTTCTTTAGTATCCTTAATTTCTAAGCCAAGTTGATATTCTTCCTCTGGTACCAAGAAAGCAAGAAATTCTGTAATTTCAGGTTCTAGTTCTTCTTCTTCTTCAACTGCTTTCCCTAATTCTTGAGCTCCCTCAGCAAATAAGAAATGAGGAATGTATAGGTCAATGTCTTCATGCTAAGGATACTTATGGATCTATCGCTTGCGTGGGAATATGGATTCTTCTTCAGATATGGACCTAATGCTGCAACAAGGATTAAAGAAACCCTTTGTGGTAATAAGCCCTTCTCTACTCAACAAGTTTTTGAACATATTTAAACTTGTACTGGTTCAAATGTCCTGCTTCACAGCTGGGTTAGTAACGTGGTTCTTACAGCACCCAAATTTTTTCTTTAGAGTTCAAATTTTAAATCTAAATTAAGTTATTTGCAAAAAAAACTATGCATGCAGGAAACCAAAATGTATTCATTACAGAAATGTAAATTTAACTCAGAAGCAAAGGAACTAAAATTAAATGTTGTGAGTGTAAAACTATCCCAATATTTAAGTAATCTAATATGCAATAAAAAACTAACATTGAAATGAAATAAATCCAACTCTATACTAGGAAATCATAAACTAACATTCCTACTTGAAAGAAATGTTACTTTTGCTGAAGAAAAAGCACCCTTGCATACTATTGAAAGGAAAAACGCACTTGCATCAAAAGTAACTGCAGGAAAGGAAACTAACTAAGATTTCAGAAATAATACATACATGCATGAAATTAAACTATGTGAGAGTAACCTATCTAAATATCTGCAGAAAGGGAAACACACTCTAGAGAAATCAACCTTTACATAAAAACGAACTTGTGCAGAAACATTAGAGGAAATTTCAACTCAAAATGGGCCTCCTAAGGAAAATTAATAAAATAATAGTTAAAATAATAAAATAATATTTATTAATTTTGGAGGAAGAAAAGAAAAAACTATTTTTTTTTATCGTATTTTCGACATATCTCCCTGTGTTTTTACTCAAATTTTGATCGGAAGAGCTCGTTGGATGCGGAATTAAATTCCGCATCCAACGATTACCCACTCGGCATACTTTTGACGGGCCCCGCTACCCCAAAAACAATAAATACCTAGAAAATGTGATGATGACATCATCATCACATTTTTCCAGGTATTTATTGTTTTTGGGGTAGCCGGGCCCGTCAAAAGCATGTTGAGTGGGTAGTCATTGGATGCAGAATTTAATTCCGCATCCAATGAGCTCTCTCGATCAAAATTTGAGTAAAAACACAGGGAGATATGTCGAAAATACGAAGAAAAAAAAGTAGTATTTTTATGATACCTATGCACAAATTTATATTAAAAAATTGTTTAAGAGGTGCTCCCTTTTTTAATTTTAAAGCATTTTAATTGGCTAATACATGATGAAATGGAATTTGTATTATTTTTGGAGGGCCCATTTTAAATTGAAATTTCCTATAATGAAGGAACAACAAGACTTTGGGGAACCCCACTATAGTGGATGCGCACGTTCTTACTTCTCGTCTTACCGTACTCCCCTCCCTCTTATTGTGTAATGTAGAAACAACCTATCTACCTAGACTCCAATCGCTTTAGCACCTCCCAGGAAATGGTGCGAAAATGTTGGGATAAATATTCACTATCTAATACAACACTTAATTTGTCAACCCAGGGAGGTAAACTTATGAGATGCAAGCACTATATATGCAGGATTAGGGTCTATCCTAATCTAATCTACCCTAAGCTGATTTACTCTAATCTAGATATTATTCAAAGATACTTAATACTAAGATTCCTAATCTATCAGCCATCAAACTTATTCAAATGTAAAATCCTAATATTAATTAGAATACTCTCACATTTATAAAACATTCAAATTCATGTCCTATCCTAATTACAGAGATGAAAATACTCTTTTAAATTAAATTCAAAACAATTCTAAGACTGAAGCATAAACTAAGAACTATCTAACATAATTCAGAAACTTAATTAATCAAAAACTACTTATTGACACAGAAAACAAAATAGGTTGCAGAAAGTTAACTAAGACACAGAAAACAGAGTAAGTTGCAGAAACCAAACTTATGAAGTTGATGTTTCATTTAACATTTGAAAATCTCTTATTACATCAATGGATTCTTGAGAAGTTTTAATATTATTATAGAGCTTACTGATTAATCTTAAAAATGAATTGTTTATGTGATCAAAACTATTTGAAACTAATTTGTATTTTGAAATTAAAACAAAATAAATATAATTTGCAGAGTAAATACAATTAATCTTTAAAAATAGAACTGAATAATCTTAAATCTTTAAGCCAAAACTAAAATAAATGCCATTTGTATGTCCTATAATTTAAAAAGAAAATATAATGAAGTTTATTAATCTAGATGATCTCGGGCCAGCTGAATGATGCATGTAATAACTAGAATATAGGAACTTTAAACCTATTTAACAACTACATTTACTCTACAAGATATTTCAAATACAATTCATAATTTGAAAACATCATTACCTATTGCAATTTGAAAGGAAATTGGAAATTAAATAAATTCAGAACAAAATAAGAATTAGTAGAATTGAAACTAATTATGATTATATTCTACAGTATTGAAGCAATTTACTCTATTAACACTGAGTCAAACAATGAACTGGAAATGCATCAAAAGGAATTACAATCTAGTCTATATGCAACCGGTTGCTAACTTAAAATGAAGGACTATGTAAACATCATAATATTGAAACGAAATCTAAGATACAAGAAATAAATGCTATTTATATATCCTATAATTTAAAAGAAAAGTATAATGCAGTCGATTTTATTGGGAACCAAGTTTGACAAACTTAATGTATGACTTTCAAACTTAGAATTTGAAGCAAACAAATCAGACCTACAATACTAAGTATTTAAAACATTACTTTTTAAATCAACCTATCCTATTACCCGAGTTCGGTTATAAACTAACCAATGCTATGAATATTATTCCATAACTATCACACAATAAGATGACTAACTTCAAAAATCTATTTTTACAGTCACTTAACAAGCTTACTAACTACAATTCTTATTTTTAATAAAGATGGAAAATAACAATTATCATATCTATTCTATACAAGAACTAAATTTACGAAAGGAGGGATTATGGTTTTCTTGGTGGATCCTTTCCAAGAAATCCAAAAGTCCTTAAGTAACTTTCAGACTAACTTCTAAACTACAACCATAATTCTAATGATGAAAAAAATAATAACAGCAAAAAATTAATTAATTTCAATCTTAAAGAAATATGTACATCATCACTGAAAGTAACAGGGATGTCATTATATGAATTGGAGTCTGTTTAATTCATAGAAACCAGCATCTAAGCAATGCAATCCTTATATTGACCATTCATTGTATTCTGCATACATACATATCCTTTTTCTTCGTCCTATCTACATATCTCTGTCTACATACATACTACTACTCTACTTTCGATCTATGGTTCCCTTTATATAGCTACCAGGTTGAGATAACCAATTCCAATTTTACAGCAATGAACTATATCTTCTATTAATGACACAATTGTTTACATCATGTGAAAATAACTAACTTCTTCATGCTCGAGATATTATTTGCTTTGTCATCTTATAGCAAATCTACATCTCTATGGCACGTAGTGCCTAGAGATGAAGATTGCATTAATTGTGCATAAGTCATTGACGATATTGAAGATGGATAGGCTCGAGTTTGTTTGAACAAACTACCCACGTGTGGAGAGTCTTCACAATATCCAAGGGTTGTTGAATACCAACGTGTACTACAGAAAGCAAAGTATGCTGCAGAAATGTAATTAGTCACAAATGCTTCTAGAAATAACATTTAAACATTAAATTAAAGGAAATTAATGAATTATCATACCTTAATAACTTGCTGAATATTTTGGGTGAATATGTGAAAATGTAGAAGGATTTGTGGGATAAAAAGATTAAATGAAGAGATCAAAGGTGTATATGGAGGGTGTAAAGAGGTACAAAAGAGTGTCAATTTTGCAAGGCAACAAACGTTAGTAAATTTTATCATATATTTTCGAGAGGATATAAAGATCATAAAATGTGCATATGCATATGATCAGGTAAAGTGTGTTGACCTTCTTTATGAACTGTCAATCCTGAAGGCTGCATTGGAAAATGGTGTGCACATTACAACTGATAATGCAACAAATTATATGGCTCCACTAGAAAATGGTTAATGGAGATGCACTACCATTTTTCAGCACCATTTTTTTGGACCTCATGTCAATCCCATTGTAGACTTCATCCTAGAGGACAATGGAAAACTTGACTAGATCTAACAAATTGTAGAGTTGGAAAATTCACTGACCAAATTCATTTACCATCATACCAAGGTACTTAGCAAGGAGGAAATTCATAGATGGAACAAAATTTGTTGTAGAAATAATATATCAATTCTATGAACAATTATTCTAAGAAGAATCACAGGAAATAGATCTTTCTACTAAGAATTCTCACAAGCATACACAAGAAAAATTGAGAGAAGAAAAGAGACTGAATCACATGAATGAAGAGATGAATATTGGTGTATATCCTTTCATTTAAAAATGATGAATAATAAGGTACATAAATAGTACATCCCTCATAGAAAAATCGAGTTGTATGGAGACAACTCATAAAGCTCAAAAAGGTTGACTTACCAAAATATAGAAAACCCCCATAGGTGGCTAAAGCACTTCCCAAATATGTCAAGGACCTCACAAATTGGAAAAAGCATGAGTGATTTGTGAAGGAGATGGAAAAAACATGCTAATCCTAGAAAATGGAGAGAAATTTGTGAAGGATGGGTTTGCAACAAAGGGACCTAGTTTCCTAGTTGACTAGCTTTACCTTATCCACAGAAAAACGGGATAAAGCAAAATATGTTGTAAAGATCTGTATAGTAATTCTGGATGGTCAAAAGGTGGTCAATATCAACCTAGAATCAGAAATAAAGCATTCCTAGGATATAGATGGCATGTATCGACTTTAAGGTGCAAGTGGATGCCAACTAATTAAGCTAGTGGGTTAATAATTAATCAAATAATGATTAATTATTTTATCCTAAGTTATGAGTGGGTTTAATATATTCCAACACCCCCCTATAAGTCTGAATTTATGATGATATGTCAAAAATGTAGATGCATATGGATGCATATAGGGCCTAGCAACAAGGATATGGTCACCCTTTAACAATTATTATGTTTACAAAAGTGAGGAAAGAGACAAAACCACATGGGGAAAATCCTCCCTCAAGATAGGACAAGTCACAAAATTTTAAATATGTCTTCAACATATCTTCATCTTCACTTTAATGAGTTGAATGATCTTCTTTTGGATGAAGGACTTGCTGAAGAAATCATGAACTCCATGATCATGCGCTAGAGTGTAGGAACTGCAAGAAGGAAGAGGAGAGACTCCTCGTATCTCCTCAACCGATGAAGTAGGAGAATTATCTAAATGCTTCTTACTACTGTCAAACTCTGATCTGAAAACTTAATCTGAAATGGAAAATAGATCTGTGCATACTCCTTTCCATTGAGTACAAAAATTAAGAGAATTTATTTCACACCCAATTCCTTCAATAGCTACAAAATTGTGATGTGAATCACATGTCAATATTCCAATTTGATGTAACACCTTTCCAGATATGATATGAGGCTAATAAAAATATGAAATATCAGAAACATTAGCATATGGAATAGCAAAGGAAAAGGCTTCAGTGGTTCCATGAGGATATAGGGATAGACAAGGAAAATTATGAGCAACTGGGGAAAACTGATAGATGTAAAAATATGAATGATGGATGCGCATAATATATGAACCATAAGTGTTTAGAAGAAATCCAAACATGTTTAATATCAGTCCAAATATGAATAAGTTCATGGATAACCATCCACTGAAAGATAGGAAAGACTTCAAACCATGTAAGATAAATATCATTGCATAAGAGACCAATGAGGAATCAACTAGTGAACTTGGGATTTGTATAGTATTAGGATTATTCATAGGTATGGTATATGGTATGGATGGTTGTATGATATGTGTATCAAACTGCAAATATTATTCTAAATAAGAATCCAAATAATCACATATAATCATATCAGTAGACTCATGGGAATACACTGGTAATGAATCATCTGTATGAAAGGAGGAAAGAATGAGATGTTCACAATATTCAAGTAGGTTCTGAGTATTGATGCCAAGAAAAAATGAGGAGATTCTTAAGCACATGATATCAAGTAAGGTAAGTGGTATGACACACATAAGTCTTTATGTGGCTAAGAAAACATCATGGAAGTCACTAGGGTGCACACTATCACTGAGAGAGATATGCACAAGGTGTGAAGAATCTGGCAGATAGATCTCAGAATATAAGATAGGAGATTTAAAGAAAAATGAATGGGTGATAGGATCATCATTAATATTAATAGAATCTCCATATTTTACTTTATTTTTATCAATAGTATCACAAGAAGAAAAATCACCTACAAGAGACACAGAAAAAGGTGGCTCTTGAATATTTTGTTCTTCATTGAAGGAGGAAGCATTCGAATCAAAGACGGTAGCAGCAACATGAACTGTATGAGAAACTTATTCTTCATGATCAAATTCATCAGAGAATGTAGAGGACAAGAAATATTGATAGAGAGAACAAGAGGAGATATCGGGTTCACTACATGCTTCATCTTCTATTTCCTACAAACCAAAAGCTTTGTCCAAAATTTTCCAAAGCTCAAATAGAAATTCAATATAATCTATTAGATGATGTATATTTGGAGACAATTCCAAGCACATGATTCCATAAGCTCTATCACAATTATTTATCCAATCAATATTCTCTTGATAAGACTTGGGTTCGCTCAATGCACCAATGGAGACATCAAAGAGACATTGCCTCTTCAAGTATGTGCTCATCTTTGGCTTCCAAACAGCATAGTTGAAAGGATATAGTAGAAGAAATTTTGAATCAATATAGAAGTTATTGATATACTCTGTGAGATACTCTCTGCAACCTGCAAAACAAACTAGGAGAAAATCTTGTAAGCTAGACAAGCTCTTCTTCAGAGAGGGATAGGAAACTGGATGCATTCCTCAACTTTGTAGAACTTGATCAACCTTCCCGCTCTGATACCATGTAGAAGATGGAAATGTTGTGCTACCTGTAGCACTAATACCATGTAGAAATAATATATCAATTCTATGAGCAATGATGCTAATAAGAAACATAGGAAATAGGTCTTACTACTAAGAATTCTCAGAGACATACACAAGAAAACTAGAGAAAAGAAAAGAGAGTAAATCACATGAATGAAGAGATGAATATTGGTGTGTATACTTTCATTGAATAATGATGAATAATAGAGTACACAAATATTAAATCCCTCATAGGAAAATCGAGTTGTATGGAGACAACCCATAAATCTCAAAAAGGATGACATACCAAAATATAGCAAACCCCCATAGGCATCTAAAGCACTTCCCAAATCTATCAAGGAACTCACGAATTGGAAAACACATGAGTGAGTTTTCAAGGAGATGGAAAAAACATTCTAATCCTATAAAATGGAGAGAAATTCATCAAGGATGGGTTGGAAACAAAGGGACCCAGTTTCCTAGTTGACTAGCTTTACCTTATCCACACAAAAGCAGGATAAATCAGAATAAAGTAGAATCTGTTGTAAACATATGTATACTTATTTTGGATGGTCAAAAGGTAGTCAATATCAACCAAAAATCATAAATAAAGAATTCTTGGGATATAGATGGCATGTATTGACTTTAAGGTGCAAGTGGATGCCAACTAATTAAGCTAGTGGGTGAATAATTAATTAAATAATGATTAATTATTTTATCCTAAGTTATGAGTGGGTTTAATATATTCCAACACTTGTTTGTACCACCATTTACTATATTTACCACAAATTTCATCTCCTTGTAATGTATTACTTCATAAAATCTAATTTCAAAGAGATTGTTCGCGTTCCAACATCTTAGTACCTTAGAAGACCTATAATAATAATATTTTCAGGGATATTTGAGGTGGTTAAAGTTTATAAGCCACTTAATAAATTATTCAAACCACAATAAATTTAACTTTAGGAGGTTATGGGAGGGGTCAACAAGGCCATTAGAGATACATGTAGAGTCATAGAGGATGAATACATACTTGTATATGATGTCATTGACATATCTGGACGAATAAGCTCCATAGAATTTTTTCATTCCATTGTGTGCTATTTAGATCCAGTATTCTACTATGATCCAAGCTTTGATACAGATATATGGAATCCTTCTATGATCCACACTTCCATGTAGATATGTAGATGTGGATATGGATCTGCTTTGTTGTATTAACTTTTAAGCAATATTTTACTCGTTTCACAAGAATGCTACTCATAGGAAGTCCTTCAACAGCTCCAAGATTACAGGGTAGCATAGGAACTATTTTCCATTAGTTGTGAGTCATGACATCAAAGCAAGAAAGGAAATACAATCAGGTACTACATTCAAACTAGATTCTTAACTTATTTTGTTTTGTGATTCAGGCAAAATTTAAGAAAAAACACTACCGAGGTTCAAGGATTTGTAATTCAAATCCTGGTTCAGACATGCTTAGCATTTGTTTGATAAAATATATCTTGTGCCACAGGGTAGTATCACTCCACACTCATATACTAGAAAATATGTTATAATGGAGAACTCAAATTTACCTTACTGAACCGCATTTAATTAGATGAAGCTATCAACAATGATGGCACAAGGGATGAAACTCGAAAGACAAAATACATAAACTTGCAAGGTAATTTACAAAGAAAGAAAATCATTGATAATTGTCAAGGGTTTCTATAATGTGTTCATAAATTCATACTATTAAATAGAACATCCCTTTCTTCAAGGTATATTCATGGATCTTGTTAAGTAGAACTGGAGATTACTGACATTTGAACTATTTTGTATTTCATATTTTTTACATACTTGGTCAAGTTTATTTTATTTCGATGTAAAGAACTAACATTCAAGGGGTGCTCATGCATTTGTATGTGACTTATAGTGCCAATGGTAGAGTGTATCAATAAGTGGTCAGATATAAGCCTCATGAAAACAAAATATGCAAAATTAATGCACTATGGTTCCGATAAATTTGACCTCTTCTTGAAAAAAAATTCAAATATGGTGCTAGAGCATACTACCTCTTAAATGATCATATTTCTTCACACAAGGATCATGAAATCAAAGAACATAGTAATAAAGGAAACGTAATAAATAATACAATTTTACACAAGGATATGCTCACCCACATGGTTGGACACCCCCCACACTTCCCACTTTTTCTATGACAAGGAAACTCAATGTGTGATGTTTCCCATGTCCCCCATTTGGGGAAACCTGAGAAGACATAGGATGGGATGTTTCCCAAAAATGGGGGTTGTTTCCCTTTATGGGAGGAAAGAAAGGAATCTAGGAGATTTCTTAAAAAGGGGGATGTCGTTGATTGAAATGGTTGTTGAAATGGTAACAACCAACATAGATTACTCTCAAATAGAATACCTAGTGGCCCTTTAAAGAAAAAACAGGGCATGGAGTTATCTTGGCACTTAAGATAATTGGGTTTTCAAGTCCATAGAGAACCCGTTATTGTATTATAATTAACACCATATTCACTTACATATCCTATTAAAAACATTCACAGTCTAGATTTGAACTGTCAATTCATGGGAATTTTGACATAATGCCCAAAACGAATGAACAAAAATAGAAACAAGCCCACATTTTGCAGACATTCCAACTAGAGAAATACCCACAAAATTATATGAAAAATCCATATTTTATGGTGAGGATATGAACTTGCTTACCCTGATCATAAGCCATGATGTTTGCACAAATCAGATGCACCTTGAGAAAGTAAAAGTATTCGGCCTCATCCCCATCATCAACACTTGCCAACACACCTTGAGAGCCTCTTCCTCCTTCCCATTCAGAGCATACCCTACAATTATATCAATTTATAAAACCACATCCCATTCAGGAATATTGTCAAACAATTTCATTGCATCCTCAACAACCCTCCATTTGGCATACATATCAGCAAGGGCACTATCCACAAAGATATTTGAATCAAATATTGCATTGAGAAGAACAACATGGACATGTATTCCCTCTTCCAATGCCACAATAATAGCAAATAGATTGACCATACTTGTGAATGTGAGTTTGTTTAACCACATTCCTACTCTTTGCATATATACAAACAAATTCAAGGCTTTGTCTGTAGGCGCACTCTATACTAGTTATCTGGTGCCAACATGTTGCTATCTGGGTAATTTGAGAAGGAAATATCCATGAATGTCAGATATTCCTCCATGAATGAACTCAGGAAGAGGTCAGTCGGTAGTTTAGGTTTGAGTTGGAGGTGTTTACATGTTGCATTATGATTGTATACCATAAAACCTATGTTTATTGTATACCATATTCCTATGCTTATTTTGTTTAATTTTTATATATTGGTATGTGTGATATTATATTTTATATGTGTATGTATATTTATATTATATATTTTGTTTTTTTATATTGTTTTGTGTTATATTATATGTTTTAATATATACACGCACGCACACGCACACGCACACACACACACACACACACACACACACACACACACACACACACACACACACACATTCTTTATATTTTATATATGGTATGTTTTTAAATTATATAGTATGTAATAAAGGTGTTGTTTCCCCTAGTATTTTTGGTTTTGTATCTTTTTTCAAAACCTTTCCATCTTTTAGCAGAAGCAACTAGTTGGGCCTGTGTAGGTGAGGGACTAGGACAAGGCACATGAATAGGAACTATTGGTTGAGCCAAGGTTAATACCAAATGAGGATTATACAAGTACTATATAGTGATCCCTAGGTGATATTAGGTCAATTCAATGTGGCCATCATGAGAATACTCAACATTCTTGATTGACCTTTTATATTGAGAATTAGCTAGGTGACTTCCTTTTTGTTGATACCATAAAACTATTACAACATCATTCATAGTGTGTAATACCTTTAGTTCTTCAAACTGATTCATTGGTATGAAATAGAGAAATGAAATGGAAATGGAACTGTATAAAATAATAATGACATTATAATAGAAGATGGATTTCAAAATTAGTTAGATAAATTCAATTCTAAAATCAGGTAGGTCGGGGACACCCCCAATAAATGGAAATTATTATTATTGGAAGGAATGAATGGTTATAAACTCGATTAACTAGGCACATAACCCATAGGATGTTGCATTCAATTTGTGAATGAGTGATCACCTCAAATATAATATTATTTATTGAGAATTGTCATCCCACAAAATTCACAATCATGTATGTAATACAGTTATATATTTTGTGGATTTATAGATATAGTGTTCCAAGAAAGCATACATTGTCATTGTTATTTACCTCTGGAGATGTATGGATATGGTCCAACACAATGGATTTGTTATATTTAGGTTGATCCTCAGTCCTTGATTAGTCTGGTATTGACATGCATGTTATTAAACATATCCATAGAATCCCCAAAGTGTATTGCATTATATTGTAGTACTAGTTCTAACTTGGGTGGTATAGGACTTGATTTGTTAATTTTAGGGATACAAATGATCGGGGATATACGTTTGAGAAATAACACAACATAGGCTAGAAAATTTCTTCCTTAAACTAGTGAATTTTGCATGTACACTTTGAATTAGGATATATGGAAGATTGAAGAAATCTTGTGTAAATGTATGGAATGCTATAAGTAGTGTCAAACCATATGGTGCAAACATTTTTCAATAAACTATATAAAACTCACTTTCAAATTAAATAAACAAAGAATGCACATTTAGGTTATAATTGGTCCCACTTAATGCTATGGCCCAATGGTTGTGAGACTAACATAAATTGAAGACATTATGAAATATATGATGTATATTTAACATGTTCACTATATTTGTAGGATATTTTATTCATGAATGACCCTGACATGACACAATTAAAATTGCCTAACATAAATGACTAATTCATAGTCTTATAGCTAGTCATTGTTTATGCGGTGACTAAATTGGTCGTTTATGTTAGTCATTTTTAACTCTGTCACTTACTATATAGTCATATTTGTTAACTTGTGACTAAATTAGTCATTAATTTTAGTTGTTTATAGTTGGTTCAATCAAAATTTATCATATTTAGTAGTAAATCACTTGAAAAACCTGTGGTGACTAGAATTTTTAGTCACACAGTAGCTAATTTCTCATTTTGTACTAGTGTCAGCAATTTACTTGAACAAATATATGTTTTATTGTTCAAAGTGTGACTTGTGACTTCAAGCTCTGAGATGTGGAAAACTACACTCTCTAATTGTGGAAGAACTAACTTATTTTTAATATCCATCACCAAATGGAAGGAGGCAATGACCACTTGATATTTATTCAACACCAACAAAAAGGATGCTTCCACACCCTGATTGTATTCTCTAGCACTGACCAGAAAGAGGCTGCAACCCCATGCTCATTTCTCCTTATGACCTCCATGTTATGAAATATGATTGCATAGAAAAAATTACAAATAGATAAATACATACTCTTCAAAATACACAACTGTTGTAACTTCTTTGAAGTGCATATGAACATAAAGTTTCCCAAAAACAACAAATGATGTGCCAAGATATCTATGATCTGCATCATTTCAAGTGATATGTGTTTTGTGTCTGAATAGATTTTCCATCTTAGTCACCTTTACTATTCTACGGTATGCATATTTTATTGAGCAAGGACTTCAAACATATATAATATGGGTATCTACTTCATTTTCACAATTATGCAGTGTTCATCGTTGATTGAATTTGCACAATGCGGATCCACTACATAAAGTACTCTCTGCGATCAACGATCCATTGATACCCAAATCAAATTCTGAATCTTGTCAAACAACTATCTCATATCTTCATTCTCCATAATGTTTCCTCACCTCATCCATCTGTTTCTTATTTATAATCTTCTTAACTCAAGAGATGTTTCCACTTGGTGAAGTTCCTTAACGTTGGATGATGCCCCACTAGATTGCATCTTCAACAAGTTAGGATCTGTGTCAGTGTGCCTATTTTTCTGCAATTCAACTTTGTGTAGTGTATGGTGCACATATGACAATATCCTTCTGGTATTTTTGCACAAATCAATTTATTACTCATGTTTCTTTACAACTCTTTATACCACATACCATATTCTGTGTGGGATTTTTTCACACAATTTTGTTTCTTTTTATTCGTAAGTCACACAAATGGTATTTCCGCATATGTGTCATTTTCAATGTTCTTATATATTTAGGCTTATGTGCGCATTTGCAACCAATGTCATAATGGGATGATTGGCTCTTTGATTGACTTCTTATCCATTTTATCTTTTATTCTTTGACACACTTGAATTGACTTCTAATCCATGTAATCTTTGATTATTTGACATATCTAAATTTTATTCTGATCCCTTTGATCTTTTATCCTTTGAAATCAATGACAACACATTTTAAAAAACATCCACCTTTGCCATTGATTCCAACACCGTCTTGAATAACTACACTTGTTTCAAAATCCCCCTGAAGATGTGCATAAAAGGATTCTTCTGTGATCATGTTCGCACATTTGTATTATGGTTTTTTTCATTGCTCCCCCTGTTGTTGGGATCTTCCTTTTCCATCTTCTCTTTCTTCTACTTCCAAATTCTCTCGCTCTTTAAGATCAATGGAAAAGGGTCTTTCTAATTTGTTGACTCCCCTAGCCTTATGCTCACTGCATTTCGTATGTCAGGTCACAAATAATCACATTGTCTTTGTCTCATTTAATGTACCTTGCAAGTAATCTTGTCTTGAGCTTCAGACATGAGGTTATTTATTCACTTTAATAAATTTGTTTTTTATTTCACATATCTCTGCACCATGGTTAAAGTTGATTTTCCTAATATGATATCCCCATGGTGTACTCCTATTGTATATTTTACTTAGATATCATTCTTCTGAATCACCTTTTTTCCTATGCATTAATTTTTAAACTCATTGTGATATTCCTTGGATTTTTCAATGCCTGAACTCATCAAATTCGAAGTCCTTCCAATTTATGTTCAAGCACATGATGATTTTATTCTATAATTTGATAGTGTTTTCATTATTTTCATCGCCCTTCTTCATACTTTGTCAAGATTATTATGTAATTTGCATCTTGATTTACCATTGTTGAATCATCATTCTCCATCATGTTTTATTTCCAATGTTTGAATAATTATCTTGATATCCTTTGCATAGTGGTTCAGTCCCAGTAGGATATTCTTGGATAGTTGTGGATGGAAATAGGTATTTGGTAGAACCAAGTAAATGAATATAATTTCATTTCATGGTTGCAACAGTCATGCTTCAACCATGATACTTTAGAGACACAGGAAACAAACAAGTATTGCTCATGAATTTACAGTATATTCATCATAATAATATTCGGTGTACAATGGAGTTTACATAGGTATAATTCGAATGCATGAGTAATAAATTCAAATCCTCCAAGTGGATAACACTGTATCTAAATGAATATCTAACTCAAGGTCTCCCAATCAATATTGGAGTCCAAATAGACAAATCCTCGATGATCAATAACTCCAAAAAGCAGTAACAACTAGTTAACTCAGTGTGACTAAGTGTGGTAAGTAGGTAAAGTGCTCCTCCCCATGCAACCATGAATTATCCATGCATTAGTAGCACTAGCCTAACTGACTTTGAAGTAACTTATTGTAACTAGGGGCTAACTAAGACTAGCTAGTGCTAACACCAACTGTCTGAAGTAGGTTGGTGCCGAGACTCCCAGTGGATCCCAAAATATAGGGATCGGTTTAAAAGGTGCCCTATTTGATGTATGCACATGTAGTAAGTGGCAGTTAACCTCTAGTAGTGTTCCCCACACTTCAATTACTGGTACATGTGTC
This sequence comes from Pseudotsuga menziesii, assembly GCA_001517045.1. NCBI lineage: Eukaryota > Viridiplantae > Streptophyta > Pinopsida > Pinales > Pinaceae > Pseudotsuga > Pseudotsuga menziesii. The sequence continues at coordinate 51,708 of LPNX010951485.1, read as the reverse complement.
CCAATTGGGCCAAGTGGACCCAATTGAACTAGTAGATCCATTTAACTAATTTAGGTTCCTAAGTTATGCTAATTAATCTAATAGAAACTATGAACAAGGGAGGATTAAGAATCCTAACCAATATGTAGTCATCAATAAAGGAAGGCCTAATTCAAATCGTCCTTCCAGTAGTCATCCTAATACAGAAAAACAAATAGAAAAGAAAAAATATAAACAAAAAGAAAATTATGTACAAAAAGTTTCAATTAATAAAGGATAAGTGTCAAAGCAAGTTAGACATCCAACACCAGTTCATGTAGATAGAGCAACTTCATCTTTCAATTTACAAAATGAAATTTCCAAAATAAAGAAATTTATCCATTCAATGAATTATTGAGAAACAATGAGTAAAAATATAAGATAACTAAGGTGGTAAAAACTGAGGGATATTGTCAACCAAACACCTTAGATCTAACAGATTATGCTCCCACTGCATTCCTTGTCTCGAGAGTTAAAGATAGAGGAGAGGAATATTTACCAACTTTCTATGTGAGCCTGAATATTGATGATATGATTTTGTACAACGCTATGCTATATTCTGGTGCATATCATAATTTAATCCCAAGGGTAGTGGTGGAGAGTTTAGTAATGAAAATTACAAGGCCTTGTAAAAACTATATTCTTTTGATTCTAGAAAGGTAAGATGTATGGGGTAGATCAAAGATATGGGGCTGACTCTTACACAGATTCCAACCAAGAGTATTTTCATGGATGTAGTAGTGGTTGGCATCCCTCCCAAATTTGGTATGCTATTGTCAAGATCACGGGTTTCAAAACTAAAGGGAATATTACATATGGGCATGTCTTATGCAACCATTCATTTGTTTGGTGGTCACAGGAGATTGTATAGAGAAAAAAGGTTAACATATGTGGTTAGTATCCAAGACAAACTTGCTAACCATACCATATATGTTGTAGATACCGATTTGGGTTCTTCCATATTTTTCAATGATTCTCATGATGATCCAGAAATACCTATGGTGGTGGAAGTAAAAGAAGGAAAATGTTTTTCCAAAAGACATGAAGCATTATAGAAAAACAAAATGAAGAGTGACTGGACAATGTATTTTGATGGGTATATCATCAAATAAGGGGTTGGTGATGGTATATGGATAATTTATCCAAATAGGTAAAATAAATTTTACTCTTTTAAGTTGAATTTTGAATGTACAAATAATGTAGTAGAGTACGAGACTCTTCTTTTAGGATTAAATGCTTTGAAATATTTGAAAGCTAAAAGAATAGATGTTTTTGGAGATTATGAGTTAGTTGTGAATCAAGTGAATGACAAGTACCAAACCAAAAATCCTAGGATGTGGGCATACATAAATTAAGTGTGGGATATGTTGGGGAAATTTAGAGTGATTCCCAGAAGAGAAAATCATGTAGCTAATTCACTAGCCACTACTGCCAGAAATTTCAAAGCTCCCATCTATTCAAAGAAAAAATATAAAATAGCAGTTGTGAATAGACCTTCCATTCTTGACAATTCCAAATTATGAAAAGTATATGAAGATGATTTACAAATTCAATTATTTTTAGATTTATCAGGAGAGTTTATAAATAAACAAATAGACATAGAGAACCAAGATTCAGAAAACTTCTAGGAAAATGTACAGTTTGTAGAAGAAGATGTTGAACAGAAAAAATTAAAGAATGTGATTGTAGGAAAAGACATAATTCAACTAAAAATTAATTATATTCCAAAGGGTTTTATTCCTCTAGAGAAACTATTTGATTAAAATTATGTTTCTAAATATCCTAAAGTTCAGCCTACTGAAAATGATATTGAAGATCAAAACATAGGGACTGAAAATTCACCCAAGATTGTGAAGTTGTCCAGAAATTTTCCTTTAAGGGAAAAATAAGAATATATAAACCTGATAAAGAAATAAATTGATGTGATTTCTTGGAGTTATGAATACTTAAACGAATATGATACCTCCATCATACAACACACCATTCCAATCAGACCTAGGGTAAAAAGATTTAGACAAAAATTAAGAAGAATAAATTCGATGTTGTTACCTCTAATTGAAAAAGAAGTGAGAAAATTGTTTAATGGAAATATCATTGTGACTCTCATATTTTCCAAATGGGAATCTAACTTAGTTCCTGTAAGAAATAAGAATGGGGAAATCAGACTATGTGTTGATTTCATAAATTTAAATAAAGTGTCACTAAAAGACAATTATCCTTTACCTAATATGGATCACATTTTGCATAAAGTAGTGGGAGCTGAAAGAATTTCCATCTTGGATGGATTTTTTGGATAAAACCAGAGAAAGGTCCTTCGTGAAGACCAAGAGAATAAAACTTTTACACCTTGGGGTACTTTCATGTATGCCAAAATTCCTTTCAGGTTAATGAATGCAGGGGCTACTTTATAGAGAGCCATGGACATAGCTTTTGCTGAAGAGAAGGATAAATATGTGGTGATTTATATGGATGACATTACAATATATTCTAAATCTGACAAGAACCATGTAAAACATTTGGTAAAAGTATTTTTAAAATGCAGGAGGTATGGCATTTCCCTCAACCCCAGAATGTCAAATTTTGCTATGAAAGAGGGAAAATTATTGGGTCACATTATTTCTAAGGATGGGATCAGAATTGAACCAGGCATAGTAAATGTTATTCTGAAGGTGGAGGAACCCAAGAGTAAAAATGAAGTACAATCATTCATTGGAAAAGTAAATTTTGAGGAATGTTACAAACATGCTAAAGAAGGATAATGAGATTAAATGGACTGTGGATGCCAGAAAATATTTTAAATATATTAAGAAAGAAATCATTGAAGCCCCAGTTTTAGTGAGTCCTGACTTTTCTAAATATTTTTGGTTTTCCCATATGCATCTGAACATACAATTGTTGGATTCTTGCTACAGAAAAAAGATCAAAATGTTGAACAAACTATTTCTTTCTTTAGAAAGGTGCTGAGGGATGGGGAATTAAAGTATGATATTATGGATAAACATAATTATTCCTTGGAAAAATATTTGAAGGATTTTAGGGTATACATTTTACATTCCCACATTGTAGCATATGTTCACAGTAATGTAGTTAAGAATATCCTTATTCAACCTGGCCCAAAGGTAAAGAGGGCTAAGTGGATTTTTTGTTGTTAGAATATGATTTGGAAATCAGGCCCACAAAATTAGTGAAAGGGTAGGGACCTGCTAAGCTAATGACAGATTCAAATTATGAATCTTTACAATTAAATTTCTTGTACAAACATTCTAATCACCTTGATTCGGGATTGTAGGTGCTAACATATTTTACTTTGTACCCATGGTACAGTGACATAATTTATGTGTTGCAAAACTTATAGGGTCCTCCTGGATTAAGAAAAAATAGAGCCAGGTTAGTAAAATTGAAAGAAATTTTTTTTTTGTTATGAATCAGTATTTGTATTGGAAAGATCCAGGTGGGATTTTGTTGAATTGCTTGCTGGAGAATGAAGCTTATTAAACCATGAAAGAGTTTCATCAAGGAGTTTGTGGAGGAAATCATTCCCTGGAAGTGACTGCAAACAAGATCTTGAGAGCTAGTTTCTATTGGCCTTCCATGTTCTCTGATACTTATAAAGAAATTACCACTTGTCATCGATGCCATATTTTTTATCGAAAAAGAAAACTAATTCCATTACCTCTTAATCCTATTTCATTTGAGGAACCTTTTCAATAGTGGGGGTTAGATTTCATTGGAGAAATTAACCCAAACTCTTCTAGTCAACACAGATGGATTTTGACTACAATTGATTATGTCACAAAATGGATTGAGGCTATACCAACCAAGAGAGCCACTAATGTTGTCATCATGGATTTCTTAGAGAATAATATTTTGTCAAGGTTTGGGTGCCTTAAAAGGATTGTAACTGATAATGCACCTGCTTTTAAATAAAAAACGATGATCTGTTTTTTCCACAAGTATCATATCAGTTTGAATGACTCCACTGCATATTATCCTTAGTGGAATGGCTTGTAGAATTGTCCAACAATAACTTAGTGAAAATAATCAAAAGGTTTTTGGAGGATAATAAAATATCTTGGCACACAAAATTAAAGTATGTTTTATGGGTAGACATGATAAGCACTAAAAGGGAAATTGGGATGTCACCTTTTCAGCTGGTTTATGGACCATAGGTGGTTTATCCAACATCTTTAGGTATTCCAGTCATGAAGTTGCTGCAGGAACAAGAGGAGGAACAAAACCATATGCAAAGGAGTAACAATAAGATTATTGAGTTGAATGGTATGAGGGATAAGGCTTATGACAAGGTACAGGTAAATCAAGAGAAGATGAAAAAGACTTTTGACAGGAGGGTAAAGGAAGAACAATTTCATATTGATGACTTGGTTTTAAAGTGGGATGTACCTAAGGAGGAAAAACATGGAAAATTTAATCATATGTGGAATGGTCCATATATCATTGCAGCGTTCAGGGGAGACAATTCGTTTATTTTATAACATCAGGATGGGATTCATATAAAAGGGGGCCCTGTCAATGGAAGGTTTCTGAACCATTACCTGTCCTTAGGTGGAAGGGAAGTTTTGTATCATAAGTTGTACATATTTGTTTAATTTGAAAAAATCAGTCTAGATGGCAAGCTAAGAGATTTGAAGCCCAGAGAGAAGGCCCTAAGATCTGAGGGGTTTCCATTTTCATTTTACATACAGGAAAAAGAAAAATAGTTTTGAGTTTATACAGAAGAACAGAAAAGGAACTTGTCTATGGGTTATTTGCTACCTTGCAGAAAGGAAAGAATGCCTAGTTGTAGCCAGCTGCTAGCACCATTTCTAGTTAGCACTTTGAAAGGGGGGGATATCTTAGTAGAAATAAGGTATGGTGTGAATACTTTTATAATGTGACCAAAGGTATATTATAAGATGCTTGAAAAATGATGAAGGGCATTATTTCTAAGGTTAAAATCCATATATTCTAAAAAATCATGGTTTAAGACTTAGGAATTGGTTTAAATCGAAATGCACACTTATGCTATCATATGACAGGTTTTAATGGTGTAGATATGCCAATGGGATGATCTATGGTTGTTATCAAATCCGCTAGCCAAATATGCACGAGAGAAGAATTTTGGGTGGCCATCGAAATGGTGTAAAGGGGAGCAATGATCATCAGTCATGTGAATAAGGTAAATTATATATGCGGTTGAGAATGATTCTGCTGGTGGAACTAGTGCGGAAAATTAAACATTTCCAATCAACATAAAATATTACACACTATATAGATCAACGGTGGAGATCTAAGGGAAGGACTGATCGACAGTCCATAAACATTCCACTGGGTGAACACGAATGAGAAAAGTGAAGTTGGAAATTAGTGCAGGAAAGGTGTATAGCTTGCACAAATAAATGGTGAAGATCAATGCCTGATCAAGATCAACTTAAAAATGGTACAAGACCCATGGTACAAGGCCTAGGTCTCCTAACTTAAAAATGTCCAAGACCCATGGATTCATATCTACTATCCAAAACCTTCTAACGACATCCATGTCACCACTCAAAGGAAAGGGTAACTTCAAGAGGTCATGGCTGGTCATTTGAGGTGTTTTTCATGGTCATGGATTCCTAGAATTTTTTTTTAGAGTACAATCCTAATGTTTACTCCCCCAACAATGTCGAAGGCCACATGACCCATACCTAGTTCTTGTAAGTCATGTGAGGTGATACGAGGTATCATTTTAGTGCTTGGATGGATATAATATTCCTTTATGGACTAAGGCTTGGTTTTACCTCGTAAACCATGTGTAAGGCCTTGAGAACCATGTCTACTATTTAAAACCTCTCGATGGCATGATTATCCCCCGTTTTTTGGTAGGGATACCATCAATAGGTCCTCCATGGTAGTTTGAAGTGTCCTTATTGACCTTAAATGACTAAAGGATTCATTTAGGGCCCAAGGCTTGGGTTTCCTCCCATTACCATGCATATGGCCCCGAGACCCATAACTAGTGTAAACAAAATCACCAATAAATTGCATATCCCTAATCTAAGGCCAAAGACCCCCTAGAGAGGTCATGTGTGGTGGCTTGATACATTACTCTTTCCTATGGATCCCTAGAATCTTCATTTAGTGTCTACGAACTAGGTTTCCCGATCTCTCAACCATGTCAAAGGTCTCTAAACCCATCATTAGTGATTAAAAAAAAACTAATGGTGTCAATGCCCACACACAAAGCTAAGAATGGCATCAAGAGGTAACATATAGTGGTTTAAGTTGTTATTGGTGGTTATAGATGCCTGGAAGCTTCATTTAAGGCCTAAAGTAGAGGTTCCATCCCTTGATAATGTCTAAGACCCCATGGCCCTCCCTCCCACTTATATTTATTCCCCTCACACCAATCACTTCCCTTTATATTTTTCCTCCCTCCATCCCCCCCCATATCTCTCCCCTACCCATCCCTCCATTCCCCTTATATTTCTCCTCCCTTCACCCCCCCCATATATTTCCCCTACCCATCCCTCCTTCCTTTCATTCCCTCTACACCTTCCTCTCCCTCCTTTGACTCCCCCCTGCCCTCTTAACCAATGTAATGTTGGGCCATGAGACACCCCATAGATCGTCTGGATGGAATATTGGGAGTCTAAATGGTATTGTAATGGGATAAGGGTGCTATTATAGGTTTTTGGAGGGGATGGATGGATCTCTAGACATTGACTATAGTCATGGAAGAGAAGACAATAAGTCTCTAAATCAACACACGTGCCTTATAGATGGAATATTTCGCATTTAGTGGGATATGGGTGTCATTATGAGGTTTTATGCACTAAGGATGGGTCTCAGGGTCTTAACCATGGAAATGTGACAATAGTGTAACATAAAAAAGTCTTAAACCACTACACATTCCCTTGAAAGGGGATATTTAGCCTTAATATGGGATATATGTGCCATTAAACTATTTTATGCATTGAATATTGTTCAATAGGCATTGACCATGGTCATATAGGAACTGTTATGAATATTTCCAGACAAGAGATAGTTTTGAAGACACTAGCATGGTCCAAGGATAGGTCTGGAGGGCTTAACCATTGGTATGGGTTCAATTATAAGGTTATCAAGTTTAAATATTTGATATGCACTAAATCACATATGAGATATATCATTGTTGGGTCGAATTAATGTCGTTTTAATTTCGTTGTAGTAATTACCCAGCCATTTAATTTGTCAATCCAAGGTTTGTATGCTTACGAAGCACATGCAACGTATATACAGGACTGAAGCGAAATTAAGCTAATCTAACCCCCCGTGAAACTAAGACTAATCTAATATAACCCCCCTTCAGCTGAAACAAGCAATTGCTAATCTAATGCTGGAAGATGAAAGACACGACTTAAACTAAATTGCATAAAACAAAGACAACATATGAAGAGCAACAAGACAACACATGTGAGCTCACATTAACAATAAAGAAATCTTAATTTACATCACAAGAATCAATGACAAATCATGAAAGCATCAAAGCCAATATTATGAATAAAAGCTAAGAGTTCCCTTCTCCATATTACAAATTCAATACTAACTTCTACAATCTACTATCTATCTCTGATCTATATCCTATGATTCTAGATTTAAGATTAATGAAATGAAGATAGAGCGCTCCCTTTCATACATGAACTCATTTGAGAAGAAGATAACCATCTCATAATGAGAGATCCACTATTCACTCAACCACTCAACTACTTTCCTATTATTACAAGATATGATCCCTTCAAATCCTCCACATGTCTCTCACAAATTCTCCACATGTCTCTCATAAATCCTAAATAGGATATGCCAACCAAATATTCATGATCTTCTCATTAGAATTAGCTTGACTAATTATCTCCTTGAAATGGTGGAGGAGATATTCGAGAAGTCTTTCTTGAATTAATTCTTCACATATTCCTACACATTATAAAGCTCATCCATATTTGAGATATTAGTGAAAAACATGTTTAATTTCTAATATTTTAATCATAAATTCACTTATAATACTAAAATGAATAACATGGAAATAATAAGGTGAAACCTACATATATGTATGGAAATGGTATGATAAAAGGTTAATGGGACGATGAAATGTGAGGAATAGCGAAAGATAAAGTGGATGAAAATGTGACATTTCCGAGTCTCAACATACTCCCCAACTGAACTTGTTGCATGTCCTCATGCAACCGTGTATGGATCTTCTCAAGAACTTTTGGCATATGAACTTGGCTTTGATTGATGATGTCTTTTTAACAATGAATGTTTCCAGGGTGTGAAATACATGAGTAACAACTAGCATTTCCTTATGGTTGGCTCTTGTGTGACAACCATGAATATAAAGAATGTTGGTTCTTGTGTTAACAACATTCATTTCATGATGTGAAATGCATGAGTAACAACTGACATTTTCCTTATCGTTGGTTCTTGTGTGACAACCATGAATATAAAGAATGTTGGTTCTTGTGTTAACAACATTCATTTCATGATGTGAAATGCATGAGTAACAACTGACATTTTCCTTATCGTTGGTTCTTGTGTGACAACCATGAATGTAAAGAATGTTGATTCTTGTGTTAACAACATTCATTTCATCATCTATTTTCTAGCTTCATAATAATTTAACCGTACAGTCACTGAAAATGATAAGCTATTAATGTGCATAGAAAGCATCATTGTGCATAAGAAAGTCTTTTCTTTATCTTTATGAATCATGCCAATATGTCTATCAATGTGTATGAATCAAAGTGCAATAGAGGATTTGTCAGAAAAGAAATGCTCATGAATGGTAAATGAGATGAAAAATGGGCGATGGTGGTGAAAAGAATGGAATGATAGTAGTTAGTATGTATTGAATATAGTTCCCCCTCCCCAACTGATGTGGTTGCATGTCCTCATGAAACCTAGCATGGCCTGTGAAAGAAATGGATCATGGTAAGGGAATTTTCCTAATTATTCATTGCTAGTATGTAAGTAATTGCATGATTAAAGTTTAGAAAACAACATACCCCCACTTACCCAAAAATTAGATGAACGATGCAATAGGAATGTAGTTGATGTCACTGGATCGTGGAATGTGTCATTGTTGTTGGGCCGAATTAATGTCATTTTAATTTCGTTGCAATAGTTTCCCAACCATTTAATTATCAATCCGAGGTTCGTAGGCTTACGAAGCACATGCAAAGTATATGCAGGACTGAAGTGAAATTAAGCTAATCTAACCCCCCGTGAAACTAATACTAATCTAATCTAACCCCCCTTAAGCTAAAACACGCAAATGCTAATCTAATGCAGGAATATGAAACACATGGCTGAAAGTAAATTGCATAAAAAGAAAGAAAACATATGAAGAGCAACAAGAAAACACATGTGAGCTCACATTAAAAATAAAGAAATCTTAATTTACATCACAAGAATCAATCATAAATCATGAAAGCATCAAACCAATATTATGAACAAAAGCTGAGAATTCCCTTCTCCATATTACAAAGTCAAGACTAAATTCTACAATCTACTATTCTCTAAGATAATCTAAAATATAAGATATTCTAAGATAATCTAGGATTTAAGATTATTGAAATGAAGAGAGAGCACTCACTTTTATACATGAAAGAAATAACCATCTCATAATGAGAGATCCACTATTCACTCAACCACTCAACTACTTTCCTATTATTACAAGATATGATCCCTTCAAATCCTCCACATATCTCTCACCAATCCTCCACATGTCTCTCAACCAAATATCCATGATCTTCTCCTTGGAAAATTCTTTGCATAACTATCTCCTTGAAATGGTGGAGGAGATATACGTGAAGTATTTTCTTTGAATTAGTCCTTCACATATTCATACACATTACAGAGCTCATCCATACTTTGAGATATTAGTGAAAAACATGTTAATTTTCTAATATTTAATCATAAATTCACTTATAATACTAAAAATAAATAAAGTGGAAATAATAAGGTGAAACCCACATATATGTATGGAAATGGTATGATAAAAGGTTAATGGGACGATGAAATGTGAAGAATAGCGGAAGATAAAGTGGATGAAAAAGTGACATTTCTGAGTCCCAACAATTGTTGTTGGATCCTGGGCAATGAAGGAATCGAAACTACTGCTGCTGAATCATGGAGAATATGTCACGGTTGCAGGATAAAAAATGTGACTGTAAATGTTGCTACGACTGTAACTGTTGGAACTGTTGTAATGTGAAGTGGAGGAATCTGAACTGCTGCTGATAAATAATGGAAAATGTGGAAGGAGGAAAGTGGAACTGTGGTACACTCATAGATCTGAAGTCTTGTTTCTACAACTGCTAATGGAGTCATGAGAAAGAATGTATAGTCTTAACTTGCTACAAAACCTGATGGTACAATTCTAATCATGCGAATAAATGTGTCGATGTCGAGCATGAAAGGAAACCATTGGATTATCGACGATTGATGAATGTCGTTAACCAATGTGAGGCAACTCACCATTGATGTCAATGAGTGCCAAGGTACCCAAGTACATCTTGCGAAGTGCGAATAGATGTGCTGATGTTGAGCCACTTGCAAGATCTGACGATCAAGGGACATTGATGAATTCCCATGATTGTCAGTGAGAGAACTTGTCATTAAGGCATGCAAGCATCTAGGTACTCAAAATGAACTCTAGTCAATATCTCAGATAAGGTGTTGAGGTCGATGGGGCAAGACTTGCCAAAAGGTGGGCCTTAAGGAATCCCACATCAGTCAACGCGAGTTGGTACAAAAATATTGGTAGGACTATAAGTGAAAAGATCTCATAGTCAAGCAGCGGATATGGCAAGGCCATGTAGTCATGCAATGGGAGCTGGTCTTATTCAGAAGAAAAATTGAAATGGAAAAAGAAGGAAAAAATGAACTGAAAAAGATAAATGAATGTATGCAATTCAGAAATATAGGCATGTGTGAATTCATGACAGATAAGGCAATGGAAAGTGGACTTCAAGACATGGATGATGAAGGTGTTGTAAAGGAGAAATATGGATAAACAATCATGAGTCAAATGATTTTATGAATGGTTTATGTGTAATAACCAACGTTATGATGTTTATCAACAAATGTCATGATTAACAGCTCCTTCAGGCTGTCTATCAAAGCATGATTCTCAAAAATTTTGTGATTCTTGAAAAATCACTTCAGCAGCAAAATGTGATCGTCTTTGAACCTGAAACAAAACTTAGTACAAATTCCTGGATGAAACTTAGTAGTGAATATGTACTGAATATAATTCCCCCTCCCCAACTAATCTAGTTGCATGTCCTCATGCAGCCTAGCATGATACTTATGAGAAGTTCGTAAAAGAAAACATATCATGTGGAAATAAGTACATAAGCTGCAAAGAAGGTGTCAGGAAGAAATAAAATGTTTTATACCTGTTTCCATTGCGTTCGTGGTTCATCATTGATCGTTGTTTGAAGTGACTCGAAGAAAAACAATTCAACGTTAATCATAAAAGAAATTTCAAGAAAAATGAAAACGTCCATTTGCAACTTTATGTTTGTTTTTGGTTGTTTTTTTTTACCTTTTTGTGATTTTTATATTTTTATATTTATATTTATATTTTCCTTTGCAAAATTTATTTTTTATTGATTCGTTTTTATAAAACAAAAGAAATAATTTTTATAATTTTATATATTTTTCTTGTTTTTGTTTTATTTTTACAACAAATAAAAATGGCAAAAACACTCAAGATTAAATTTTATCTGACATGCATTCATGGGAATTCATGTCTCGGCTTTTTAACAGAACATTAAAATTTTTAATAGTTGTAACAACCAACTGCAACAACACATAGCTGTGAAAAGCAGCTGCAACAACCAGTTGCGACAGGGAGCTGCAACAACCAGCTGCAACAGCCAGCTGTGATAACGAGCTGCAACAACCAGCTATGATAGCGACCTGCAACAACCAGCTGCGACAATGAGCTACAAAAACCAGCTGTGACAGTGAGCTGCAACAACCGGCTGCAATAGTCAGTTGCAAAAGCCACCAATAACTATAACAGCTAGCTGTAATAATCATGTAGGTGTTGAGTTTTAATTGAGCTTTAAGTGTCTTCTATCATTTTTGAGATGATCAGAGCTATACATTGTCAAATATAATTGAATATTCAAAGCATACAATTATCTGCATAGGTGATTTTTATTGACAGAAACTACGAGAGGCGCATAGCCAGTTCGGTTCATGAAACCTATGCTGTAATTTACACATTAAATTTTGCATAAATAATTATAAATTACATGCATACCTGCCCCATGAGTATCGATTTGCTCCTATTGTTGGTCAACAACTGCTCCACTCCATAATAGATGATTGTGTCTAGCCTCTAGAGCTAATCTTGCATATGTTTCTTAGACCTTTACTGTAAATTCATTTCTAATACGCTGCACTATCAAACCTTACAAGCAAAGCAACACTACTTTGTTAATTGGCATACACAGCATCTCATTATTTAATACAGACTATAGATAATTGTAATTATGAATTTTCTGTCAGTTTGCCTTTATGCATGTAAAATATGTCAACGAGGATTTCGAGATAAGGCATGCTTCCTTCTCTCCACCTGCGCTCACATAACACTATAAGAATAAAACGATCAATGAGATACTATTCCCAATCATGAAGTTCAAAAACACACAAAACCAGGAAGACTCACCTTGGTTGTTTTCAGGAATTTAGTGAAGGCCCAAGATTTCTCTCATTGTGGTTTTATCCATGATTATAAAATAAAACAAAATCTTTGATTTATTCGCAAAACAGAGAAACTGAATGATCTCGATGATCTGGTGAGGATGCAAAATTCAGTGATGTGCATAATCATGTGTCGTGTTATTGTGAGTCACATGATGTACATAATCAAAATAAATAACATGTGACTTGTCATCGTACAAAGAAGAATAACCATTCTTGCAGGCCGAAATATTAATACCATTAATATTTTATTGAAAATCGGCCATCCCGAAATCTGTCGTTTTCATGTTCAGAAAAATGAAAATTGTTCTCAAACCAAGTATAATTTTCACAAACCACTTGCGATTCAACTAAATGAGACCCTTCTGCAAAAAACCTATATTTCGGATTTTTAAAATTCATCATATTTTGCTCACAAACTGCAGTTGAAGTTGACTGTCTCTACAGTGGGCGTTAATTGACGGAAACAAAAAAAAATAGTCAGGTATATTCATTCGTGCAATACCTTCTTATTGATCATTCATCCAGAATGGAAAGGCATATTCAGGACTAACAATTGGCCTATATTAAGCTGTGAATGGAAGTGGCTATGATTCAGCCCAAAAGAATGAGGCGACATGAATTTAGGCATGGACATGAATTTAAGCATTGTAGGTTTCAACATGGCAAATGGGACGTTCATTTATGAGCAGCTTCGAAGAAATCATGGAGGATCGCAGGAAACCTGCCATGGAATGTGGAGATGCAACACTCACCTAACTACCCAGGCCTAAATATCGATTTATTTGTTGCATGTATTTCTCCAGGTTTTACATCTTTTCATAACTATCAACGAGATGAGCACCTCACCAATTGGTTTTCTTTATTCTATTATTGGAACGAGAGAAGGAAAGATCAGAGGCATGCAATCTTGAGGCTTGGGAGCCAAGTGATTAAATTATTGGTTATGAATGTGCCGACCACCAACAAGCTTTCAAATTTATGGAGGACTTTTCTCTTGGAACTACCGTTACTCCAAAGGAATAATGGAGTGCATAATTGCAAATCAGAATACCGGCATATATATATTTATGCGTTAACTACGGATCCCAATTAATCAGAAAATTCTTGTTTATCACTTCTATTGTTTTTGTTTCGCTGCAGATTTAAATTGAAGGAAAGTCATGGAGGTAGAAGCAATTCTGAGTGAGGACATCTTGTAATGTAATCCAATTTTTTTTTTTAAGTTTTAGCGTGGAAAAGCTCAATTCACTCTCATCTGACATTAAATTGCAGACCATGTATTTTATGTTTTACAAGGATGGTTGCGACTCTAACCGACGAGAAGCTTACTGGTGTGACATTGATGGAGTTGGGATGTTTCATCTTGGCGTTGCAGCTATTATAATTTCAGCGACTGTTTAGTTTAGAATGAATTTTGCAGGCTGGTTATTATTTTACAAATTGAAATTTTTTTTAGCAAACAGAGATAATGAATTACAAATTAAAAATAAATTAAGCATGTTACAAAACATTAATTATTCATTCCTGAAAAATTTAGAAAACACCCTAATCTCTTGTGTTTCAGCTGAAAAAGCGTGTTTCAGCCATAGCTGTTACAGCTCCTGTTTCAGCTCAATGCACCTACTGTTTTAATTACAGATCGAAAGATGGAAGCTCAAATATTTTTTTTTTTAATTTAAGAAAATCAAATAAAAGAACTTTTAAAATTTTATTTTGCAAATTTATAAAAAAACAATTATGAGCAAATGGAACAAATTGCAGACGAAAAATAGATTAGAAAAAAAAAAAATTCATCCATCAACAAGAATTCTTCCTGAAATCAATTTAGTCATCCTATTTTTGATCCTCAAGATCGCACAAAGCACGGACGAGAGCATACTTATTCTAAGTGAAAGTAAAATCTGAAAATAAAATCCTACCTACTCTATGCTAATTGGGAACTAGAAAATTGTTACATGTAGTTAAATATCCAGTGTAGCCATTCACGTAACAGCTATAGGAATATGTTCAATGTTAATTCTGCAAAAAGAAGATGAGGATAAACAAAAATGTGTGAAATTAGTTGTTGGGACTGTGAATTATCTAGAAAAAAAGAAAAACTAAATTGTTCTAACCTAATACTCGCTTGAAACCATCGTTCGATAGGGCTTTCGTAGGCATAGTTTTCACTCCTCAGATCATGTTGCAACTCCTCGTGGTCCTCCTCGATCTCTTGTTCACATGATTGTTCGTCATCAGATGTGCAGGATTCTTCGTATGTTGATTCCTTGTTCGTTGCTAGAGGAGTAATTAAGCTCTCGGCTGCTTTCAGGATCTCTTCTTCATGAGAAGAGGAGATCCCTACTTTTGCAAGAATCTAAGTGAGTTGTTCCAAGATTAAACTCATTTTTAAATCATTTTGAAAAAGGGATTCTTACTGCACCATATCTAAATGAAAAATTTAAATAAACACTCTTGCTGAAACAAATTTAAAAAAAAACTTTGTTCAAGAAAAACAATTACTCTTCACAGTTGCGAGAAAACACACGCAGCTGAAATTGAAATTCACACTTGCAGAATTGAAACACTCTTTGCAGAAATTAAAATTCACTCATTGCAGAAATTGAAATTCACACTCTAGTATACACTTGCAGAAAAATCAAACTAAACTTCAATCCATCGTGCTTCCCCGACAACGGTGCCAAAATGTTGGGCCAAATTAATGTCGTTTTAATTCCGTTGTAGTATTTTCCCAGCCATTTAATTTGTCAATATGAGGTTCATAGGCTTACGAAGCACATGCAAGTATATGCAGGACTGAAGCGGAATTAAGCTAATCTAACCCCTCGTGAAACTAAGACTAATCTAATCTAACCCCCCTTAAGCTAAAACACGCAATTGCTAATCTAATGATGGAAGATGAAACACATGGCTGAAAGTTAATTGCATAAAAGAAAGACAACATATGAAGAGCAACAAGACAACACATGTGAGCTCACATTAACAATAAAGAAATCTTAATTTACATCACAAGAATCAATGACAAATCATGAAAGCATCAAAGCCAATATTATGAACAAAAGCTAAGAATTCCCTTCTCGATATTACAAATTCAAGACTAACTTTTACAATCTACTATCTATCTATGATCTATATCCTATGATTCTAGATTTAAGATTAATGAAATGAAGAGAGAGCACTCTCTTTTATACATGAACTCCTTTGAGAAGAAGATAACCATATCATAATGAGAGATCCACTATTCACTCAACCACTCAACTACTTTCCTATTATTACAAGATATGATCCCTTCACATCCTCCACATGTCTCTCACAAATTCTCCACATGTCTCTCATAAATCATAAATAGGATATGCCAACCAAATATTCATGATCTTCTCATTAGAATTAGCTTGACTAATTATCTCCTTGAAATGGTGGAGGAGATATTCGAGAAGTCTTTCTTGAATTAATCCTTCACATATTCCTACACATTACAAATCTCATCCATATTTGAGATATTAGTGAAAAACATGTTTAATTTCTAATATTTTAATCATAAATTCACTTATAATACTAAAATGAATCAAGTGGAAATAATAAGGTGAAACCTACATATATGTATGGAAATGGTATGATAAAAGGTTAATGGGATGATGAAATGTGAGGAATAGCGGAAGATAAAGTGGATGAAAATGTGACATTTCTGAGTCTCAACAATCGCATATGCAATTTAGCGATCACGTAATACAAACTGCTCGTTAAGTAAAAAGCAGTGTATCCATATCGCATATGCGATATAGCGCATATGCGATAAAATAGACATGCACTATATCGCATATGCGATATTTGTTATATAAAAAATGTTAGGTTGCATGATGTGGGCCAAGTTTACTGTAGAAAAAGACATAATTCTTCTGAACCCACGAACAGAGAACTATTCAACCTATAATTTAATCATTTCTTACACAAATCCATAGGTTTTGTACAAGTTTGGGTCGATTTCAATGGGGAATATATGTAATAGAGGTCGAAAGTCAGCGAAGAAGGTGCTTACATAGGGAGAAGATGAAAATAAAAAAGAAAAGAGGAGGGAAGATTCAAGAAATCGTCGGCATTCATTGGCTGAGAAAATAGTTCCCATTCCCACTCAACAAATACCTGACGTAGAGGCTGAGGAAGATAATGCAACATTAAAGGAAGCTGGTTATAGGGGAGATGATATTCTTGGTCCATTATTAAACGGACAATCTTGTGAAGAGTTAAATAATTATGTTACTCCTAAATAAATTGTGACTCAGTAACAACCATGCTAAGTGGTTCAATCTCCTAATCGATGTTGTCAGCTTGTAGTGGATGTAAACGTCACTCCAACATTTCAAACGGCAAGAAATCTCGCATCAAAATGAAAGAGAACTCCTAAACGCATACAAGTGGACCAGAGAGAATTGAATTCCATGGAAATTAAGGTGGCTAAACGCACTATGCTTCATCATTGTTCTCAAATAATGAAACAATATTTTGATAACAAATCCAAAGTTGATAAGTGCCAATTTTTTTTATCTTTTCTTAAATCTAGAAATATGGCAACTGTTAGAAGAAATTTAGGCATAAGAACATTGAAGAATATCGAATCAATTAATCACATTGTTAAATCTCTTGCTGTTGCATTCACATCGATTGGTAAAAAAACTCGTTCACAGTACTGTAATGTGGCTCGCCGCATATTGGCTGAATCAGTTGTATGTAGATCCACAAGACAACGTCGTTTACTTAAATTCACATCAAAAATTGTTCCTTTACATCCAAAGACACTTAAAAAATATCCAGTAAGAAGAGACAACCTTGATGTAGAGGGACAAATGGAAACATTATGGGCATTTAGCGGTAGGTTTCCCTGCAAAGAAATGAAGTTAGTCGAAGCAGTGAAGGGACTAGTGCACATGTTTTGGCATGATAACACTAGGCCTTATTCTAACACAAAGGATGTGTTAAAACAATGTAGGGTCTCTATGAACAATGAAACTCATGTTAAACATTATCTCGACATGACACAAACTCAATTGTTAGAGATGTTTAAAGTTTCCCATGTAGAGCTAAGGCTCGGACAAATATCTTTTGAAAAATGCAAGCCTTGGTATGTTAGAAACAATACCCTACGGAACACTTTTTGTTGTAGGTACCACATAGATTTTGATCTATATTATCATACATTTGCACATATACGTCATTTTTTGCATCCTAACCATGTGCAGGAATGCTCAAGTATAGGACCGCTAATGTCACCGAGATATTTCATCCATAGCATGATGTGTCCAAGGCAAGATGGGAAGACACATTACTTAAAACAATGTGTACAGGGTTCTTGCAACAATTCTGGAAGGGTATCATTATCCTCTGATTGCATCCATGAGAGTGAAGATCAAGCATTCGAGAATGCATTGTCGAGAAGCAGAACTATTAGTATGAGACATATTAGCTACATGATGGGAAAGAAAGCAGGAATATTAATTTGGTGACTTCATGTACATTAAGTTGGTGACTACATGTACATATTTTTATTTTGTTTTATAACACTATTTATTTTTTTACACCAGGTGCAAGTATGTGATTTTATTTTAGATTTTCGTGGAAAGATCCAACAGTACATTCAACATGTCAATATGGCATGGTGGCAAGATGAGCAATTATGGATATATCTCGGGACACCTTCCCTCTCAAAACAATACTATCAGTGGTTGACTTTGTGGAAAAATACACCCTACAACCACAAAATGAAATACAAAGTCAATACTATCACTCAAAGCAGGTGAGCATAATGGTCCATATCACGTTTCGACATGGGCCAGATAGCAATGAAGAGAAATGTGTGATACTAGAATAAAGTCACTTTTACATAAGTGACGACCGGACCCAGGACGTCCATTACGTGCAGCATTGCTTTAAATTATTATATGATCATGTGATAGCTATGGATATACCATTTTATGGTCATTTAATTTGGTCAGATGGTTGTGCTAGATAGTTCAAGAATGCATGTGTATTTCAATGGTTCTGTGTGTTGCACATAAAATACAACGTGCCACACATATGGAACTACTTTGAAAATGGTCATGGAAAAGGAGAGCATGATGGTGTTAGTGAATGCATAAAAACTTCCCTTCGACTGGAAGAGATGAAGTTTGCTGGTGCTCACCTTCGAGATGTTGCATCTATAGTGAAATGGTGTGCATCTGTCATGGGAGAACAAGCAACAAGGAAAAACCTAGTGTGGAGAATATTCTGGGAGGTGACAAATGTGGACTGATCCCAAACACATCGGGTGAACACAATGCATGGAACTCAGAAGTTTCATTCAATTAGAAGCTCAGACAACTCAGCCCTACAAACTTGGACAAGATTGAAGGCTTGCTTTTTCAATTCCTGTAGCATCGATGAATGGGATGATTGGGAGTATACAAATGCAGTTGATACATGGGATCAAGTGACACTTGGCGCTAATTTCAAGGGGGTTAATAAAATAGACCATTAGAAAGATGATCAGACACACATTTATACAAATTATGCTCACATATCGGATCTCATACAAGCAGGTATAAAAAATTAAATTCGTAGTACCTAAATTAGAAATTTAATTTATATATTGTTAACTCGACATCTTTCCTTTCACAGGTCAGATATATGCAATGCTTTCCCCAAAAAATAATGAATGGGGTTCTAACTATTGGTTGACACATTACTTAGAGGAGAAACATTAGAGGAATTTTGGGGTCTAAAATGGGCCTCCTAAGGAAAATAATAAAATAATAGTTAAAATAATAAAATAATAGTTAAAATAATAAAATAATATTGATTATAAAATGAACCTATTACAGATGATGAAAATATTGAATTCCCAGCTAGCTCGATGGTTATAAAATGGGAGTACATGACACTAGAAGCACAACTGAAAAGGAAGGTGGGTATGTATATCAGGATTATAGACCAGGAGCTATTATATACCGCTTCACCAAACTAGTAGTTGGTATAAAAATCAAGCTACACACACTTTTGAACAAAAATAGGTCACATGTGCGATATTTTCTACCTCATATAGAGCACAAAATATTTATGGACACCATCGGCAGTAGAGATGATCCAAATGGCCTACTCGACTGAGTGTATTGTTAAGTGTTACTAGATTGTCCAATGTGGCTATATTGTCAGGTACGTTATTTAACCTTTAAAGTGCATGGTGAAGCACAATTTCAATTATTTAGCCTTAGTTTATTCCCAATGCAATAACCTGTGATTGATGGATACCATTCATAGACATAATATTATTCAGAGGATATTGGACACTATAAATGCGATCGTACAACCTCAAGTGAGTTATCTTTAAATCATGTTTGCACATTTTCATTGGGTTCTCTTTATTTTCTTATGAGAGTAATAATGTTTATCCTTTCATGTGCCTAGGATACAAACACCATCTATGGCACATTGGAGGCACCAAGAACAACCCAGTGTCTTTAGACAACAACAAATAGAAATAGGAAAATAACATGCTCTCGAGTTGTTCAAATTTACTTTTTTGATGTTTTTTATATTAATGTACATTTAATTACATTGCTGAGCAAACTCTTGCATCGGTGGGTCAACTCTACAAAACCCTTGACCATGCCTGTTTTGGTAGGGTTCCCATATCAGCCTTGCCCATACAGACTTGCAGGAGCCAACTTCATGCAATTTTGCTGCTGCGTTTGGTTTTTCGCTCTCGGGCCAAAAGTCACCAACTGTCTTTGAACGACATTTTCATGTGACTTTCAACTCAACATAACTTGGAAACTCGAGGTCGTATTGATGAACCATCGACTGCGTTGGTCTTCTGGCATGCAATTACCTATAGGAGGTCCTCTCCCTCGTGTTTTCAAGGCTCGCTGACTTCATTGTGCATTGATTTCATAAACTAGGGTTTTTCTCAATTTCCTTCAATGCAACTATAGCATTGGTGGGTAAACACATGAAAACCCTCTATCGTTCCTTTATTCGTAGGGTTCCCATATCGGCCTTTCCCATACAGACTTGCAGGAGCCAACGACATGCAATTTTCCTGCTCCTTTCGTTTTTTCGCTCAACGACATTTTCATGCGACTTTCAACTAGACATAAGTCAGAAACCAGAGGTTGGATCAAAGAATCATTGAATCTGTTGGTCTCGTGGCATGCGATTACCTCTAGGTGGCCCTCTCCCTCATTTTTCAAGTCCCAGTGACTTCATTGTGCTTTGATTTCGTAAATGAGGGTTTTGTTCAGTTTCCTTCAATGCAACCCTAGCATTGTTGGGTCAACTCTGCAAAACCCTTGACCGTTCCTGTGTTGGTTGGGTTCACAGGCTATGTTATTCTTGTACTAAAATGTAATCCAGCAACCCACATAATAAAACTAAGGTTCACAAATTGAGACATGGAACTACAAACTAGGGTTTTATGACCTCTTTGTGTTTGAAGATCAATTTAGATTGCTTAGTATCATTTTAGTAGAAACCAAAAGGCCATATACCTATGTTATGCACATACATGAAACAAAATGAATAGGGTTGAACATGGATCACAAGTGGAAGTTCACATGCATGCATGACTTAGAATTTGAAACACATGTACATGAATAACAAGCGAAATGGACTAAGGTTTATATGACCTCCTTAGGTTTATATCATTAGATTGGCTTTATGACCTATTTACAAGTTATGAGATGGAACTATGGTTTTATGACCTCTTTACAAGTTATGAGATGGAACTAGAAACACATGTACATGTACAAATTGAAAACCAACTAGGGTTTCATGAACTACAAATTGCATGCTATAACTAGGGTTGAGAAGTTCTGACATGGAACTAGGGTTTCATGACCTCTTTAGGTTTGAAGATCAAATTAGATTGGTTAGTATCATTTAAGTAGAAACCAAAAGGCCATATACCTAGGCTATGCACATACATAAAATAAAATGAATAGGGTTGAACATGGATCACAAGTGGAAGTTCACATGCATACATGACTTAGAAGTATAAACACATGTACATGAATAACAACAAAACCAACTAAGGTGCTTATAACCTCTTTAGGTTTATATCATTATATTGGTTTTATGACCTATTTACAAGTTATGAGATGAAATTAGGGTTTTATGACCTCTTTACAAGTTATGAGATGGAACTAGAAACACATGTACATGTACAAATTAAAAAATAACTAGGGTTTATATGAAATACAAACTGCATGTTATAACTAGGGTTGAGAAGTTATGAGATGGAACTAGGGTTTCATGACCATATACCTAGGATATGCACATACATGAAACAAAATGAATAGGGAAAAATTAAGATACTTATGTGAACATTTAATCTCATTGTCAATTGAAATCATTAGTATAGAGTTCAGATTTGTATGTGTTTTTTAGCAAGTTTCAAGAACCAATGTATGATATTCGATGGACTTATGATTTACCCTTTATGTCCAGTCAATTCACCTTCATAATAAGCAATAAGCATTTTAACAAAATTCAGATTTTGTTTAAAAAACAACAGTAAATAAACGATTTAAACTCAGAATTTGTAGTTTGAGGTAAATATGGTAGGGTAAGGTTCTAGGGTATTCCAGGATGGTGTACATGGTATGGTTATGATGTTATGATGTTAGTGTATGGTATGATGTTAGTATGGTATGGTATGGTATGGTATGGTATGATGTTATGTTATGGTATGATGTTTTGATGTTATGGTATGGTATGTTATGATGTTTTGATGTTATGGTATGTTAGTATTGTAGGGTATGGTATGGTATGTTAGTATGGTATGATGTTAGTATCGTATGGTATGGTATGGTATGATGTTATGATGTTATGATGTTAGTGTTATAATGTTAGTGTATGGAATTTATGTAGGTTATGGTATGGTTATGATAGTTATAGGGTTTCATGAACTCTTTAGGTTTAGATCATTATATTGGTCAGTATCATTTAAGTAGAAACCAAAAGGCCATATACCTAGGCTATGAACATACATGAAACAAAATGAATAGGGTTGAACATGGATCACAAGTGGAAGTTCACATGCATGCATGACTTAGAAGTAGAAACACATGTATGATGTTATGATGTTATGATGTTAGTGTATGGAATTTAGGTAGTGTATGGCATGGTTATGATGTTAAAAAGTTGATGATAGTTGAATTTAGGTAGTTGTATGGTATGGTTATGGTTATGGTGTCTAGTGATTATCTCCCATGACTTACTTAATGGTTACTTGATCTTAGTTGGATTAGTCATAATTTCTTCCTTTAAGTATTGGAAATATTCAAATATTCAGTATGAAATGTCAAGATAAGGTCTATAATATCATAATATCACATTGGTGAACCACACAATATCATTTTAATTAAACACATACTTAATGAAAGACATAGGTAAACATATCTGAAAGGAATATAATAAATATTATGTTCCAAAATCAAGTCAACCATATGTATAAATTTGAACCTTGATTTATATTATATACATACAAATAATGTTACAAAAATTGGCATGCCACATGGCCACAATACAAAATAGTGGATCAAATTGTACATCTGTGTGTATACAAACAAAAAGTTACATGTATGTATCCCCCCTATACATTTATTCTATTTATACCCCCTTTCACTTCCACTGTCAATGTCTTCTGAGAAGTCTATATTTCTTTTCCAACTGCTTAGTGGTGATCCCCCAACATTGAACAAGAGGAACATATATCATTTGCAGAGACTACAGACAAACCAAAATTTGTAAGTTAGTTTACCAACCTATAAAAATTCTATGTACATTTGTTCAAATTCCAAACCAATATAACATGTTTACTTACTGTACATGAGTAAGTTATGGTGGGTCATGGTTCCTCACTAGCAGCGACCCCGATTGGGTGCTCTTCAAGCACCACTTGTTCATTATCAATATGCATAAAAATATATATATGTCAATGTCAAAAAATCAATGGATGCACGAAAAACATACTTGCATGTACAAATAAAACAATACTACATGGAGGGACAATGACGTTTTCAAAGAAAGCGAGACATATATACATGTACCTTGGGGAGGGAGAGGTGGGTGAGCGACAAACCCAATTGGGTGCTCTTCAAGCACCACTCACTCACTATCAAGTTGCATTAAATAATATTTATGGCAATGTCAGTATATAAATGGGGGCAACAAGGAAAAAGATACTTGCGTGTACAAAAAGCAATATAAGCAAGATAAGCAATGTATAAATATACCTGGGGGTCGTGAAGAGGTGTGTAACCAGTGGGTCGAACAACTGACAATGGGATAAAAGGATTTCTATATCCATTAGAAAAGAAGGTCGCTCGGTGGACAACATAATCAAAATTATGTTTCTATGTACAAAAGGATATAGATACAATTAGACAATTTCAAATAATTAAAAAAGTACATATTGAATCATTAAAAGCACAATTAAGAGAAAGAGAGACATAAACGTACCTGGTGGGGGTCAGAGGTGGTTCAGACCAAAAACTTCGATTTGGTGCTCTTAAAGCACTGTAGCCTCACTAGAAGCCTCCATAAAGTAACATATGTCAATCTCAGATAACAAAAATAAAATGAGACATATATACTACATGGACAGAAAATGATGTTTTCAAAGAAAGAGAAACATACATGTACCTGGGGGGGGGAGAGGTGGATCACCAACAACTTGGATTTGGTGCTCTTCAAGCACCACTAGATCACTAGATTCCTGCACAAAGTAACATATTTCAATTTCAGCAAATACAAATAAAACGAGACATATACTACATGGATGGAAAATGATGTTTTCAAAGAAAGTGAAACATACATGTACCTGGGGGGGAGGTGGGTCACCGACAACTTGTATTTGGTGCCCTTCAAGAACCACTGGCTCAATAGATGTCTGCATAAATTAACATATGTCAATTTCAGATAATACAAAGAAAACGATACATATACAAGATGGACAAAAAATGATTTTTTCTTGGGGGGGGGGGGGCGAGAGACGGGTCCCCAATCAAAAAGGTGGTTCCGCTGGCATAGATATCATTCTGCGTAAAAAAAACATAAACATACAATTAGAAAATTTATAATAATTAAAATCATACATGTTGAATTATTAAAATCATAATTAAAATAATACATGTTTCTAGGAATCTTCCTCTACATGCGAGGGACTTGGCTGGGATTCCACAAACTCATCCTACCCACCTTGCATAAAACATATTGTATCCAGATTAGGATGTATTGAATGTTGCAATATCTACTATAAATATGTAAATAATGATGACAAATTAAAAAGTAAAGTTCTTACAGCTAATGGTGAAGCACCAAAACCATATGCGGCATTGACCGTTGCATCAATGTTATCAACATCAATCGTCGGACTTTGCGAATCTAGGGTGTGATGGGACACCAGTTGTATATTTGTTCACATAATTTTTTAGATAATTAAATAGAAATAGATTATGAAACAATTTAAAATTGTGATATAAATCCAAATATAATATGAAAAGAATGAGTTTTACTTACATATCGAAGTAATCCATGGTCCTGAAACTCTGAAGCAGGACCATAGCATATGCCTCCACACGATGTGCAAGGGTGTGGAATAACATGACACTCTGAACCCTCTACATCTCCAGTGCAATATGTACCTCTAGTACAGTCTAGAGACCTAGAATGTGGATCCTGAGTGTAGGATGGACCAGCATCAGAAGTTCCAACCCCTTGGCCTACATTTCCTTGGACTATATTCCCGTGTTGAAGCAATGTATCTGCTAAGTCGAATAATGTCTCATGTGTATCATCAATCACAAGACCCGTAGGAGGATATACCTGAGGGGATTTTGGTGTTCGTGGAGGGCATGGCACACGGTTAGGATCAGTCCTAGCCCCTTCCCTATCTTGGGGCATCCCATGACCCACACCCTGGAACTCTAAAATATCAAAATAGTTCACATGTTTCCCCAAGATAAATTCTGCATACAACTTCCTCATGAAATAGAATGGGATGTCTCTATTCCCATGAGGGTCTTCATCGAATACCATGTACCAGCGATCCATCCAATTGGATTTCATATTTGGTTCCATGCAATAGTCTATGGAAATGTGTGCTCGACTGGTGGGAGGAACCAATCCAGTGCTAGGGTCCCGAAATAATGGAAACAATTGGTCTTTGGTTATCTTTAGTTTTTTTATGTCTTTATATCTCAAACCATCATAATAGTATTACCTCATGGATTCTCTATACGAGCTAATGTTGTATAGTGCTCCCTGGGAATTATCAATTGTGTTTTTTATGGTTTCCAATGCCTTGGATAATTATTGTCTCAAATGCCCCCCCCCCCCCTCTAAACAATGATCCGGATTTATGCGTGAATGAAATGAAAGAACATATACAGAATCATAATAAAAGACATTTTGCAAAGATAACAGAGATACAGTAAACACATATTCTATTAAATGGCGTAAATAGAACAGACTGTAATACAATTGCTAGAATGGTGGTAGCTATCTCTGAGAAGAGATGTGGCTGCTACGCTCATTCGTGCCAAGCTGAATACAAAATGAGGCCAAAGGGTCCTATTTATAATAAAAATGAGGTGAGAACCCCAAAAGTCCCAAAACGTAACCCTAGAAGATGAACCGTCATAAAGTTTGCGGCCCCAAGGTGGTAAGTTGAACAGTCAACTTCCCGGGGTCATAACTTTTGCATACGATCTCCGATTTGGGCGTTTGATAGCTCATTGGAAAGGTCTATCTAAGATTTACAACTTTTGGTCAAAAAAATGCATGCCAATTGCAACTATTTGGCCCCGAATCTCCAAAAAACGTCGTTTAGGGCCTCAAAACGGCCCCGAAAGTTTAGGACTCGAAAAACTGCCGAAAAATAACTAGGAAACTGCCACAATGGACAATTGTTTTGATCCAGTGGAATAGGTGGGTGGCCACCGATCTCCATCTGGATCAAACAATGAGCTAAGGCACCTCAATGCACCCAAATGAGCCAGAATCTCTTAATTCCAGTCTTGTTCCCCCTCCGTGTTTGGGTTTGTGTCTGTATTTGGGTTTGTGTCTGGGTTTTTGTTTGGGTATGGTTCTTGCTTATTAGTGGGTTCATTTTGCACATTATCTTCAACATTTCTGTTATATGTTAATATTAAAACAACAAATTAAAAAATATATATACCATTGTTTGATTTAATTCAAAAAAAATTATTAAATTCGTTTTAACAAATATAAAAACTATAAAATTAGAAAAACAAACAAAAATTGAAAGAAATTGTGAAGGAAATGAGTACTTACCTTCCAATTGTGAACAATTATACTGTGACCCAACTTCTCTTATGAAACTATTATAACAACAACCTTTGTGCAGCATAATCATATTCAAATGATACAATGCGACTGATATACATCTATTCATTCATAATCAAATCTATAAGAATTCATTCAAGGCAACATTTATACAAGTAACTCAAACACATTCAACATTCACACATAAACATAGAATATAACGTGGAAACCCATCTGAGAAAAAACCACAAAGTTGCTCTTCATCTGGCATGAGAAATATGTGCACCTTTTGTCTGCGTACTAAGAAGCAGAATCTATTCTAGATATTCCCCTCTATATTTGTAGACTCTTTCTTCCTCTCATTCTCTCTAATCTTCTATTCTTCTCTCTTTCTACTCAACTCTACCAATGATTTCACACATTTTGGATCGACTCAACTTCTCCTACACTTTTGCACACTCAGCTGCAAATTCTTCAACTCGTATGCACTCGGCAAACACTAATAGACAGGAAAATACAAAGAAACTAACATTCTAATAGTACGGAGCTAACAACAGAGAAGCTAACCCGCATACAACTTGGTTTCCTTCTTTTATAGACTCTTTTCATGGCACTTTCTCAGTCGACTTCCGATACTTAGCCAACAAGTTGTATTTCCTATTCTAGTAACACCTAACAGTACGCACTAATGGCATGGCTTACAAATAAACCTTCATGCGTGTGGTTTCTATCGGCTCTAGCCGAACCCGTACCCATGATCTTTATGGCCTATCACTTTCTAATCATTATGCCTTACTGTTGTTTTCCAGCCGTTATACCACTTAAACGCCTTTACACGCCTTCTAATACTGTTATTCCATTGCATCATTAGAGGAAATTTAGGGTCTAAAATGGGCCTTATAAGAAAATGAGCCAACAATAAATTCTTATGAGTTGGAATTCAAGAACTAATAGAATTTCAATAAAATGAGTCAACCATAATGGTTGACTTAACATATTTGTTATAAAAAACTACTTTTTTTGTTCATATTTTCAACATATTTCCCTGTGTTTTTACTCAAATTTCGAATTGGAGGGATCCTTGGATGCGAAATCAAATTTTGCACCCAACGATCCCTCTCGTTCGAAATTTGAGTAAAAAGAAGGGAGAAATGTTGAAAATACGAACAAAAAAAGTAGTTTTTGTCTTTCTTCCAACAAAATTAATAAATATTATTTTATTATTTTAACTATTATTTATTATTTTCCTTAGGAGGCCCATTTTATACCTCAAATTTCCTCTAATGCTTCCCTTGTCTCACTCCTTCCTTATGTCATAGTTTCCTCTTATGTCATGCATCTTCCTTCTTCGTCCTTCCTATCGTTGCTTTTGACGTAGCTTCTTTCTCTTCTTCTTTCATGTTGTTTCTTCTATCACAACTCCTTTCTCTTCTTCATTAGATATTCTCCATACTTATAAGGTATAATTCTAAGTGAATTCTGCCTTCCTTTTCCTAGGCCCAACAGGCCCACAACGCTCACGTATGGCTCATCCCAAGCCACTCGAAGCTATTTCTCCATTTATTTGCTTGTGCTGAATTTACTGTGAAAATATTCCAATATTTTTGTCGCTCACTTTGCTTCCATCCGCATTTCTTCCTCTTTCTTATGCAATTATTCCACAAGGTTGAAACTAACATGTTTCGGCATTACCTTCTCTACTAATTCCACTGCTTTGTGCACCTTCCGATGTACATTATTTCATTTTTTTTCTTTCTAGCTTATGCTACTACTATGGTTCTTTCTTCTATCAAAAAAATTTTTTGTTTCAAAGCAGTAGGGTGGACGATATGGGAAATGTATCAACATCACTCATTCTCCTTATTTACCTTTCTAGATTCTTCTACCAACTCAGCCTAGATTTTTCCTTCCCTTGTTTAGAATCTTCCTCTTTATGAACCCTGGCTGAGTATGGAACATCGGTATAAACCTTAAACCTCGCAACAGTCAAAAAGAAAAATCAGTGCCTAGGTATTTTCTTTTCCCTACTACTGGTAAAGTATGTCATCTCATCGACATCTTACCTTTCGTTATTGGAATATTCCAATTCATTTTTTTTCTTAAAATCATCATCACCCCATATGTTTTTATCCTTTCAGAAAGATGATGGTGATGGCGATGGCCTTTGTTTCCGTTTTTCCCTATCCGAACACTATTTCGGACCGATGGGTTCTAGCAATGGATACTATGCACATTGGCGATCGGTTCCACAATTTTGTCCAGCAGCTTTGGTGGGATGTCCTTTGGCACTTGAATTCTAGTCGTTGCTTCTTCATTCTTTCTCAGCAATGTTGAGACAATTTTTCTCTTGCGAGAATGATAATGCTTCCTTATTTTGATCCTTGGTAAGATGGTTCGTATTATGAGTGCAAAGAGTACTATAATTAGCTCATATTCCAATCACCTCCATGCTTGCGATGGAACATATCCAGCAGCATTTTCCTCAATGATAACAGGTGTCACGGCTTTAAGGACAGAGCCCCTGAGGGAACTAGCGCTAAATCTCATGGTTACCATACTTATTCACTAAGTTTTCTTCATCTCTGGGTGTTCTATGAAGCAGCTCATTGTTGCATTATATGAGACTTAATTTGAAAGCGAGGGAAAGTAGAAGAATTTCCTTGGCCTTTAATCTGTCACATCTTCACATGCGTAGTCATCGAGTGGGATAATGACAACATGATCCATTATGTGGGTCACCTCTTCAAGTTGTCATGTGGATACTTCCAAGTAAGTTTCCCATTTTTGTTGTGACATCATTGTACTTATGACCGAAGTGACCATTGGATTCTCTTGATATCTGTATATTAATGAATGACAGTTGTCATGTCAGCGAGAATCTTCATTATTGTGTCAGTGTCACATCATTTGTGACCTATTTTATTTCAAGTGGAAGATTCCCTCTCTTATCCATCTCCTTGCATTTCTCATCACACTCCTTGCAACTTGCATTTCCTTTGAAATAACATTCCCATCTTGTGACAGACCAATTGTCTTCACTCAAAATTTTAAGGTGGGCCAAATGCCAAGTTCACTAAACTTTATTTATTNTGATCCTCTCTCTCTCTCTCTCTCTCTCTCTCTCTCTCTCTCTCTCTCTCTCTCTATGCAATCGAGTCGCAGTTATCAAAATAAGGTTTCAATCGAATCCCATTGACGAGTCCTTTGACCTCTGTCCCATCTAATTTTTCTAACTTTGTTGCTCCTCCATCAGTGATTTCCTTAACGGCATATGGTCCTAACCAATGTGTTTTTAGATTTCCTCGATGCTTGAATAAATTACTGTCATACATGAGAACAAGACCTCCAAATTCAAAATGTTTGCTCTTAATATGTTTATCATGCCATACCTTTTTCCTTTCCTTTTCTACATTCTGGTGAAATCCTGCAACAAAACGTTCTTCCTCCAAGTGTATTAGTTGATGTAATCTATCTTACATAGCATCAACATTTGTAATTTCAGTGATCGTAGAAACTCTTAAACTTGGTATAATGTATTCCATAGGCATGACAGCTTCTTGTCCATACACCAACCTAAATGGACTCTGACCGGCCAAATTCTTACATGTTGTGCGATCTTCCCATAATATTGCAAAGATATTCCGATCCCAGCCATCTCTTCATGCATTTCAGACCTTTGTTAGTGCATTTTCCACAATCTTGTTAAATTCTTCAACAGCTCCATTTGCTTGAGAATGATATGGAGTTGTTCTTCTATGCTGTATCTTGAATTGATCAAGCAGTTATTCAATCAATTGATTAACAAAATGTGTACCTTAATCGTTGATCAAAATATTTGGGAATTTGAACCTTGTTACAACATTTTCAAATAATAACTTCGGAGCAGTAGAATCCTTTATTGGCGCAGCTTCGTCCCATCTGGTTAGGTAATCAGTCGTAGTGATAATATACCTTGCTCCTGTGTGCTTTCTTGCTAGACGAATAGGTCCTACAAATTCAATAGCCGATTTATTGAATTCATGTAATGTTATCTGTGTTACCAATGGAATTTCATCCCTTCGTGACGGCTTCCCAATTATTTGATAGAGATCACAGCTGCAACAATAATCCCGAGCGTCCGCATGCATGGTGGGCCACCATAATCCTGCTTGCAAAATATTGTGCACTGTAGCTTTTCCTACATAGTGACCTCCTAAGACACTAGCATGTGCTTCACTTAATATCATCGGTTGCTCGTTCTCTAAAATCCAATGCCAAAGTATCTCATCATGACCCATTTTATATAAGTGTCCAACAATCAACTAGAAATATACAACTCGCACCACCAACTATTTCTTCTGTGCAGTGGTAAATTCATTTGGCACATAACCTGTACTCATAAAATGTATGATATCTTTATATTGATCATCAAACATGGTTATCGCGAACAGTTGTGCATTGGGAAAATTATCTTCCAGACTAGCAGGTTCTTCTCCACTTTCAATCCTTGAAAGATGGTATGGTCCCAAATTCAACCAACTCGGTTTAACAATGATCTCAAAATTAAATTCCTGGAAGAGGAGAAGCCACTGGTATATCTTCCCTCCCAACACTCGCTTATTGACCAAATATTTAAATACAAAATCGTCAATGTACATATTGAAATTTCCATCTAGTAAATAATGTATAAATTTATGCAGCGCATATACCATCGTTAGTCCTTCTCTCTTTGTTGTGGTATAGTTTTTCTCTGCAATTGATAGTTTCCTACTAGCAAAGGAAATGGGGTGATCAATCAATCCTTCATCTGGCTGCATCAGTACCATACCGAGTGCAACAGACTATGCATCGACATGAACGTGGAACTCTTTTTCCCAATCTGGGAAGATAAGTATTAGTGCAGCAACCATCTTGTTCTTCAACTTGTCCAGACTCTCTTAACATTCTTTTGTCCACTGAAACTTAGTGTATTTTTTCAGCAGTTTCTCCATCAGGGTAGTTACCTTTGCGTATCCCTTGATAAAATTTCTGTAGTATCCAATATGTCCTAATTTTTCTCTTAATTTCTTAAATGTGGTAGGTGGTGGTAAGTCGAGGATGATTGCAACCTTGGTTGGATCAACCAAAAATTCGTTGCGACAAACCACATGGCCTAACAAAGCTCCAAAAGGCGCACAAAAGATACATTTTCTCAAATATAGGGAAATTTTATACTGTCGACATAGTTCCAAGATCATTCTAAGGCTCTTTATATGGTATTTCACAAGACCAAATACTGTCTATTTGTCAAAGTAGACTTAAAAAAATTTATGTATAAAATGTTTAAATGCAACAACTACGATTCTGGAAAAAATTGCATGTGCATTCTTGAGTCCAAAGGGCATTACCATATGCAAAAAGCATCCACACTCTGTCGCAAAGGTATTCTTGTGTCGATCCTCCTTTGCAATTCTTATCCGATGGTAACCTGAGAATACATCAGTGAAGGAATACATTTCTTGTGCTTCAACACTCTCCAAGATTTCATCCATGAATGGAGTCGGAAATGGATCATGAAAACAGGAATCATTTAACTTTCTCAGGTTGAAACAAATTCTTACTTCACCTGAGGTTTTCTTATCTTGCATTACAATTGGATGGGTTCTATCATGCCTGCCTCTAGCATTCGGTCTAGTTCATCTATAATTTTTTCTTTGTAGCGCGGGTTTAATTTGTACAGTTGATGTTTGACTGGTTTTGCGCTGGGCCTCAAAGGTATCTTCATTTCACCAAGGTCACCAAGTATTCCTTTCATCTCAGAAAACTTAGTAGGGAACATATCCTGAAATTCATGCAGGAAATCAGTGATCTTTCCCACAGTCTCACCATCCCATTAATCTCCAATATTGGAAAACTTTGGGTTTTTAGACGAGACAATATTTAATTTCTTGACCTTAACCAGACTTAGGAATTGGTCACTAGAAATACCAACTCCTTCCACTACGCGCATACCTCTTGACTCAGGTATGTTTATCTCAATCGAATCATCATCATCCAGTTCTCCTATGATATTGTAACATTCCATCCAGTGGTGGACTGTCAAGCTGCATTGATGGAAGTTCATGGTTACAACCGATATTTCTTCAAATATATTTTCCTTCATTATTTGTAGTGCAGCATCAAATGTCAGATGTTTACTTGCAAACTCAAATGTATGGGTGAAGCGTATGGCTAACTCTTCCCATTCGACAGTTCCTCTTCATAACTCCACTAATGTATACCAATTCCTTGGTACCATTTCCAATGTGTGGATGAATCGATGAACCCACTCTTGTCCCAAATATTCCTGCCACGTCATGTGACAATGCTCAATATGATCCACGGGATTTGTTAGTCCTGTATACTTTTGATTAGGATAACTGATCTCTTCCCCAAATCTAATCTCTAGTAATATTCTACACTGTGGCCATTCAGGGATATATTGTTTATGTGTATCCCACCATCTGGTAGGCATAGATTTAAGCACAAAGTCTAAGGTGGACAATCGCTATGATTATGTAAATTTTTCTTCAAACTCCACCAGAAAATACCCAAGGTTGGGTAATCCTTTATAGGTAAGCAGCTTGCTTGCCTCGGTTCCTACCCGTCGAATAGATATTGTGATTATTGCACATCTTCTCATGGAGACTTCATGCACCTTGTTCTACCAATTTTCCAGTGCATCACCTGAATCGGATGTGCAAGGGATTACACTCCGCCAACTAAGATTTCCATCAACTATTATATTTATATAATATTCTCTTGAAAACATGATATTATACAACTGATCCAAGTAATTTCCTTGGCCTTCACTATTTATTGGCTTGACATAACTCTGGCCTTCAAACAGGTCAATTGGGGTGTCCACCCTTAGTTTAGAATATTCAAACAAAAAGATTGTTTTCTTAAAGTTAATGATGGCCTTGTTTTCTATCTCCCAATTGATTCCCAGAAGTGTAGGGTATGGATTTTTTTCATCAACAATGTCGATTACTTCAAAGTCTGCATATGTCCTTAAGCCTTCGACTTCTACAGGAACTTGAGTTAGTCTACCAATTGGTAGAACCTTCAACTCGTTCGCGAGACTTATTCATGGCTTATTCATGCTCTCCCATGTTTGTCTTGTCAGTATGTTAACATTCAATCCCAGATCTAATATGATACAATCCATATCATAATCTCCTAGTTGTGTAGTCATTCGTAGTTCTCAGCCTGTTTTTTGTCTCTTCTCGATATGGTTAACTCTCTTTCCAGGTCGCGGGTCATATAGAGTTTCTTCTATAAGTGTTTTCAATTCTGATACAGCATCTTTATCATGGATTAGTGCTAAACAAAGTTTGAAAAATTCTTTAAGCTTACTTAAAATTTTCATTGGATGCTTCCTGATTAACTGTTCAAATATTTCAAGCATGGTATTTACTTGGCATATGTCGATGGTTGATTAGCATCAACAAATATGGTCACATGTCCAAGAATACTTCCTTCTCCTTCTAGACATCCAGTGGGGCTTTCTTTTGTGTCGCAGGTCGCACCTGCGATTGTCCATCTTGTGTATTTTGCTTTGCTCCTGTCATAGCACCTCCTCTTGTAATAAAAATGGTGTTAGGTTCTATCAGTCGAGTAGAAATCATATAAATATTTTGTTTGGGGTTCGGATTATGGTTCTGCACGGGGTTGGTATTTACAACAGTTCGATCCTGTCATTTCACAATTAATTACAGACATTGTTCCACAATGTGATCAAATGATTTGCAATATGTACATGTTTTCACATGACTTTGTAAATCTCAATAAAAGTGTCCTAGATTCCCACAGTTGTAACATATGACTTGGCCTCTTTCTCGACCAAATCCTCCTCCTCCTTGTTGTTGTCCTCTGCCTAGAAAATTTGCACCCCCCCCCTTTGCTGAGGCTATTGTTGCTATGGTGGATACTGGTTTTACTGGTATTTTGGTTGAGGATATTGAGGTTGTTGATATTGAGGTGGTGGATTTTGAGCAAGCTGATACTATGGTTGTGCTCATTCAGCTTGCATTTGTTCATAATTTCTTATCAAGTAGGTATCCACCGTCTTTTCTTACAGCAGCTAAAGTGCTCTACAGTCTTTTTCATCATGTCCTACTGATTTACAAAATTTACAATACAGAATAGCTAGTGTACTTACAATCTTTTGTAAATACATACATTCTTCGGAATTGTGGCCCCTAGTTTGACATATCCTACACCAAGGAATCCCTTGGGTGTTTATCAGGTTTGGTGCCCCTGCTGCAATGTAGTTCATGAGCACCATGAATTTGTCTTTATGGTGTTCATCTATTCTACATCTCATACACCACAGTTCTTCTTGGACTTATTTTTCCTTATTGATGTCCTGGAGTTGAATCATAAGATTGGTCAAGTGTGATTGAATTTGAATCATTCCTACACCATTTTCTCCAATCGGTGAGGATTCTAGCTTCATGGTTATTTAAAGATCTTATGTAGGTGACACAATCTTCTGTTGCATTAATGGGATTCGGATGTGCGGCAGCAAGTCATTAATGAACCATTCCTTGTGTTG
The DNA here is from genome assembly GCA_001517045.1 of Pseudotsuga menziesii. NCBI lineage: Eukaryota > Viridiplantae > Streptophyta > Pinopsida > Pinales > Pinaceae > Pseudotsuga > Pseudotsuga menziesii. Next base: position 16,079 of record LPNX010951485.1, on the reverse strand, counting down.
TATATCTGACATTTGTAAGCTCACTTTGGCCATTAGTGTCTTGAATCTCTAGTCAAAGTCCCAAACAAACTCTATCAACATCTGCTTAATTTCTTTGATCTCGGTAATGAATTGTGACTCAGAATTTGGCTTCCTAAACTCATCTATCATTTCCACTTAAATCTGGTCGAGCTTTTTTTGGGAAACTCCTACTGACACTATAGAAAATTTCATGTACTAGTCAAGCACACGACCTCGTAGAGTTGTGATCATATGTGCTTTCTTGATATTCTCATCCTAGATCTGTCGCATAGTATGATATGACTTCACAAATAAACCAATGTTGTTTTGGGTATTCCAACCCATTTCCATTGAATATTGGTAACTTAATGTCAATCCTAGCCATTTTATTAACTATTGGTATAGTTGTAACAAAATTTTGGCTAGCTGGACTCCTTTGCCTGCTATTTACAGCGTTAGTATTACTTGTATTTACAAATGCACTTGGAGTTAAGTCTCTAGATATTACCTTTGGTGATGTGCATGATGTTATAGGTGATTTGTACCCACGTCCCAGATCTAGGGCTTCAGTTGAATCTTCTGATTCTTCATCTCCTTTAGATATCGGCTGATATTATTCTTCTTCGTCACAAAACCATTCGTCTAAGTAAAATGCAAGCTTATAGTCGTCTTCTTCTCTGTTCGTGGTGTAACTCCCTCTTCCAAACAAAGTCTTTCTTCGCTTTCTTAATCTAAATATTCTTTTTCTTCTTAAACAGCCAGACTCTAGTTCAGTTCCACTATCTCCATGGAACATCTCAACTCAAGTTGTGTCATTATTCACAGAGTTTTGCTGCAACATAACCACCCTTTTTGTACACATCTTCCACTTGTCACATTCGTAGAATGCCTTTTTCACAGACTAGAATTTGTATCCATGTATTTAAAGATGGCAGGTATCTACCGTGTGGTCCTTGAAAACAATTCCACTCTGCCTCATTGTATGAGGTTATTGTGTCAACAGAAAACTCAGTAATGTATCCCTCCAAGATACTATCTATCCAAAAATATACAGTCGTCAATATAGGGTTGTTTACTATGTTTAATCGCTCAATCAACTAAGGATTCCAATCCTTTGGTTCTCCTCCTTAGAAATTTATTTGTTGGTTTTCCAACTTAGACAGCCACTCATGCAACAAAATGGGAAACTCAGAAAAGAAAATATCGTGGATATCTGTATAGAGGTACCGGCCTAGCCACTATGTTGGGTTCCACCAAGATCCTTTTCTTTCTTCTCATACAAATTCTATTGCTTTGAAATCCACCCAATCTTGGATCTCAGGTTTCATTGGTTCCCACAACATATCCCTCACCAAAATGATTTGGGTCCCAGAAAAAGGAACCATTTGGTTAATTTTATCCCTCCTTTGAGGACTCTTACCCAAATTCATTCCCTTCTGGCTTAGCACAACAAAGCTCAAGATATTGGCCCGACCGAGCAAATCTCTATTAGAAACACCTACGACGCAAATGCAGTCTTAACCAAGATATATTTATTTATGGGTAACTGCCAAAACCAAATTTCTGCAGTTGGGTAGGGTATTTATGGTACCTCTATCTCTTACCAAGGCACTCAACAAATCATGTGGGTGGATTAATTATGATTATTGTGAACAGTTAGATCGCGACACAACGTATCTTATGCAACTATTATAACAACAACATTTGTGCAGTATAATTGTATTCAAATGATATAGTGCGACTGATATACGTCTATTCATTCATAAGAAAATCTATAAGCATTCATTCAAGGAAAAATTTATACAGGTAACTCAAACAAATTCAACATTCATGCATATACACAAAATATAACGTGGAAAACCATCTGAGAAAAGACCGCAAAGGTGCTCTTCATCTGACATGAGAAATATGTGCACCTTCTGTCTGCGCACTAAGAAGCGGACTTTGTTCTATATTTTCTCCTATATATTTACAGACTCTTTCTTCCTCTCATGTTCTCTGATACTCTCTTGTTCTCTCTTTCTACTCAACTCTACTAATGATCCGCACATTCCATTATTAAAGATTAAATACAACATTCCATTATTAGAAAAAACAAAACCAAAACCAAAACAACCACCTTAATAGATGTTAAATTACATAAATAGATATAGATATTAGATTGCATGAAGAAACAATGGCAAGTGAGTGTGTGAATAGATGTTAGATTACATAAATAGATATAGATATTAGATTACATGAAAAAACAATGCCAAGTGAGTGTGTAAATGTATATATTATTGGTCTCATAACTTTGTTTAAAATCACTAGTATTGACATTCATAACTCGTGAGACTCGAACATGTACCATTCATAATAATACTATTGAGGAATGATACCAAACAATTAAATCAATCCTTTAAACAATTTTTGATATAATTCTACATATATAAACATGCAAATAAATTCATAATAAATGAAGCACTAACCCATAAAATACATTTATTATTTTGATGTTTTTATTTAAATGTATCTATTGACTTGTTATAAGGAATCACAACTTAATTGTGCTTAAAGGTGTGATCACGTAAAGAATAATGAATAGGTATTTGACAAAGATGAAGCGAGAATAATTATCTTTGAAATCCCATAGTAGACATAGCATTGAATGGTTTTATTTTGACTTGATGAAAAATAATAATATATCTTTGAAATGTTGTGATAGATAGAGCACTAAAAAGTAATAATTTCAATTTCATGATTTTGTGATGATTAACTTTGTTACTATATCTCAGAAAAGACAGAGCATTAGAAAGTAAAATACTATATGTCATAATAGAGCATTGAAAAATAACAAGTCTCATGATTTTATTGTAGTATTAACTTTACATATTTACACTTAGGGATGAAAAGAAAATAATGTACACCTTTAAAATGTCATAGATACGACAATGTAATAATTTCATTATTTTATCATGATTAACTTTATATCTTTAAAGGACGAAGTGATAATATCGATTTAGTGAAATCTTATGGAACAACGAAAAACAAAAGATACAATCAATAGAGGGTGGGGGCACGTGAAGAGTGAGGAAATATATCTTCGACAACTTAGACGAAGAGAATATTATATATTTTAATAGTGGGCATATCATTATTATTCAAGGTGATTAAAAGTTAAATATTGTTTAATATTATTACTTTTAAACATGGTTTGAAAGGTTTCACAAATATGGATGTACAAACTATAAGCAAAAGAAAATGATTTGTCTTACTATAGGTTTGGGATACAGTATTATGGGTTAGTTGAGAAGGAAAATAAAATGAAATTTGTTTTATTATAAGTTTGGGTTATAGTTTTAGGGAGTTAGTACGTAGTCATGAAAATGAAAATGATTGATTTGTTTTATTGTATATTGGGGATATAGTATTATTGAGTTAGTTTAAAAGAAGAAGAAAAATGAAATTTGTCTTAAAGTTTGGGTTATAGTTTTATTGAGTTAGTATATGTTGTAGTCATTTTTCAATGACTTTGGTTAAGGTGGTGAAATCAATGGTTTTGTGAAGGAGGTGGTATTTATAATTTTGGTTTATAATATTGTCAAAAATTAATTTAGAAGAAAAAAAAAACTAAATTTGTCTTAAGTTTGGGTTATAGCTTTAGTGAGTTAGGACATGTTGTTGTAGTTATTTTTGTGACTATGATTAAGGTGGTAAAATTAATGGTTTTGTGAAGGAGGTGGTATTTATAATTTTGGTTCATAATGTTATCAAGAATTAATTTAGAAGGAAAGGAAAACTAAATTTGTCTCAAGTTTGGGTTATAGCTTTAGTGAGTTAGTACATGTTGTAGTTATTCTTGTGACTTTGATTAAGGTGGTAAAATTAATGGTTTTGTGAAAGAAGTGGTATTTATAATTTTGGCTTATAGCGTTATTTAGTTTTTGAAACACTTTGTGGTCATTTTGGACTCTCATGCGTCACCTTTTTTAGAATGCAAAAGTATAAGAGAAGTTTGCAAAAAGAGCAATGTAAGTTAAAATCGATATATTCAATATGTTTCATATTTCTTGGATATTTGAAGATTGATATTTCAGAGCTAATATATAGTTTAGGGGTTGGAATGTGTTAAATCCATTTATAGAATTATTGCGCCAATGTAACATTACTAACGTTTGTAACATGTCGGCAAAAAATAATAGAGTGATAGCGAATATTATGGGAGAGATCTTGTTAGTAACGTTTGTAACATGTCGGCAAAAAATAATAGAGTGATAGCGAATATTATGGGAGAGATCTTGTAGCGTTAGTAACGTTTATAACATGTCGGCAAAAAATAATAGTGATAGTGAATATTATGGGAGAGATCTTGTTACGTGATGTAATGTTTATAACATGTCGGCAAAAAATAATATGATAGTGAATATTATGGGAGAGATTTTGTAACACAAAATAAAAAATAATATCACATGTCGGCCACAAAAACAATGTATGGGGGAGATGTTGTAATCTTCCTACCTAACAAAACAATAAAAAAGTAAAAATTTAATTATCCGTAAAAAAAATATGTGGGTCAAGAAAAAAAACACAAAATTGAATTATCCGGAAAAAAATGTTGGCCTTGCACATGGTTTTAAAACCATGTGCACATCGTTTTAAAACCATGTGCAATGCATTCTAAACAACCCATGGTTTTATTGTACATGGTTTAGGAGGCTTTTCACATGGTTTTTAAACCATGTGCAAGGCCTCCTAAACAACCCATGGTTTGGTTGGGGAAATGATGCAATGTTCGTTCCTAACAAAATAAAAAATAATAAAAAATGTTATATGTCAGCCATAAATAATATTAAATATTAATAATAAAAATATTATATGTGGACCTTAAATAAAAAGATGTGTCTTTTGGTTTATATCAAATCAATGGATACAAATAAAAAATAATAAAAAATATTATATGTCGGTCATAAGCAATATTAAATATTAATAATAAAATTATTATATGTGGACCCTAAATAAAAAGATGTGTCTTTTGGTTTGAATCAAATCAATGGATACCTAAGAAGAGGTTTGCACCTAGAGAGAGGCTTGATAGAGCCTAGGATTTGGATCTACGCTGGTAAAAATCTACAATGAGTAGATCCATCTTATATTAAAGTGCAAAGAGACCATCATGTTTATGTATGTGTTTTAGATGAATGTAATCCTTTAAAATATACTAAATATCATTTATAATTTATATTTCAATTAAAAAACAAAACAATAGATTAAGAAATTGACATAATTACCAAGTTGAATATAAACAAAGGAAAAATATTAATTGATGAAAAATGCTAATAACCACAGAGTGATTTTTTCATGGATGGCACTCAAATCATATATTGCAATTAATTCTTTAGTTTATATATATAATTAATTCTTTAGTTTATATATATATATATATATATATATATATATATATATGGTGTTATGAAATCTAAGTTAGGGTGGATATAGTATTTTTTTTTATTAAAGTTTTAATGCCTCATAAATATAAAAGAAACTAATAATAAAATGACACTTTGTATTTGTTTAAAAAAAATGATATGTAGTATTGATTTTTTATTTTTAAGATTAGTTTAAGTGATGTTAAGTCAAATATGAGACTCATCCCACAATAAAGGAGATCAAATCTCATATATGTAAATCATGGTTTAATAATGGTTCAACTCTTATATCACATAGCAAGAAGTAGCCAAATTCAAACCTTATATATGTAAATCATGGTTTAATAATGGCTCAACTCTTATATCACATAGCAAAAAATAGCCAAATTTCATTCATATTTTTAGTTTTAATTAATGGGAATATATCTCTTTGGTTTTGAAATTTAAATTAAGTTAAACATTCTAAAATTTTTATTTAAATAATATTTTATTAAAAAACCATGTATAACTTCATTTTTATATTTTATGTTAAAACTCACATTGTACATAATATTTTATTAATTTTTAAAATATAAATTTTAAGTTTAAGTTTATATATATATTATTTTATTAAATTACCAGAAATCAACAAACATAAAATAAAGACCCCAATACAACTATAAATAACCAGAACAATAAACCATAAACACATATAAATTTGACAAACCAATAAGCCAGAGAAATAACTATCTGTTTACTTGTATCCAAAGAAAACTATCAAACCTTACATTTTACAACACTGAAAGCCAAGCTCCCATTAAACAGCATCGAACATTACATTTTACAACAGGCAACGCCAAACTCCGATTAGAATCTTGATTGAGCAATACAATGGATTGAATTTTGTTGCTTCTCTCATTCCTGTGAAAGCGGAGTCATAACCATTTGAGCTCCGAACTGGGGCTCAAGAAAAACAACAGGGATGGGCGCATGTGTATACGTAGGAGAGAGGGAGAACGAGAAGCGCTGCAATATCATGGCAAGTATCAACTTGGATTGAAGCAGCGCAAAATTCTGCCCAACGCAAATCCTGGGACCCATCCCAAATGGCATGAAGGCCATGGGATGCTTGGCAGCCTTAGACACTCCATCGCAGAACCTCTCTGGATCAAATTCCTTGGCTGTGTCTCCCCACAGAGACGAATCATGATGCAGTGCGATTATTGGAAACAGAAGCTGCGTGCCCCCAGGGACTGAGAGGCTCCCAAGCTTCATATCCTGCTCAGTCTGTCTGATCAACGCCACTACAGGTGGATAAAGCCTCAACGACTCGTTCAGAACCATGCTCATCTGTTTAACAACAACATATGATTATCACACTCCATTTTTTGTTTCACAAACTTAGACTTTTGTTTTACTCATACACCCACAAAATAAAAACCTACCATACCTATGATTCGGTAATCTGTCACAAGCCTGAATGGATTCTCAGCTTAAAATAGATGCAGATCAGTTAGATGCATGTATGCTACTGGTAGAGATTTCAGAGAAGAGCATAAAAGCTGAGAAATAAAACAAAAAAGCTATAAGCTTGATTGGCGTGTTGATGCCCTTACTATCTTTAGCTGATTGACGTTTTCTGGTTTGGGAGGTTGGTGTCCACAGATACTGAAAATTTCTTTGCGTGCTCGATCCTGCCATTGGGGGTGCATCCCAAGAAGTATCATGGTCCACGCCAAGAGGCATAAGGTTGTATCATGGCCTGCAAAGAAGAAAGTCTTGCATTCCTCCACTATTTCTTCAATGCTCATCATGCCCCTCTGCAGCACCACTCCTTGCTGCTGCTGCTGATCTTTGTTGCTTGCTGTCAGTACACTGATAAGGTCGCCACCATAACTGCTAGATCTGCCCAGGCTCCAAGCTTGTTTCTTGCTTTGAATCAGCTGCGTCAGGGACCTCCTGATTTCTCTGTCCAGTTTTCTCATGTATCGGTTCTTTCTGGTGGGCAGAAACCTGGAAGCAGTACCATCGACATTCTAGTCAGCCAAAAAAAAAGGCAAGAAAGTAGATCAAGATACTGTAGAAGTTATATGACTACAGGGTAACAGAGGCTTGCACAGTGAACTGGGCTGAACTTTATATGAAAACGTATCTAATAATTTGGCAATGATGTATAAAAACCCCAAACGTGTTTGAACTAGAGAAATGATTGCAGAATCCTACTTTGATATTGGTTGTACTGGAAATCTCTCATAATCTCCCATTTAAGTCAGCCCGAAATGATAAGATGATAAGAGTGACTGAGGTCAAATGGTAAACATATGCACCATTTGCTGCCAGTTCAGGAAAGTATATGTATAGTTGGATTTTTAGAGGCAAAGATCTAATTACACATTTACTGCCCCAAGTTACAGTAAATGCTTTGCAGTTTGGTATTTATTGGAATCTACAGTATCAAACAAACTTCATTTTTGGCTATGCAATCCCACATATCATAGCTCTTCAAAGTTGGAATTTTATCCACATATCATAGCTCTTCAAAGTTGGAATTTTATTAATGAACTGTGTGTGGCTCGCGAGTTTTGGCCCTCTCTGATTCCATGGATACTTTTTAAATTCAGAAATTCTGTCTTTCTCCTCGGGTTTGGGGCCTTTCTGAATCCAGCCATGATTTTAAAAATCAGAAAAAATGAGGGGAAATTTTGCATATGATATTTGCCCGGAATCCAACCTAACTCACCTGAAATACGACAGAAAACCGTTCATTCCGTAAGTGTCTATCTTTAATGCTGACGGATTTTAATAGGACAAGTTGTTGTATGACAGCGAGGTTGTGAAAGTCATTTGGCCTGACTATCTTTTCTATGGACAGAATCGTTGCAGTCCCGCATATTAAATATGTATAGTATTGCAGTATTTAATGCACACCAGACAGTGAGCTGTTAACAGTGGAGTTAGTTTTTGTTTCACTATAACCCCATGTCGATCCCATTTTTGGTGTGTGAGTTGGTGTGACATTCATTTCTACCAAATCAACCTATTATCCCCAGTCCCCACATTAAAGGAACAGAAAAGTACTTTGTGATACTACTAGCAGCTCTATTGCAAATCAAGATTAAACCATTTACATTCATCTGTATGTATATATGAATATGAACTTCCTTAAATCTTTTCTGACTGTAAAATCCCACTGAAAGGCAAAAGCCTTGCTTGCCTGCTTATCAGAGCACTCAGTAAACTCCTGGGGACCTCAGTTATTAAGCGTGCCTGCTCAGATTGCATGGCGAAGACGCGTTTTCCTTCAGAATAGCTGCTCCCAAACACAGTATGTGCCAATATATCTTCTGTTAGATTCTGGAACTCTTTGCAGACTTCTATCTCACTCTCACCCGACTCAATTCTCTCCTTCCATTTGTACAGCATAGTCGATGTGCTTCCAGTAACCATCGGAACCATGCCCTGTAAACATCCCACTTCATAATTATCAATGCAACATGTATAAAAAACAATCTGTCAAGTTTCAAGTTCTGGCAAGATGCTTGACATTTTATCCATATGATCTCAGTTCAATCTTCACAGAAGAATAAAGAAAAAAATGTCAATTTATAATCTGACACTTTAGGTAAAGTTCTGAATCATTTAGCACTAATTAGTTCTCACCATCTAACAATGAAAACAGTACTGTTCAGTTCTCATTATTTAACAATGAAAATAGGAGAACGAAAACTAAGAGATCTAGAAGAACGTTTATACTAGTCTTTTGCAAACAAGGAAATGTGGACGATTCATAGGATGCAAAATCACTTAATAAGGTATGAAGATTTAGTAGTCTATGCAAAAGCACTCATAAAACATGAAAATCAAAATCGCTTCTGCAGCTGCAGCTAGTTAAGTTTGTTAATTATGTGTTAAAACCACAAAACAAAACATGACCAAGAAGAGACAGCCCTGCATGAAATGGAAGCTAAGGTGCAGAAATTATGATGTAAGGATTTTGGGATTTGAACAATTACAAGACACAAGACTGCTGGAGATGAAACTGATGTCAAAATCAAGTTGAAAAAAACAAAAACGGAGTACTGATTCAGAAAGCTCAGTCTATAACAACAAAAGTTAAAACATGCAGCCAATCCAAACTCTAAAACGCTTCAAAGCATGCAACAGCAAACCTTCAAATGCTCAACATGGAATGCTGGATTAATTATTCTTCTGTGCTGAGCCCACATCTCTCCTTCCAGACTAAGAAGGCCTTCACCATTCAGTTGTTTCATTTGAACACTTTTCTTGTAGAGACCAGATTTATTGCACAAGACTTCCCAGATCAACTCGGGGTCTGTAATGTTCAGCCTAGCAGTCGAGCCAAACCAGTGGATAAATGTATTACCTGTTTCAATGACAAAATAAAATTATGCTCCATTACCCAGACAATAGAAATATTGCTTAGTAAGATGAGAAGAGACTGAAAATCACCATAGGTTTCAGTCCAACGACTATAGAAGGAAAGAGCCCGAGGAATAATATCATGCGATAACTCCAGTGGCCTGGAAATCGCCTGTTCTCTCATCTTCATCATATCAGGCATGTTACCATATATAAGCCTGCAAGGAGGGCCACTGATCCCTTGTGATTCAAAATGCTTCTGGATCTGCAGAGGCTTCCACCATAAGATCTTGGCAACTTTCACCATGAAAAACAACAGTCCACAGCAAGCCAAGACGAAGGCAGACATTGTTATATCCATGAGGCTGAATTGGTCTTCTTCAAACACTGTAACAAGCTCTATGAATATAGGATATTGCAATATTATGGGTTTTTGGAACAATTTCTACGACTATATAATGTAACACTATAAAATCTCCATGACTTCTACTATGATTATAGAATCTCAAACTCCTAAATGGTTATAGACTCAAACAACAAATATGACTTTAAAATCTTCACTCTTGAATGGTGGTTACAGACTCAGAACATGAACAAATAGGACGTCTTGACAGGAAACACGGTACTCTCTGCCATGAATTGCTCAGAGCAAGAAAAACCTCGTTAATCTATTCTTCTTCCAGACAGGGCTCTAATTTTAGAGCAGTGGCGCCCCTCCATGCCATGAATACACCTCGTTCATCTTCTTCGCGTGGCGTGAGTGACTCGATAATTGCATCCTCGGTAGCCGCAACCGCCTAACCACAGATGAATATTATTAATCAATCTCCAGAAAACACATTCCTATGTATGTGGAAAAATCAATGGGCGGGTGCAGAAATCAAGATATTGGGTTATTATATAGTGCATGATAGAGGGCTTTTGATTGATCCAGTCGAGCCATGGGAAATAGAATGGAAACACTCGTGCCTATGTATGGGTACATGCAAATCATAGATTTGTTTCCAAGATATCTCCTACTCGAGGGTTCTTGACCGCAAATGGTGGCTTCAAATACTCTGAGTGTTTCGGTATTTTACAACAAGGACGACTGGACGAGTATTTGTCCCTATGCATTTTTGCTCAGTAGAGAATACCTACCACAGTAGAGGAATCACACCAATCCTGTCACATCCAGAGTACTCGATACCCTCAACAAATATTTGGTACTCGAGAAAACAGCATGCATGCCTCTGGTGGTGCTGCTGCTGCATTCATCATAATCATCATCGGATCATCATGCAGAAAATCGTCTAAATCCCTTTGTCTATTTGCTTCAAAGTGCTCGCTCGCATGCATCTCCCCCACTGTTTTTTATTTGAATACAATCTTCTCCGGGCTGAACACTTATTCTTCTCAGTTAAAAAGGCCGAACAGTTATTCTTATCCCTATAAAGGAAGCAGATTCTCTTGTCTTGTCAATCCCCCCAAGGGTTAAAATTCGAGATCCTATCTATATAAAAGTGAAGGTAAGGTCACAGAATAGGGCTGCTTTTAGAAGCAGCGAAAAGATTGTGAAAGTTAGGTTTTGTGGACTCCTGCATGCATCCTCCTGTCCCAATCAATTTGCATTACACGAGAAGAGCATGTGGCATCGACCAGAAAGATGGATCTGATCAGCATGGAGATGAAATGATGGGATTCAGAAGTGAAAAATCATAAGAACAATATCCTCATATACAAACCTGTTAGGCACGGGTTCTCTTTAAATGTGTTTTAGATATTACAGGAAGTACATTTCATTTGGCATATAGTCTATGGAGGATTCTCTCTTCACTGCAAATTCCATATGATTTTGTCATAGGAATTTGAACCCTCAAATCATATACAAGGGCTTTCAGGGGCTCGCTGGAGATATCTATCTTTTAAAAGCTGAAGAGAAATCTGTGTCAGTAGTTTTCCTTCGAATATCATAAAGTACCCACTGTAACAAGACAAGACAATGAAATGCTCACTGATTCGAAAGTTACTTTCTACAAACTTTCTCTACCGAGTAACCATGGTATGTCCCATATGAAGATCAAACATATGTACACTTGCGCCATACTCTTCCTTGCATCTATTCATAATTTCATTGATTAATTATTGTCCTATATCAACAGCAAGCTTATGCACAATGGGAGCCATGCTTCCTTCCATTTGTCCACAATTTCTTCACTTTGTTTTCTAAAATTTTTAGATTAGTTTTCTAAATTTTTTTATTATTTTTAGTATGGAGTCACTATCACTGACATATATATCAGCCTCTATCCATCCTAGCATAGGTTTATCTTAATCTACGATCTATTCAAATTTCTCAATAGTTTTTTAATTTATTTTTTATTATTCAAATTTCTCAGTGTTTTTTTATTTTAATTTTTTTTATTATAAAACACTTTAGATTATATTTTTGATATATTTTTAATACAATGACTTTTAAATCTCTGCTAAAATTATGTCTGATAATAGATTTATTGAATCTCTACTAAAATTAATATTAATAAACACTACTTTATTATTATTAATTAATATGAATTAATAAGATTTATAAAATTTGCAACTACTTTATTATTGTTAAATTAGCTCTTGTAATAGATTTATTGAATCTCTACTAAAATTAACTTAAAATTAATATTAATAAACACTACTTTATTATTATTAATTAATATGAATTAATAAGATTTATAAAATTTACAACTACTTTATTGTTGTTAAATTAAGTTTCCTAATGGATTTATGGAATCTCTACTAAAATCAACTACTTTATTATTGTTAAATTATGTGTTGTAATGGATTTATTGAATCTTTACTAAAATTAATAGACACTACTTTATTATTATTATTTAATATGAATTAATAAGGTTTATAAAATTTGCAATTTACTTTATTATTGTTATTTAATATGAATTAATAAGGTTTATAAAATTTGCAACTACTTTATTATTGTTATTTAATATAAATTAATAAGGTTTATAAGATTTGATCTACTTTATTATTGTTATTTAATATGAATTAGTAAGGTTTATAAGATTTAGATTAAAATTCATAAAATGTTGATTTAACAATAATTCAGTTTATAGAATTTTTAGGATAATCCATGAGAGACACTATTTTATTATTGTTAGGTAATATGAATTAATAAAGTTTATAAGATCTGAGCTAATTTATAAAATTTTGATTTAATAATGGTTCATTTTATAAAAAAATTAAATGAGTCATTTTATAGAAATTTAAGATCAACAATAATATGAATTAATAAAGTTTATAAGATCTGAGCTAATTTATAAGATAATGATTCATTTTGTAGAATTTTTAAAATGATTCATTTTATAGAATTTTAAGATCTTCTTTGATAAAGACTACTTTATTATTGTTATTTAATATGAATTAATACGATTTATAACATCTAAATCAAAATTTATAAGATTTTGATTTAACAATGATTCATTTTATAGATGGCTACTTCACAAACTTATTTTATTTTAATAATGTTTATAGTTTATAAGGTTTGACTAATTTATAATTAAATGTTTGAATAAATTTAACTGGGCTACTTTGCAAACTTATTTTTGCATTATTATTATATAAATAATGTCAATTTAATATCTATATTAATGTTTATAATATCAATATC
>LPNX010951470.1:0-13854 GCA_001517045.1 Pseudotsuga menziesii | reverse complement strand
ACTGAAGCGTAGAGGTTGAAGGAGTAATAGTGGCGGGCACTTGAAGGATCTGCACCTCAGGGTTCTCTTCTCCTTGGCTCTGCCCCGCTTGTGTTTCAGAATCCTGCTGTTGTGTTCCTTCTATGTTTTCAGTTTCTTGCCTCTGAAGCTCTTCGTTCAACTTCCTCTGGGTCTCTTCGGCTTCTTGCCTAGCAGCTCCTTCCTTTTCTCTGGCTGCTTCTTTTGCCAGTTCAGCTGCTTCCTGTGCAGCTTTCCTCTTTTCTTCTTCTCCTTTTCGCAGCCATTCTGTAGTCTCCTCTTCCAACCTCTGAGCCTCTTCTCTTACTGTTCTGGCAGTTTCTTCAGCCCTAGCTTGTTCAGCCTTCTCTTGCTCAGATCCTTCTCCACCCTTGGTGGATTGCTTAGGTTTGAATCTCTTGCGGAGCTCTGTCATATTTGGAGCCATCCTGTAAACCGATTCATCGCTATCGAAATGATGGATGTATTCGTAGGTCACCTTGTGTTTCTTGCAGTGTTCCGCTACTCTGCCATGAGTATCATTCCTTCGAAAAGTCATTTCGCCAAAGCGGAACTTCCCTAGTTCTTCTATGAACTCGGGCGCTTGTTTTACATTTGTGAATTTATAATTTCCCAGATTAAATGGAAGGGGGGGATAGGCAGTCTTCTTGTACTGGAACAAGAAGTGACCAACTCCATCAATGTATACTTGTCTGACTGCCTCCTTGTGGATTATATAATCTGTAGCATATTTGGGCAGCAAAAAAGGGGTCTTTGACCCTCCAAACATCCGGATATACATACCATTTTCAGTCAGAAAGTAATCTCCATATTCACCAATGACCTGCATAACGTCTTCTGACATGCAATTACATTCTCCCCGGAAGATGAGCTTGTATAATGGCATGAGGAACTGCTCACAAACCTCTCTGTAGTGACTGTGATATAGATGAGCCCCTAGGGGTTTGTAGGCCACATATACGGGCATTCTGTCTTTATCCCATACACACTGGAGGCCGGGGAAAGGCTGGTGACAAAGTATGCAATCTATCAGGATTGAGCTCATATAAAACTCAGATCTCTTCCTAGCTTCTCCTTCCAAAGCTGCAGCCACACAAGAGGAGAGACTGCTTGATACTATACTTGCCCAGTTGAAGATCGTGCCTTCCGTGGCCACATAGAACATGAGGGGTATCCACTCGAATTTGAATAGCCTGCCATGGGCTCTCCCGAAGATCCTATTCAACATTAGAGCTATGAATCTGTAAGGCGGTCTGAGACTGGCTGTGTCATATTCTTCAGTTGCTCTATGTCGGTATAGCTTCCCTGGCAAGAGCATCCTCTTCATGGTTTCTACAAAATCCATCCTAAGGTTGTCCAGCCATTCATTTGTCAGGAAGAGCTGAGGCTCCGGTAGGTGGTAAGCTAAGGCCACATACCCAGGGATAAAGGCGGCATAACCCTGGCCCTCGACATTACACATAAGCATTAATTTGTGGTTGGTATTTGGTAGAACCCATCTCATCACCTCCGGGCATGGAAACAGCTCGGGCCTGGTGGCAACTTTCATAATGGCTGATTTTTCTATGTTTGCGTAAATGGGTGCTTCCTCAAGACCTGTATCTGGGACTTCCCTGCGGGAAATAATCCTGTATATATCTCCCCATTTATATTCAGGTTCCACCCCCGTGACACATTGGGTGTCTTCATAGATGTACTCAGTTTTTGCTTCTGTGTCTGGTGCTGGTACTTCCTCCACCGCTGGGGCTTTCTTCTTCTGCCTCTTGGACATTGTAGATTCTTCCTGCAATGTAAAACATTTTGATATTAAGCAATTTCAGGCTTGTGAACATTTTGCAGCAGTTTTATCTTTCTCAAGTGTATCAGAGCTATAATGGGATTTAGACTTAGGCCCTTCAGGCCGAAAGATTTGAAATGGTCGTGCAATATTTTGCATTATACTATTATTCTATGTTAATATGTAAAAAAGAAATAAGCCAACACATGTGCACATAATCCCGCCATGCCTTGTCTGTCAAAACTACCAGCACAAAAATGGACTCAATCTGCCACTGCACTATAATGAGCAATGTCTTAATTTGGTGTAAAATAAAAAATGGACTCTTCATCAAATGGCCTAGCATCAAAATTACATCCATTCATAGGATGACATTTTCCAACCAAACGATATGTAATGCAAATGCATAACTTTTAAACTCAAGGCGCAACTACAGCTTTCCGAAATCAGATATGGCTTTAGTAAGGATAAATAAAAAACAGCGAAAGCTTATGCTGCTCGCGGACATGGTAGTTACATCGGTGTGATTATCAACCGCGGGAATCCACAACCACTTTTCGAATAGGGAGCTCCCATCAGCACCACTACTCATGCTTCCCCAGAACTTAGATACTAACAGCGGTGCGGCCCTAGGATTTCAAGGTAGCCTGCAATGACGAACTGCACGTCGCGGGCAGGGGTTAGGGCTCGAAAAATAGGTACACCCATTAGGAAAACTGACTGGCTAAGTATTCAATATCCAAACCCCGGCAGAAACCCCATCAAAACTGTCGACGGGTCTCATCATTACTAAACTAGGTGCAGGCGGCATGACGGCCGCCTGCACCTTGCCTTCCCTCACTGTGCTCAGGGCGAGATTGAAACGACAGAGACAAAATAACGAGGGGTCTAAAAAGGAAAAGACTCCCCCTCCTCTAACCGCCAAAGCTATCCGGCAGGAAACCCTAACAACACGGGCGCAAACCGCTAGGTAAACGATTATGACAGACCTAGCTACGAGCGAAAAAATCCTCGGGCGAGCGAAAAAGACTACGGGGATCTCATTCTAGCGATACTCAAACCAATACATAAATCCCTTAGTCGAAACCTTGAAAAACCCGATGTTAGAGTGTAAAGATCCTACCTGGCAATCCAACAAACGAGTGAGCTGATGCCGGTTAGACTTCTCCTCCTGCCACTTGGACGCGAGTACACCAACAGCTAGATACTCACGCGTTCCTAAAATCGACAGCTCGAAATACCGCGACAGCGCTCAAAAACAATACCAAAACCCCGTTTGTCGCCCCGTATATATTGAAAACTGCCACACGTGCGAGAAAAATTCTATTGGGCGCGAACTAAAACTGTGTCGGGCGATCAGAACTTTCTTCCCTCCGCAACGACGGACAACTTCCTATACTTACTCACCCGCGACGGCTAAATATAACGCTTGAATCACCGTCACCGGGCGTCGGCGGACACAAAATTCCGGACCCCTCCGCAACGTCGGAGCAAGAGATGGTCAATCGTTCCGCTATACCGCTGGGCGACAACAAAACATCGGAGCGTCATATAAAGTCCCCCTTCCGAAAATAGTCCGCAAAGTCGGAAGGGGAGATCAACAAACCGCCCGAAACGTCGGACGAGGACGACTTCCCATTCCTCCGAAGAAGAATCAAAACCCGTCCGAAACGGAGGAGAACCAAAACCCGTTCGCCACGTCGGAGCGTCAAAAATCACGCGCTACGGTTGGAGGATTCCAAACCGGCCCGAAACGGTCGGGGCAAAACAAAAGTCCAAGACTTGAAAACGATCCGCAACGGCAGGGGAGGAAGGTTAACGAGACGCCCGCAACGGCAAAATAGACAAAAACTTAACTCTCGATTGATCAAGGCTTTGAAGAAATGGGCTAAGCGACAATGAAATCAACTCAAGAGAAAATCTTTAAGGCACGAAATCTTCAGAACATGTGATGAGGAGAAAACCAATCGATGATCAGCAACAAAAAATGCTTCAAAATCCATAAGCCAAAAATCAAGAGGCTGTAATCCAGGAAAGAACCAACTGATTCAAAGTAAAAAAAAGGGGGGGTCCCAAAATTTTAGAAATTTGGGAAAATGTTGCGGCTGCAACACACCTTTCATCTATGATATGTCCTGTAATATCCTCTTTAAATTTCTTCCATTGTGCAAGTTGAAGTGTGATGTTAACACCTTTCATCTATGATACGTCCTGTAATATCCTTTTCAAGCACAAACAAACTTCATATATCTTCTAAACACATATTTTATTGTATAGTTTTAATTTTTTTAATTATATCAAACCTTAAAAAAAATACAATAACATTTTATATTCAGTTCTCTCATAACTGTCTTTTGAAATCTGATGAGCATAGACAATTTTATATTTAAAATAGAAGAACAAAGCTTAATTCGCTTATAACGGTCTCTTTTGAGATCTGATAAGCATAAACAAAATTGCTTTTGAAAAGTTCACTACATTTTATGTTTTGTAGTCATGTTTTATAACCGTCTTTTAGGAGTGTGATGCCTTTTTTAAGGCACGTAGGCGTGTGATTTGTAAGGCTTTTAAAAGATATTCTGAGTTAGGCCCTAGCTGGGATTACTTATTGCTTGAGGGCATAGCTAGTTAAGGGATTCCTATGCCTTGAAGCTGGACGGGTAGGGCACTTCTTGTTTATAAGAAAGATGGGTTTAAAAAACAAAATGCCAGGAACTTAATTTGGTTTTTATTTTATTTGGTTGTTTAAAAAAAACACAAATTTCTATATTAAACAATGCATTTGAAAAGGGAAATTTGGGGGAAATTTAATTTCAGAAAAAAATTAATTTCCTCATCTATAATATTGCTAGTTTGTAAATAAATAAGTAACTAACAAATACCAAAGCAATACACTAAAATAAATAACAATTTCTTTAAAAAGTGACAATCATAAGAAAGATAGGTATAAAAAACAAAATGCTTGGAAAATAATTTGGCTTTATTATTCTACTGGGTTATTTTAAAAAAACACAAATTTCTATATCAAACAATGCCATCTGAAAAGGGAAAATTTGGGGGAACTTCTATGTCAAACAATCAAACAATGCTATCTGCAAAATGAAAATTTGGGGGAAATTTAATTTACAAAAAAATAATTTCCCTATATATTATATTGCTAGTTTGTAAATAAACAAGTAACTAACAAATACCAAAACAAATAACAATTTCTTAAAAAATGACAATCATAAGAAAGATGGGTATACAAAACAAAATGCCTGGAACATAATTTGTCTCTATTATTCTATTAGGTTATTTAAAAAAAACAGAAATGTTCATCATACTACTTTTTTCACAAAGAATTTTCCTTCCATGGATGAAGTTAAATCACCAATAACAAAATTACAAACATTGCAAAGACAATGCAGATATTCGCAAATATTCAATATTTTTTTCACAAAAAAAATTCTTTTTATAGATGAAGTTAAATCACCAATAATAAAAATACAAACATTGCAAGTACAATGCAGATATTTGCAAATATTCAATAGGCACTTGGGTTAAAAATATACCTTAAACTAATAAGCAAGCCCTTTTGAGATGCTGACAAAAAAGAAGTTTGAGCTTCATATTAGGGCTCTACAAGTACTTAGACTTTGTAGTAACAAAGAATATTGAATATTCAAGTGCAGGCCTTTGTAATTATACAATACTAGTCTAAAGATCAATAACAATTGCAAGATTAGCAATGGCAAAGGTTAAGCTTGAGTGTTAAAAAAACTATTTTTGAAGTCCAAGAAACCTATCAGTGTAATTATACAATACCGGTCTAATAACAATGGGAAAGAATAAGCTTGAGTCTGAAATAAAACTATTTCTAAAATCTAAGAAACCTACAAGTGTAATAGTAACGATTCAGTAATGAATCTACCAAGTTGGCAAGCGAGCATCAACATACATAAGCTACATGAATTTCATGCCATTATGTGGCATGAGTTCCATGCTTAGTGTCCATTTTAATTCACATTATCCTTGCACTCTACTGCAACATATCCATAAAATTACAAAATTTATGAGCATATCCAAGGACCTGTCACAAGATCAAGTCCAACGTGTCATGTTACATGGCATTCTAAACAAATGGCATGTTAAATCTATTGTGCCACCACAGCTTGACCGGCTAGATCCTTTGACTCATCCTTGTCAATGTTTTCTTCTGCACAACCATATTGTAATCCTCTTCATCATCTCCTTTTGCAAGCTTGCTCAATTCTTCTTGGATCATATTTTTCAAATATGCTTTCCTCTCTGAAAAATTAAAGCCAAACTGTCCCGCTGCAAGAATGTTGAAATAGTCACAAGACTTGGTAATTTGATGGAAAAATAAACTGAAAAACTTAGTAATTCAATGGGAACACAACTAAATGTGCATGAAAAATAGTCACAAGATTTATCCTTAATTTGGATTGCTCGTTGGGATTGCTCGTTGGGAGATAGTTTCTTATAAAACCACTATCCAAATCTATAAATCTATCCACCATGTATGTGGAATGGTTCCCATCAAATGATAAAAATCTTTTCCAGTGGGGTGTTTATTATAGTCGAGTAGAGCAAAATTTTTATCTCAGAAGGCGGAGCCGCTCAACTAAAAGGGAGAGGAGCTTTTTCGGATCCACCCATTCAGTGATCAATCAACTCACCATCACAAATTGCAACGTTTATAAATAAATAACAGCTGGTTTTCACTTTTCTGCCCTACAACTCCACCATGTAACTACACGCAGCATCATTTGTAAATGTAGAATTTAATTAGATGCATGCAAGAGTGTAAAAGTAGCATCCTGGCAGCTTCAAGTTATGGGAACGTGGAAATTTGGAACTATTGTGGATCACGTGATGCTGTGAATGATTAATGTTATCATCAATATATCGATGCCTTGGGCCCATTTATCAACGTTATCATCTGGGCATGAAAGGGCCTAAACATTACTGCATCTGAGAGCATAATTTTTTCGTCTCAGTGTCACAAAGATTGTCATTTATTCCGTGGGTACATGTATATGCAAGGGTCCCGTAGCTCAGTTGGTTAGAGCATTGGTCTTATGGCCAGATTAAGAGAAAGCCGAAGGTCGCGGGTTCGAGCCCCGCCGGGACCAAATTTATTTTAATTATTGACGCAACTGTTTTTCATAATTGGGTTCTGGTTTTACTTTCACGTGAATCACGGTTCTTTTGGCAGAGACGAGTAGTTAGGGTTCGTGAGCCGGTATTCTAGAAAGGGATTCGAAATTCTATGGAATTTTAATATTCCATCAAAAGGTAGTGGATCTTCTTTATCTTAGATTTTTATGCAGATTGGATTTGGAAAAGAGAGCTTTGTGTGCAAAGGTATATGCCTCCAAATAATACACCTAAACTTGACACTCGAGTTGTATATGGTGACCGAGCACTTAGACCTTGCCACTTTATTCCTTTTATGTTTCTCTTTCTTTGGCCTCCTTTTTTAATTTCTAGGCTTTTGTGAGTGGTGGAAAGATGAGCAATTGTCTTGAGACGCAAATGTATGTAAGGGTCAAGAAAATGCTATCTTATCTTTGGTTTTGCTACTTCTTGAACTAGTGGCATCCTCACATATGAGCTATGCCTATGCTAGTCCTCTCCTCCTTATAATCTTTCATCTTTTCATGTGCGTTGGGGTTTTTCTCTTTCTTTTTACAATTTGAAATTTCTTTATTTTCAATCTTTGTTCTTTTTTATTCAAGACCATAATAGTGTGTGCATAGACATGGTTTTCCTTCGAGGTATATATGTTGATTATGTTATGTTTGAGGTTGATTTTTCTTCTTCATATTGATTGTTTGCATTGATGGTTCATTTAACTAATTTATTGTAGGTGGTTTCTCTTTTTTCAGTGTTTTCAAAAGTGGACATATTCATGAACATATTAAAGTTGATTGAGATTTTCTCATGGTCTAGTTTTTAAAGGTGATATCTATCATCTAGCATTTGCTTTATTGCACGAGGAAGACCTTTCTCTAATTGACTTTAGCGCATATTCGTGCACTTGAACATCAGTTTTCCTTTAGAGTTCCTATGTTTAAGAACATACTAGCATTGTTTATGATAACTTGGAAAATTGGATTATCCCAAATTATTAGCAGCACTGTCAGAGGTGAATCCACAAATATATAATTGTTTTGAGGATGTCCTTCTAAAAATTGAAGTTGAGTGTTTAGCAGTTCTAATACAACTACCTTGGGTTTATGAAGTAAGGGTTGCTTCTAATATAAGAGCATTATCCTCCTTCAACTAAAGCAAGAAAGAAATATAGCCTTTGTGTAAAAAAATTAATTTATTAATCCCTTCATCAAAGGAATCTTATATTCTTCCCATAAAAGTTTGATTACTTTATTAATTAGCCAATTGCCCATGAACTTCTTGATCAAACCCTTTTTTGCAAAGAGTTCTTTTCACCTAGGGAATGAGGTTGTGATTTTTATTTTGGTGACATTAGTGAGATTCCTTACAAAATCTTCAACAATTTTTACTTGTATGTTTCCCTCATTTTGAAACCTCTGCAATTGGGGCTTGTAAGTCTACCACAACTATAATAGTGACCAAGCTCCCTTGCTCTTGTTACTTAAATTCATGGTATCAAATTTCAATGGTCAAATCCCTATATTCCATAGGGAGGAGCTTCTGATCTCGCATCTTCCAAATCATTGTGGATCAATTTTAGGCTTAGATTGTTAACAAGAAGAAATATGTGTATTAATAATGAAACTCGGGTTTACATGGATAAATCTAGGGTAAAATAGAACACCCCTTTTGAAAATTTGATTAACCCTAAGGATTTTTTGTTACCATAATTCCAAATTCCAATGCACTTATGGTGGATATTTAGATTAGCACACTTCAAAATAAATATGTGGATCAGTCTACACGATCTTATATGGAAATTCATCAATTCATGACAATTTAGATTGAAAGTGATGAAAGCCTAAAGAAAAATATTAAAAGAACAAAGTTTATCCATACCTTTATGAATAAACACAGTGTGATTGATACAACTTCTTTGGTTGTGGGTGTTTTTGGATATGAACCAGAAAACTCTAAAACTTTAGCTATGCCATTGTAGAGAAATGAACTACTATCACCCAACTTCAACTCATTAGACCTAACAAAAAGTAGAGTTGATTAAAAATATAAGTAGATTGGTTGTTGATATTTTTGTTCTTTAAGATTAAGACAATGTTGTATCTTCACTACTACAATTAAGGCTATTTTTTTCCAGGGGAAATTCACGAAAAACCCTTCGAGTACTTATGTGTGATCCATAGGCGGTAAAACAATTTAGATTCAAAGAGATGAAATCCTAAAGAAAAATATTAAAAGAACAAAGTTTATCAATAACTTTATTATTAAACACGGTGTGATTGATACATCTTCTTTGGTTGTGAATGCTTTTGGATATGAATCACAAAAATCTAAAACTTTAGCTATGACATTGTGGAGAAATGAACTACTATCACCCAACTTCAACTCATTATACCTAACAAAAAGCAGAGTTGATTAAAAATCTAAGTAGATTGGTTGTTGATATTTTTGTTATTTAAGATTAAGGCAATCTTGTATCTTCACTACTACAATTAGGGCTATTTATTTCTAGGGAAAATTCATGGAAAACCCTTCAAGTACTTTTGTGTGATCCAAAGATGGTAACGAGCATCAATGCCTAAGTTCCAAGCCGTGGAACTCGAGGGATCATGAGATTCAAAATCGTGACCTCCCCAACTTAGGGGAGAGGTTTCATGTCTAGCCCATGACTGCTTGAACTAATGCTTGAGGCTACAATTAGGGCTTTTTTGCATCATTGTAGGTAGAATTTTGGTGAAAATGATGCATGGGTTCAATTTTTTGTCGCCTAACATGTTTTAATGAAAAAACATGTAATGTGTAACACCCCGTTTTGACATTTCTACCTGAACTACTATTATATGTTGTATTTGTTTGATTGTGAGACCTCGTCGGTTTGACGACACTGTGGACATATGGTTCTATTATTTTGCCGATATATATGTGTGTGTGTGTGATGATAGTATTATGGTCGGTAGTCATGTTTAGATATGTATCATGTGTTAATTATGTCAAATATATGGAAATTACTGAATGATGGGTACGTGGATACCGTTACAGATATATGTTGAAATAATGAATGTTATGCCAGGTGCATGGCGAATGAATGAGTTTATTATTGTCATGTTATGATGAGATATATGTGTACATATCGAGGATTATGCACGATATCCTATATTGTATGTCGAGGGATGACTTACAGGTTGAAACAGCTAAGTGATAGCTGGATCCTACGAGGTGGGAGGGCCTCGGGGACATGGACTTCGAAAGATAAAATGGTATGTGAGTGATGCATTATTTACTTTCGTATGGTTATTATGCTGTTTATTATGATGTATGTTATGACATGGGTGGGGTAGAGTTCCAGGAAACTCAACCGCCCAGATCGGTTATACGATGACAGACCGAGTACAAGTGCAACGTTGTTGTTATGTCGAGTAGACATAGTCCCTTGTTCCATTAGGGGGGTGGAGGCTTTACCCACCGTTTATCCCCGAAACCCAGAGTCATGGGAGGGTTGTGCTACAGCGCACTCCCCAAGGTGTGTGATGATGACTGGTGGTTTCCTGCTGGGGAAGCTTGGTCGATGTGGTCGACACTTCCGCTTACGGGTTCTAGCTGGAATCGGTCATGACTTGACATTCCAAGGTAGTCCAGCAGAGGTCAGGATAGGAAGTGGAAGTTAGTAATGATGTAGGTAGATAGATGTAGCGTGAAGTAGGGGTGAAAACAAGATCTAACTGTAGGTGTGTAAAACCCTTGGTTAGTATGTGTCATAAATCAGTGATGTATGAATTGTCGTAACATGGGTTTCAGTAAGCTAATGGATCATACCTTGTAAACTATGCTAAAACATGTGTCGGTAAATAATAAGTTCCTTGATTATGATTGATGTATGTGAATTATTACTTTTAGTGTACTTATGTGAGGAATGTAAGCAATAGCTACGCTTACATAACTCGCCTACATATTATGAATTACACGAAATATTGTTGAGTAATAATGTCAATTAGTGCCGCTTAATATTAATTACTGTCGTTTAGTAATTAACTATTGTTGATCAATGTTAATAATGTCGATTAAAGTTAATAATGATAATTAGGGTTAATAATGTTGATTAATGGTTAATTATTGTCCATTAATAATTAATTATGGTTGAATAATAAACAAAGCAATGGTTAACCTAGGTAGTGACTAATGCAATTGATTAGAATGCTTGATTGATGGTTAATGAGTTTAATTAGCCAGGACTAAGGGTTGAAATGTAAATACAAGGTTAAATAAGTTGATAGTGACTTGATCCCTTAAATTAATTATATGTTAATGATGTTAATTAATTTTAACAAGACTATGCTTATCTTTAGTAATGATTGTTAATTAGCTAATTACAAACTAAGTTGTAATTAAAATGGAAATAGGTATATGAGTCGATTAAGTCATAGTGAATTTTATTTAATTAATATGATTACACATTAATAATGTTATGATTTACATTGATAGGATTATTGTCCATAATTGATAAATTGAATTAGTGAATCTATAATTAAAGGGAATTTACATATTATAAATATTAGAAACCATTAATTAAATGATTAGGTAAGTGTAATTAATCAATTGACAATTACTGTTAATTAAATTAAATTGGTGAAGCGTGCAAGTTTAAACTATATAATATATATAACATTTATTATTTATTAATTAAATGGTCAAATATTGAAATATGAGTAAGGATATGTTTAAAATTATTATATTAAATAAAAGGATTAAATTTAATTGAATTAGAAGTTACGGTTGAGAAGTGACCCCAACCAACACCTTTTAATATTAATTTAATTATTTAAATGAGTCCAAGTCCAAGTTGAGGGCTCGAGGACTTACATGGTAGATGGAAGGGGGTGGATAAATTTATGAGGAAGATATGGGTAGTAATGGGGAGGAAAGGTCGGCAAACAGGGGGATAAGAGGGAGAAAGGAGGGAGGAGAAGGGGATCCTTTTTACCTTAGGATTTTGGAGAAGTTTTGGGAGAGCAGAGTTGCAAAGAAGGGGTTTTGTTGGAGATTGTTTTTTTTTAGGGGATGCAACAGCATAGGGCTTGTACTCGGTTTGGGCTCGGGGGTCCAAAGGGGTACCTTTGGAGCTGGGTGGTCGGCGAGACCTCGCCAGTTGGCAGGGTGGCAAGACTGGTTTGGACTGGTTGAGTTTCAGAGCTTTGGGAAGGACTTTTGGCTGCAGGGAAAAGCAAGGAAAAACGGTAAACAAGGACAGCAACAAAGGTGGACCTACTAGCTACCTACAGGTATTTTCCAGCAGGTATGTTATCGTTTCTACCTTGGCAAATTCTGTTTAATTAAATTTCAAAAGTTTATATGCTGTGATTATCTTTGCTACCTGCACAGTCAATAATAAATTGTTAGAAGTAGATAAAACAGATTTATAAATTTTCAAATCTGAAAAGAATGAAAATGCAGATTTTATATCGTTTTCAGGCATGTAAATGAGCAAAAGTTAGAAATGAAAACATGAAATGAAAACAGAATTTTAATTGTTTAATTTTGTAAATGTAAACACTTTGTTTTCTTTAAAGCCAAAACTAGTAAAGGAGAATAGAAACACAATAAAAGCAGGAACAAAACACAGATAGAACAGAACAAATTTTTTGACAAGAAGTGAATTTTCTGACTGTATATAAAAGTTAAAGGAGACCCAGTTGGGGGCTTTACACATGGTATCAGAGCCATGGTTCCAAATCTGGAACCAGAGGGCTCGCAATTGATATATATATTGGCTTTTGGGTGCCTGAAATTGAAAATTATCTTAGGCAAACGAAACTGTATGAAACTTTTTCTTACCGAAATCTCTGTATTAGTTAGATTACCTGCACAAAACAGAAATTGCAACAGATAGGAAGCTTTACAGACATGAGAACAATTCTAAAATATAAAAAAAAATAAAAAAAATATAAGCAAGTCAAACATGTAAACGAGATCAACAACTAGCATCTCATAAACCTGCTCCGGTAAGATAAAACCAAACCTGGAATTTTACAGCTAAAGCATATAAAGAGTAGTAGCCCAACCGAGCAGTCGAACCGAGTCGAGGAGCCGAGTCAAGAAAATAGAACTCTTTTTTTTATCACAATGATATTATACTTAAAAAAACTGAACTTATACTAGCTTAGACTCTAGAAGGAAGATTCTAATAGATTAGGAATATGATACTCGTTCTCTTAGGAATCAATAGGAATAGGTAGGATCTTGGACATTCAAAATATGACTGCTGGAACCAATACTTGTATGGGCTTCTCCGGCTTTTGATACCACCTTTGTTTTTTGTTTTTTTTGATAGCACAGTTCCAGTTATCACGCTGGGGTGCATGCCACATCGTCGTCTCGTTACTATGCCTTATCTCTATACGACCGCTGCCTAAAGGCCTGATCGATACAACAAAAGTTTGATTACTCAACATTTGGCACTATATTCATTCATTGATAGTGATACGCCATGGGTAGCTTTTCCTATGTGCCTGGATTTGTATCTCTTGCCTTTATCTCTGGTTCTAGGTAAACAACAGGAAGTAATGGTAGTTTAGAGCAACTCGAGTGCTCATAGAGTCTATAAATTTTGTTCTTTTGAAAATAAAATAAACAATCTTATTACTAACGTTTTAGAAAATAATTAAAAATTAAATATATTGTAAAGAACAAACTTTTTTTATCAAAACTGTAACGCTTCATCTCACAAATCCTAGAAATACTACACAATACTGAAAGAACAAATAAATTGAAGTTTTTTTTTTTTTTCCAATTTCTTCTGGGCCAGATTGTCAAACCCGCTTAAAATAGCGGCAGACTTTTCTGTCAGTACCGAAAAATAAATTAAAATCTCTGATTCTGCTAGTAAAATTTAACATGAAATCACAGAGAACTGAAAAATGAATAAATCT
>LPNX010951433.1:7198-18114 GCA_001517045.1 Pseudotsuga menziesii | reverse complement strand
GGTATCCAAGGATATTTTGGAAGACTTCATTAAATGGAACTTTACATGATGCATATGGAAATACATGTGTTTTTAAATTCCTCTATTGAATGTTTATGTGTTGTTGGAGAAAAACTCAATTGAGCTAGTAGCTTGATCGAGCTTTTCAAAACTTTAACTAAAAAAATATTCAAGTTCCCTTATTCATGTGTGCACAGGAATATGGATACCCAAAAATTTATTTAATCAAATTTTTTAAAATATTGTATTGTTCATGGGAACAAGGTCTTCAAATTCAATTAAAAAAGCATAGAATTCTATTTTAATAAAATTTAATAAAACATAATTTCGACTAGAAGAATGATACTTGTGGGTAATAGTACATACCTTGAATAAAACACAAGTAAAAGCATTACTACTTCTACTTCCTCCAGATGTTATGTGTATATATTAGTAGTGGAGTAATTGGAGTTATAGATGTGATTGATTGGATCCATGATCACATCTATGACTAAATTACTCTGCGACCCTTCTCTATGAATGAATATAAATGACCCGTTTCTATCCAACAAATTAAGTGAAATAAATGATGGGTTTGTTTCCTATTTATAGAAGGTTATAAATGCTCGATTGAGGTCTTCTTTAGCCCTCGATTGAGCTTGTTTTTAACCCTTGATCAAGCCTATTTTTAACCCTCGATCGAGGTTTTATCAAAATATCGATCGAGGGTTTAAGATAACCTCAATCGAGCATTCTATAAACCCTCGATCGAGGTGTAAGACCTCGATCGAGGTTTCAATAAAAGCCCGATTGATGTACGTTTTATTTGTTTTTGCCGAAATCACCTTGCCAAAAATTGTAACCCACCTCCATGGATGCACCCATAACTAGGTTTGTACATGAGTGACATGAATATAATGATCTGTTGAATGTATTTTGTGAAGCTTCTGGGATGGAGGTTAGTGAATCTAAATCTAATATGCTACATAATTTTCTAGAGTACGAGGTGCATAGCCATCTTCAGGGCATTTTGCATTTCAAGATGGATAACCTGAATCAAGGTATGAAACATCATGGTTATTTTCTTTATAAAAATTATTATAAAAAGGGGGAAAAGATGTGGTTACTTAAGAATTTAGGTAAGATAATTTATCATTGATGTTTTAGGTCATTGTATTTAGGAAGTAGACTTATTTTAGTTAAGTGTGTATTGGAAAGTATTATTGTTTATTGGATTTGTTTATATAAAATACAAAAATATATCCTTGAGAAGATAAGACATAAATTTTTTCAATCCCTATTGTTAAGAAAAGAAGTTAAAGAAATCTTTTATTTGGTAAAGTAGGAGATGTTGTTTACACCTAAGAAATTAGGAGGATGGGGTATAAAGATTTTTTTTTAGTTTTAGTCAAGCTCTTATGGAAAAGAGTATGTAGAGATGTATATTTCACTATAGTTCTGGAGTCTTTTTGTCAAAGATAAATATTTAAATGGGTTGGTGGTGGATGTTTGGATCAGAATTGAACCTAAATATGTTTACAAATTATCAAATATTTGGAATAGAATGGTGAGGGAATTTCCTGTCATAGAAAAATTGATAGCATGGAGGATAGGTAATGAAAAAGGTTCAACTTGATTTGGATCATTGTATTGGTGGGGAATACTTATATAAGTGTTGGATCCTCTATTGGGGGTGTTGAAGGAAAAAGAACTATTTACATTAAGTGAAGTTGTTATACATGATGCCCCTATAAATTAGAGATCATTTTCTCTTTCAATCTAGAATTATCTCATCCTATAGCATTGGAATGGGATTCTTATGTTCAAGGTTTAAAGATATGTGGAATTAACTTTTAGAAGGAGATGATTCGCTTGTGTAGTCGTGGAATGAGCCTTTTGAGTAGGTGATAACCAAACAAGCTTATGAGTATATACTTTATTCTCAATCAAATATTGAAGTAAATTTGTGGTCCTTTGTTATTTGTAAGGTGAGTAGTCCTTTAAAATTAAAACTCTTTATTTGGATGTCTTTAGAAAACAAGATTCTAACATGGGACAAATTCTTGAAGAGGGGTGGGATTGGTCCAAATATTTGTGTTTCGTGTTTGAAAAAGGAATAATTTGTAAATCCTATTTTTGTACATTTCTCTTTTTCAAAAAAGGTTGGAATAATATAAAATCAGTCCTCAAATTCTCTTTTACATGGGTGACTATTTCCTTTCAAATCAACTTAGAAGTTTCAATAAATTCTCAATCAAATATCCTTTTAAGAGAACCTCCGACCTAATTCATCATGGATGTAGGGAAAGAGATGAACTCAATAGAGGGGAAACAAAAGTGTACAGAGGCTCTTGGAAGGAGGTAGGGTTTCATGTTGTGATAGAGGACCTGTTCCTTGGGATCTCATCATTATCTCTACAAATATTTTGACATTGGTTGGATCCCATGTGACGATTAATGGGGGAGTAGAAGGGAGGGGTTTGCAACCCCTCCTCACACAAAAAAAGGAAAGGATTCCTTAGGATCTATAAATCAAAAGGTAGTCGGTAGGGAATAAGCGAAGACATTGATAATATGGAGAAGAAAATCCATTAAAGACACCAGGACAATGCTTGCCAAAAGCCAAAGAAGTTTCATCCATCCAAATCAAGTAAAAATTTCTAATAGCTCATATCCAACATTTGAAGGATCATGCATTAATAAGTAAGATCATAGGGATATGTCTATATTAAAAATATTTAGCTTGGTGGATTAACACCACTTGGAAACCTTAGGTTCATTAATATCTCTAGCTTGGTGCTAAGGGATTACTCATGGTGGTTTTATTAAACATGAAGACATAAATAAGATATTTAAGGAAGGGCCATATTTTTTCAACTCTTCTAGACTTTTCCTTAAACCATGGAAAGAGAGATTCAACCTCGATAGAGAATGTTTATCCATTTTTTAAATATGTCTTAGGATCTACTCTTTACCGAATAAATATTGGAAGGATAGAATTCTGGAGGATCTTGGAAACACCTTTGGGGAATTTGTGAAAATATCAGAGAAAAACAGAAGAATGAGGCATACCTCCTATGCTCGAATATGTGTCTACAAAAAACATTTCCAAATATATTATGGAGGGGATTAACCTTTGTTGGAAAGATGAATATTTTTTTTAGCCTATAGACTATGCACAAATTCCTTTTTGATGTTGATGCTGTCACAAACATGGACACCTATTTAGATATTGTCGCTATAACTCTTGAGTACTTCCCTAAAAAGAAAAAGTAACTATAGTTGTAGAGGTTTTAACTAAAGTATCAAGAAAAAAAGGACAACTAATAGAGGTTCAAGAACCGATATTCAGAAAAAACCTAATGAGCAACATGTTTGAGGTGTTGCAAATAGAGAAAGCACAAGATGACCTAAAGGATGACCCGACTAGTCAACAAAAAAGAACAAAGGGGCAGATTCAGAAGGCAATTTCTCTGTAACAATAAAATAATAAATTATTATTATTAGTAAATTATTTTTAATTAAAAGACTATCTAAATTCAATAGTCATGCCCTTTTACGAAACGGTGCATGATGGGCTTATGTAAAGCCAAAACCTATGTAATTATTTATGAGTTTATCTATTATCCAGTTTATTATTACTTACCAATATCTGGGATTCAGATTACCTGTGGACATTTTAGAGAATTTATGAGTGTTAAACAAGATTTTAACACTTCACTGGTATCACAACTAGGTTATGATTTGGATTTCTAGGGTTTCCCTAAAAATGGGACCTTATCCTTACAAAAAAAATAAAAAAATAAAAAGTAAAAGTAGAACACCCCAAAAAAGAGGTAAAAGTAAAACCCATAAAAAGAGGTAAAAGTAAAACAAAAAAGGGGGTAAAAGTAAAACCACACATGGTTTCTTAATAAGTGGGTTTGGGTTTATTCTCCAAACAAAAAACAAAAAAGTGAGATTTGAAATTAGGTGGGGAAGGTAACAATCATTCCTCCCAAGTCCCAACAACCCAATCTACACAATTTTACAAAACTTAAAGGGAAATAAAAATCTAAAAGTGCATAATAATTTGTACTAAGAAGCAAGTGGGATTTGAACTTAGGTGGCGAAGGGAAAAATCATTCCTCCC
The DNA here is from genome assembly GCA_001517045.1 of Pseudotsuga menziesii. Classification (NCBI taxonomy): domain Eukaryota; kingdom Viridiplantae; phylum Streptophyta; class Pinopsida; order Pinales; family Pinaceae; genus Pseudotsuga; species Pseudotsuga menziesii. Next base: position 14,003 of record LPNX010951433.1, on the reverse strand, counting down.
ACCCAAGCAATCTACAAGAAGTCTTTAGGGGAAAAAAATTAATTATTATAGCCTTCAAAAAAATATATTATTATTATTATTATTATTATTATTATTATTATTATTATTATTAATTGTATTGTGTACAATTATTAAATTACAAGAGTAAAGAAAAACAAGAAAAAATTGAAGAAGACAAGAAGTGAGTCAAAAGGAAAACCAACTATAATTGAAGAACACCAGAAGTTAGGAATTACGACGAAGTCTAAATCAGAATTGGCATTCCAACTACAAATAGAAATTCACAAGGTATTTTACATGACGAAGCTGGATATTTCTAAGGGATTAATAGAGCAAGAGAATCATTATCTAAAAATTCATATTGAGAGATTATCTACTCAAATTGAGGAATTAATGAGTAAAAAATATACCAATCAGAATCTACAAAACCAAAAAATCATGAAATATGCAGTTGAGAATAAAGAGGAAATAAAATGGTTAAACAAAATCACGCAAATTCAGACAAAAGTAAAATGCCAAGAAGCAAAGAATTGCCACTTTCAACAACAGATTGAGGAACTCCATTAGAAAGAGGATGACTAAAAAAAGTGCACAAATAGGAAATTATGGTAGTTGATAACACATTAACAAGTAATACCAAAGAAATATATCGATTAAGAACTCATAATAAAATATTAATTACGAAGATTAAAAATATGAAACATAGACGCAAGAAGGAACATCCCAATAAAAAAATAGAAGGAATAATTCTAGAAAATCAAGAATAAAACCAGCACCTAAAGAATCTTAATCAAGAACTAGAGAAATAAATCAAGAAGTTAAAAGAGTAAAAAAAGTTGCAAGAAGAAATGTTCGAGAATATTGAGAGTAAAAACAATCTATTGGAGAACACAATAGTGCAAATCCAGAAAGAAGCATCCAGACTCTCCAAAAAACAAAGTCATGTTAAGGAAGTGAAGAAAGTCCTCACCACAGTTCAAAAGGAAGAAAAACAAACAACACATACACCTTACTGATATCCCAATTATAATCGTCATTTTGATCAAAGACAGGTTCAAAACGAGCATTCAAAAAAGAGTTATGTTGACACGCAAAAAGTTCTAGATACTAAACAACAATTGAGACAACCCATTTCCTAAAATGATCTAAGAGGATCAATCAAAATATATCTGGGATGGACCACAACAGATACGATGCAAAAATTCTCCTGGGGTATCCGTAACTCGTATTGTCCATCTCATCAAGTGTTGCAAAGGATCCAGTGATGACAGTTCAAGAAAAATCAGACATTGTTGTCAATGAAGCTTGGAGGACAAATGAGTCTCTTAAGGGGAAGGAAACGTAACAATAAAATAATAAAATAATATTAATATTGATTTATTATTAATTTAAAGACTATCTAAAGTCTATAGTCATTTCCTTTTATGAAAAAGGTGCATGATGGGCTTATATAAATCCCAAACCTATGTAACTATTTATCATCTTATCTATTATAAATTTTATTATTACATACTAACATGTGGGAATTTTAGAGAATTTATGAGAGTTAAAGAAGTTTTTTACACTTCAAGATCAACCCAAAAACCTTCACATGAGGAATATTAAGATGTATAAATGTTGGGAGACGATTCAAAATAAATGGAGCTAGGGGACCTCAATCTGGACAGTCTCAAGAAAGAGGTAGATGACCTACAAAAAGGGGTTATTCCCTCTCAACATGTTTTTCTACTTAGGGAAGCCACCATAAATACAACGTTGAATAAATCGTTGGGATTCGTCATAGAGAATATTAAACCTCGAGACACAAAAAATAAAAGTAGGAATGATCGCAGAGGTAGAATATGTAACCAGTAACGCATCAAGGAGATTGGGGAGAAACTGGTAGCTTCTAGTATGTTCCCAACTATATTGGAAGTGTTCATCATTCCCTCAAAATATTTTCAATGAAACTTTGTTCTTGGAACATCAAAGGTTGTAATGGAATTTGGAAAAGGTGCATTCTTAAAAGGAAAATTGATGGGGAAAGGCCATCGACTTTGTTCATTCATGAAGCTAAGTATACAGAGGATAGTTTCTAGAGTCTAATAGACAAAATATGCAAAGGAAAGGAAACCACAACCATTGATCTAATGGCTCAAAAAAAGGCCTTGGAATAGTTTGGAAGCCCCACGAAGTAAGTCTATATGGATTCTTCACTACTAGATTCTCAATATCTAATTAATTCCATGTGTTGGGTATGAATATTGGGGGTACCCTCTCTAATATATATGATCATTTCTCTATTTCTCCCAAGCAATACTTTCTTGAATCCTTGAAAAGGATCAGAGGCATTGGATCTTTGGATGGGACTTTAACCTCATTCATAATCTTGATGGAAAAAAGGAGGTATACGAATCCTAAGTAACATCAATTCATCCTTTGAAAAACTAGTTGAAGACCTATCTTTAGTGGATCTCAAAACATCCAATTATCCCTATACTTGGAGAAACAAGATGTAAGAAGCTACACAGACTTCTTCCATATTAGAAAGTTTCTTAATCTTGGAATCCATCTTAACAGGAGGAGGAGACTTTGCAGACTTAGTGTTACCCTCGACTGGATCTGATCATTGGTTAATATGCTTTGACTGGAAAAGTTGGAGAGTAGCTTAAACGTCCCTTAAGATTTGAAATTTTTTGGTTATCTCACCCTGATATACATTATTAGATGAAGCAATGGTGGTCAAGTTTTCATGATCAAGAAGGATATTTAATGTGTAGGTTCCCACCGAAGCTTAAACATATCAAGAATCAAGTTAAAATTTGGAACAAAGAATCATTTGGTAACACATTTCAAGAAAAAAAGAGAATTGAACTCCAATTTATAGACTTTCAGCAATATTCCATGATTGAATGGCTCTCTGATACTTTCAAGAAGGAGGAGAAAAATCTACTAAAAGAGCTGGAGACGAGGGAAATCTAGGAGGAGACCTTCTGAAAATAGAAATAAAGGAATCTCTGGCTTAAAGAAGGGGATAGAAACTCAACTTTCTTCCATAGAGACACTGTCCAATATAGATAATCGAACAAAATTTCTTGCTTGAAAAATGTTGCAGGAAAACAAATGGAAACACACTAAAAAATTGAACATGTTCTCACTGACAATTTCAAAAATATAATCGAGGAGCCAAACTTATTATGAGACAAATTCTATGGAGGAAGTCCTTAGACATGTTTCGAGCTTAGTCACTCAAGAAAAAATAGATCTTCTTCTCTGGCCTTTCCAGATAGGGGAATTAGAAAAATATGTCAAGCAAATGAAGGATGATAAATCTCTAGGACCTGATGGATTCACTACCAAATTTTTCCATTTTTGTTGGGACTTACTAAAAAATGAAGTAATGGAAACAGTGGAAGACTCAAGATGAACCGAATTTTTTTTAAAGGAATTTGACTCAACCTTCATTTCTCTCATCTCTAAAGAATATGGAGATGACTCCCTAGATAAATTATGACCTGTCACTCTTTGCAATGTTATCTATAAAATTATATCCAAATCCATTGGTAATAGAATCAAGCCTCTCCTTCCATCTTTAATCTCTCCTACGTAGTCTTGGTATGTGGAAGCCTAGACAATTCTTAATGGAATATTGTTCTCCCAAGAAATTATTCATTATCTCAAATTTAATAAGTACATGGGTATGCTTATCAAATTAGATATTTCAAAATAATTCGACATGTTGAATTGACCATTCATGACGAAAATTTTACTTTCCTATGGTTTTCATGTTCGATGGGTTAAATGGATCTAAAACTTGATATTTGCTATTTTTTTCTCCGTTTTGATAAATGGTACTCCCTCTCGTACCTTTCACCCATCCAGGGGAATCAGTTAAAGAGATACTCTCTCTCCTTTTCTCTTTATCTTGATGGTTCAAGGTCTTGGGCATCTTTTGAAAGCGAAGAATCAAGGTCAAGAGATAAGAGGTATTTCTTTGCACCAAGGACGTCATCCCCAAACACACCAATAGTATGTTGATTACACTATGCTTATGTGACACTCCTTTTTCCAAGAGGACAAATATTTCAAGGAAGGACTAAACTCTTTTATGCTAACAAGTGGTCTAGAAACCAATAAGCACAAATCTAAAGTTTTTTTCTTCAACATGTGTAAGATTACCACGAGAAATATTCTTCAAATTTTGGAGTTCAAATATGGATCTCTTCCCACTAAATACTTTGATCCACCTTTGGCTGAGTTCCTTGTGAGATGGGTATGTTAGACAGACCTTCTTAACAAGATGAAATCTAAACTTAACTGTTGGAATTTATGTGCCCTCAACTTTCTAATTCATCTCACTCTTGTCAAATTCATGCTCCAAGCCATGCCATTATATATTTTCTTGGTTCTTATTTCTCCCAGATCCGTGATTTTCAAAATCAGAATTCTTCATTGCACCTTCCCATGGGGAGGACCAAAAGAAGACAAAAAAATGGTTATTGATAGATTGGAACACTCTTTGTTCTCCTAAAATCTCAAGTGGGATTAGCCTCAAGGACCCTAAAACTAGTAACAAATTCTTTGGAGCCAAGATCTGGTGGAGATAAAGCATGTATTATTCTAAACCTTGGGCTCAAATTAGGCATGTGATATATGCTCCCACATGGGATAAACAAAAACTCATAAGGTTCTTAGAGGATTCAAGGGGCTCCCACATTTGGAAATCTGCTAATCAAAACCACTCAATTATTCAGAGCTTTATCTTTTGGGAAATTCATGATGGTGAATCAATAAAATTCTTCTCAAATTATTGGAATCAACAAAGCCCTATTGAAGAGCTCACTAGAACCCCAATCCTGAAGATGTTCATGAAATATCGAGTATTATCCTCTCACATCAAGTTTTCTTTCATCTTGGTCCAAATAAAATTAGATGGGGCTTCTCTCAAATGGGATCTTTCAACATCAAATAAACTTCCATGGTTCTTTATGCTAATCATATTATATCTAGGGATGAAAAATGAAAGAAAGTATGGAAATCAAACCTTTGGCAAAAAAATATCCACCTTCATTTGTCTTATTCTCAAAATATGCATCCTCACTTGGGAAAATAGGCTAAAAAGGGGTTATTCTAGGCCAACCTGGTGTTGTATGTGCAAGACAGAAGGGGAATCCATCAATCCCTTAATTTATGAATGTGAGTTCATAGAGGCATTCTAGAAGAAGGGATAAGTTATTTTTTAGAATTCGGCTAGAGTGAGAGGAGCTCCAGACCTTTTGTATGGAAAATTGGACCAATGATCCTTTCAAAAATAAGCTTCTAAATAGAATCTGGGAGTTATTTCCATGATTTGTAGTCTCAGAAATTTGGATCAAGAGAAACAATAGGTTTTTTAAGAAGAACACTACAATGTAAGAGCAATTATGTCTAATCTAGACAGTCGGGGTGATAATGACATTAACACTTGCAAAAGAGAAACTATGATGATGGAGCAATGGGGCATCTAGTCGCCTCCAAATTTTATTGGCTCACTCAAAATGAATACTTCTAGATATTCCTCTCTGGACACCTAGATGCACCCCCTTTTGATGTATACAATCTTAACTTTGATGGTGCTTCAAAAGGTAATTCAGGCTTGCTAGATTTGGTGGAAATGTAAGAAATCATTGGGGTAAAATATTGGGGGTCTTTTGGGGTCTTTAAGAACAATGTCACATAATTAGATGGCCTTCTGGAAGGAATCAGAAGGGATCTGGTTCAAAATTTGACCCCATTCATCGTGGAAGGACACTCTCTCCTCATCACTCACATGGCCACTAAAATTCACCGTGGTTCAAATGGGAGTACAGTAGCTTATAAATAGAGATTGGAAAGATGAATTGGAAATCTATAATCCATTCTCTTGACTATTTCTTTCAGAGATGTACTAAGAAAATCCAATAAGTTAGCAGACACAATTGTGAGCCATGGAGTCCAGAAAAAATATAACATTCAGACCAGAAATTGGGCTAATCTCTTAGACCTAATCCTTATAAAGAAATGAAAAAATATTTTTGCACAAGATCTGGCCATCCCAGATACAGGTGTATAGTTGGAGGCAAATGTGGGGGATACAAGGAGTTATATGCATGCTACCACACGTGGTCATCCCCTCCAATCTTAAGCACGATTTTATGATGATTATTGAGGTCATTCTAGATGCAACCTTGAAATTTATTTCAAGCATGTATCATATTCATTGTTCATGGTGCTTTGAGACTGCATACTTCTTCCTATTCATGGTGATTGTCCAGATCATGAGATTATGGTACCATTCTATTTTAATGGCTGATTTAGAGTTTATTGCAACCGTCTAGATACGTGCAATTATTAATTTTATCCCCTTGGACATCAAGAAAATCCCTTGAAATTTCTTGGATAAAATGGTGGAGGATATGGTTGCTTATCATGGTCGTGTTGGTTCTTTTTTTAGTTTGAGCTTCCATGTTCCCATATTTTGGTATCATAGATCATGTATAAATTGAGGTTGTGGGAGAAGGATGGAAGCACGTAGTATGGAATCAGATGATGGTCAACATCGGGTAGTCTCTGCATCCAAGGCCAACCTTGAGGAATTAGTTGTCATCGATTGGTGTCATCACTTGGCAAAGGAAAATCCCACCTAATACCACCTACATAGTAAAGGATATATCCATAATGGAAGAATAAATACAGGGTAAATTCAAGTTGAAACTTGGGAAGGATGTTGTTATGAACCCATATTGGAGACTAAAATTCATTTTGGCTAGATCCATGTGCGAACGGGAAAGCGTTGGCGACATGGTGA
>LPNX010951415.1:1697-14121 GCA_001517045.1 Pseudotsuga menziesii | reverse complement strand
AATAAAAATGACCCTCACCTGTTTGTTTAAAAAAATAAATATTATGCCAAAGGATGACTAAACCAATGAGTCTGATAACACAAAAACATTTCTTCAGATTAAAAAAAACGACCAGCTGTTTATTTAAAAAAATAAATATTATGCCAAATGATGACTAAACAAATGGGTCTGGTAACACATTGGAGCTTTGATGCTATTGAGAATAAAAATAACCTAAATTATGTAAGAAAAGGTGAACCAAAAATCTAAAAGAAAAATGGATAAACCAAAAAAATTGATACAAAATCTATCAAAAATAACAATTTTTTATATTAAAATGTACGAGAAAAATAACTATTCAAAATATTAAAATCTTCTTAAAAATGGTATAGATATGTTAACTATTAAATATATAGACTCAACAAAGCTGCTTGATTAAATTAATGAGAAATATGGGTTAAGCTACTGTTAATTAAAATTTAAATGTAATCAACATGGCAGCTACGAGGAACCATTGCCGAATCCATGGGATCACAACTGGAGCTCAAATTCGTTCGAGGGTTATGAACGGTTTGAATCATTACTGGGAACCTCAAATTTTGTGTATGGATGGAGGGAAAATTCATTCGAAGAGGGTTATGAAGGGTTTGAATCATTATGACATCTCAACTATAATATCGGGATTATAATATTCGGAGGGAAGGTAGGAGAACCCACAACTATATCTAGCTGTAGCTCAAAATTTTTTAGCCAGGGCATCAGGGTTAAAATTTTGAGAACCTACAGCCACCAGCAAATCTTTGCAATCTGAACATATAAACAGAGCCAAACATAAAATACTTGCAGTCAAATTGATAGAATGAAAAAAAATATACGCCTGAGATTTTATATAACAAGAGATTAAGATTTTTGAATGTTCTCACAATGAAAAGTAGGGTTTCATAGAAGAGTAGAGAAAATAACAATAACATGTACCTTTGAGTTTTTCAACCCACCTTCTCTGGAAGTTGTTTGCTACAAGAGACTATCAAATCCAAACCAGGTTTTTCCATTCCTTTTTAATAACCATGGCATCATGGTCAAAATATTGAAAAGGAAGGTAACATAACCCAGAGCCATACATACCTGTAATTCAAACTAGTTCTTGGAGACTAAAATTCACTGAATTTCTGGCTCTCTCATTCAATATCGGCTGGATCTCAGCAAGAATCCGTTCGCCGACGCCCAAGTGGCGAAGGACGAGCCACAAGAGCCACGTTGCCAAGCAATTTGTCGGAGTAAACTGCCAGCCCGGCGTCGGATTTCACTTCCATGAAAATGAAAAACAGGTCGAGACCAACGTGGAACAATTTCATGAGTATCCAGACACCCGAGCACCCTCTCGGAATTCGTCTACTACTTTAAGCAAAATCCGGAGAAACCTCTCATGCCCAACGTCGAGCAATGTCATGAGTTTCCAGACACACTTGGGATTTAAGAACCTGAAAACGGTGGCCGTCGTGGCATCGTCAAAGGCCTGGGAGAACCTGACTTGCTTGAGCTCGCTGAGGATGAGACACCTAATGTCTATCCCTAGCACCACCAGGAAAATCGATTACCCCGCCTGAAGCAGAGGCCTTGAAGTCCAAAGAATTGAACTGTAGATTGGCCGTCTAGTGTTGCTGCCTCCACGTATCGGTGTTGGCATTGAAGATCTCGTCACCGAGGAAGTCGTGGCCAAGCTTGCACATGTGGGAAAGATTTTTCGAGTCGGCCGTTACAACACAGAAGAGGAAAAGACATAAATCGCATCACACAGACCATCGACGTATAGACCTCGCAACGTATAGTTTCCATCATTTTCTTCTGTTTGGAACCATCCATCGATTACATATAACACTCACTCACTCTTTCTGGAACAGATTGCTTTATTCAATATTTGGGCCTGTATCATGCTTTCGAAGATTTTCGGATTTTTTCGCTTTACTTTATTGGAGATTTGGGAGTCATCATTTTTAGAAAAAAAATGTGTTTTTTCTGTTACTTTATTTAAGATTTGGAAATCGGGAATATCATTTTTAGATGCTTTTGTGTTTTTTCTAGTTTTTGATTTGGTATTTTATATAGGTTTTGATTTGGATTAAATATTCCACAATTTTTCAAAGTTTTGATTTAGTATTTTATATAGGTCTCGATTTCTTATTTTATTTTATAGGATTAAGTTTCTCATATTTCAGTGAATAAGATTAATAATTGAATTGGTATTTTATATAGGTTTTGATTTCTTATTTTATAGGATTAAATATCCCACATTTTTCCTAAGTTTTGATTTCATATTTTATATAGGTTTCTATTTCTTATTTTATTGGATTAAATTTCTCACATTTCACTGAATAAGATTAGATGTATTAGATAATTTTTTTTGAGATTTTTTGTAATTTGTATATAAAATTATGTATTTAATATAGTTCAATTCATGAGTTAATAAAGAAATGGTTTAATTAATAAAATGTTGAAATAAAAAAATTTCACTTTATTCAAGTATCTTTGAATAATTTTGTATAGTTTTGTAAGATCCCCCTCCCACCTTGAAGAGCCGAAAGCGATTTTGACTCGTAAGAATAGAAAATGGATCATAAATGTATCCATGAGGAATCGAAAACCCTCACCGCCATGAGGCTACTCCCGCTGCAAATTAATGCAGGGAACTGGAGACATTTTAACATTACCATAACAGTGAAGAACATTATATGTATGAGGAAGGTATACATTTGAGGTATGTATTGTTGTGGAACATGTAATTGGTTACCTAAAATCATCACATGGCGAAATAAACTCCATACATATATATATATAAATTATATGTATAACATCACATGTAAATAATGAAGGATACTATATATATATATTGAGATGTATATATATAGATATAAGAATGGAACATATATAGTTACATATAACCATGAAGAGTTATATGGTGAAATAAACCTTTTTATAATAGTGGAATTTATATACATGATAATGAAGAAGCATATATATAATTGCTGGAGGCTTACATACATTGGATATTGTATGTTAAAACTTATAATGGTACAACTTCTTAAGGTGATGCAAAACCTCTTGCCTACCTACATTATATGTAAGAAAACACATATAATGATGTAATTTTTATAATTATATGTATGTTGATGGAGAGTAGTATATATGTATTGGAGACATATATATGTATCTATATACATCTCAGCTATGTAGTAATTGAATAACATAAAGTGTTACACATGATGGTGAGACGAAACCTCTCACACACAAACATGTACTGTACATGTATGTAGAACCATATATATATATATATATATGTTTATGGAAAATAGTATATATATATATATATATAATTAAGGGAAATATATAAGTATATATATATTGTTACAAGCCTCCTACATGCATGTACTGTTTGTGGAGCCTTATTGTTTATTGGGAAATTGAAACTAGGATAGCCAAAACGATTAAATAAGTGGCTAATGCTCCCACGCCATACATAGTATGGATTTGACCGGATAGATGCTCTTTTATATTAAAATACCTCTGATAAAGTTCTTGGGAACTACGGCTCGCACCCTTCGCCTCTTTTAGACTGGTGGACACTTTCTGCATTATCGTTTCCCCCCCGCCATCCACCGAATGCAGTCAGAGCGAACTCGACTCAATTTGTTTGAGAAAGATGCTCACGAGATGAGTTTGAACATACCTTGAACATGATGTGAATTGATTCTCTATGGCCATCTAGCTGGTGTACAGACCAATGAATGATGTTGGCCATAATCTGGTAATAGTCCACGATTTGGGCCTGTCACCTAATTTCCAGTGGTTAATTTCGGAGGCGTTATCAGTTTCTCCTTGATTAAATGTTGACTGGTGAGAAACATAAATGCTGGAGAAGTTAACTGCCCTAACTTATAGCCACCGATGGAGCATTACCTGACTCATGATCGTTGATTGTGGAGATGTTGGGAAAAACGACCAGGTTTTATATTGGTTGCAGAATGGGGTACGGGGGAGGAAAAACGACATTATTTTGGTAAGGTATCTGCGGTAGCAGAGAGAGGGAATAATGTGAAAAGAGGAGAGTGGCTCCTGATGAGGTTGGTGAGGAAAATGGTTCGTGAGGAAGATAGTGCGAGCTGAAGGAAGCTAGTCGCTTCGGGGCAGTGGATGGACACACAACCTGAATTGGGCGTCTGATATGAAACCGGTCTGAATGATAAGTATACCCACTCTTTATGCTTCTCAGCTTTTCTGGTTGTACTGGTTGCGTTAATGTTTATATATATATCCCCCTGCGTGCTGTCTGGTTTCATCTTATAGGGTTTTGTTTAACCAAGCCTACCCCTATGATGTATGCGATTAAAGGGCGATTGGCCTTACTCGAAACTATCCGCAGTAGATATGTTTTTAAACCCTCATGTTACCATCGCGAGTTCCTTCCGATGTGTTTTGAATCTGGTGGCTGCTTCTCGGGAAGATGGGGTTACTCAGATTTTTCTTCTGGCCGTGGAAAATCTTTCCTTTGAAACTAAGCCGATTTGTTGCTCACTTTAACGGGCCTTGATAAGGAGTTGGAAACCACTTTAAGAGTTCCAGCGTGTTAGTCCTCCCTTCATGTTCCTCCCATTTAAATATATTGCCGGAAATACGAAGTATATTTGCCTGTATATGTACAATACATTACAGTACTATAAAAAGGCTGTTCCCAGCGTTATGCTCCCGTGCCTTGAAGGCAAGGTGCAACCAGGGCAATATCTTATTTTCGGAGGTAAAATTTTGAATGTATGACAAATTTTTGCGATGGCATTGTATAACGTGATAGCATGATAGATTCTGCGCTAGTTTTCAATAATATCACAGTTTATAATTACCATATGAGTTGTCGGTGAGCGTGGAATGCATCTTATTCATGATGTCCTTGTTGACAAGACATCGAGAAAGATAAGGTCACAGCAATCATTGCGGTTAATGACAGGCAAGCAATAAAACATCAAATACCCTATTTCGGGTCCCTCCTTTGTTTTCGTTCAAACCAAAATGCTGGGACGAGGCTTAGTGGGAAAACTGAGAGACACTTTAAGGTTCTCAAAAGTAAAATTCTTTATCCTTCCTTTATCTGCGCTTTAAGCAAACCAGGTTTTGTTTTGGTAAATGCTCGAACCAAGGGTTTAAGTGCTTTTCTGGCCGCCCTGTGAAGCTGATCGACCTTTCAACTATTTTTTTCTTCTGCCATCGCGAGGGCGCGAGGTTGGGAGCATTTTTTTCCCAAGAACCATCCGGCATCAAGGTTCTCCATTATTGTGGAATTTGATTTGTTGGTGGACGACAGTGGGGCTTCTTGGGTGGGCTGATAAAACTGTTTTATTAAACAAAACAAGTCGCTGCTAGGGCTAGGTGATTTCCCTTTTATTACAGCTCTGATAAATGGAGTGTATAACGTTGATTGATATTATTGTTTAAATAAACAAGTCACTGCTAGGGCTAGGCGATTTCCCTTTTACTGCAGCTCTGATAAATGGAGTGTGTAAGGTTGACTGATATTATTGTTTAAACAAAACAAGTCGCTGCTAGGGCTAGGCGATTTCCCTTCTACTGCAGCTCTGATAAACGGAGTGTATAATGTTGATTGATATTATTGTTTAAATAAACAAGTCGCTGCTAGGGCTAGGCGATTTCCCTTTTACTGCAGCTCTGATAAAATGGAGTATATAATGTTGATTCCTACTATGATTATAGGTAGGGAAATGTTTAAATTCCTTGATGAGATTTATGATCTATTTTCTGAACAAGTTACAAGAATGATGGTAAGAGGTGTTACTTTATGATTTGAATGTTGTTTAAAAATGTTGTAGTTGACACTCGCCTGGATGATAGCATTTTTCTGAAGGCAGAATTATTGCCTGGGAAATGTATAGATACTTACATATATGCGAATATATTATCTGTGTGCCTACTCATGCATGGGAAGGTGAGATCAATTTATATGGGATTGTGAGATAAATCTGTAAGATTCATTACTCTGTGCCTATAGGAATGGATGCTTGAAAGTTAACAACTATAATGACTAATATGGTACCTTATACGGGAGGGAACCAATTGTCGTACTTCTGCTATTATGTTTTGTATTGTACATTGTTAAGATTTCTTTGTTCAGTATGAAATGTTGGTTCAAAGCCAAAGTTCCTCATGTGTCCAAGGAACCGTGTACGCCGTTACATGCTGTCATTAAGAAAAGGCAATTTTCAATTGCAAGTGTCTCTCCGTGAGGAGATTTGAGGCAAAGGTAAACCGGCCATGGATGCGGTTGTACCATGACAATGTAATTACTCTCTAATAGCAATAAAAAGAAAGCAAATTGGTGGACGTAGCCTCGTGGATGAGGTGAACCATGTGAATTGTCATCTCGTCTTTGTTGGTCATGTCATTGGCTACCTTATGTTAGATAAATAAGAAATTTATGGCTAAGGCTCTGGCATGATGTATTAAGAAAATATAAACATGATGATAAACCGACGGCACTGCAATAATCCAGTTTAGCTTATGGTATCCCTGTATATGAAATAAGGGTGTTTTTCTATAATGGTTTGAAAGCTTGTCAGACTAATGTTTTGATGTTTTCTGTCAGACTAATGTTTTGATGTTTTCAAAAGAGAAACTGTTGGAAAGAAAAGAATCGCCTCTTCACTCAGCGATTGTTTTAATATGCATTATATCTGGTTTTACATTTTCATAACGATGATGAAAAGATGATGAAATGTTTCTTTAGATATTCTTTTTAAAAATATAGAATAATGACATGAATGAGTGTGCATTTTAAGTTACTTATAATTGTTCATGGATAAAAGGCTCATTCATACAATTCGACACTAATAAGATGGACTTGGTTTTCTAGTAGACAGTGAACAAAGTTTTTTTTTTTCTTTACCCATTCTTCATGCATAATGCCATTGAGGTATAAGAGGTACACTACAAGTTTGTTTGAAATTTTTTTGTTACTTTAATATAGTTTAATTCATGATCTAATATGGTTTAATTAATAAAAGTGGAGGTAAAAATATTTCACTTTATTCAAGTATTTTTTAAAATTTCTTTATAGCTTGTTTGACATTTTGTTCTACTTTAATTTATAATCTCATAAAGAAATGGTTTAATTCATGAAAACATGAGGATACAAATATTTCACTTTATTCTCATATTCCCCGAAAACAATTTAGCCTCTTAGAGAAAATTCACAATATCTTAATAGCTTAAAATTATATATTATTATCTACATTACAGATATTTGATTCTACAAGTCATATTAGATAATTTTTTTCATTAATTTAAAATAAAAAAATGTGAAAACCTTTACTTTAATATAAGAGATTTACCCTTCTCTCAATATATATGTTTTATGTTTACATACTATCTATATGAAGGAAAATTGTACCCCCCTCTCTTAGTACATGAATATTAGAAACTCAATAACTTATAATGATATTTTGAATAAAGATAGCCATGTTCCATACTCTTGAATGAATACACTAATGCAAGACCATTAGATGAAAATAGGAAAAAAAAGATTTCTATTACACTATTGAAATTAGCAGTGTTCTATTAAGTAAATTTAAGTAACTTCTTAATTTTATGAGAATTTTGAAATGTTTATGTAGTTTATGTTGTTTTTACAATACTCACTTATGTTTTGGTTTGGTTTTTGCTTTTATGTATACTCTAAATTATTTAATTTTTAAATCTTAATTGAACACACACACATTTTATTTTTGAAACTTAATTGAATATTCTTATATATGATAGGAAATTACTATAGAATTGTCAATATTAGTTATATAAATATCATTAATGCATGTAGTTGTAATAATATTCATAAAAAAATATTTAATTTGTTTTGATACAATATTTACATATTAGAATAACTCCAAAAAGAATCATACATTTCATAATAATCATGCCTATATCTATTTTGAATTTTATTTGGTTTTGTTATTACATGAAATTCTATTCTATTCATTTATACTTGTATGGAATTATATTATAAGCTTTAATATTTAATTATTGGATCACCTGGTAAAATAATGAAATGACAAAACGTCTTTGAGTTTCCTTTTTTGATGATTTTGTTCACTTTATTATATAAATGATACTTTGTTATTTGATGGAGGATTTGTAAATTATTATTTGGAAATAGTATTTGCATTATATCGCATATCATTTGCATGATCCATTTTGGTTTCTCCAATTTAAGAAATGATTTCCTTTGTATGTTTTTTATATCTTATGATTCTATTATATTAAAGTTTGTAATACTTACAACATCATTGAAGCACTTGAAGTTCCTTCAAATATCTACTAGATTTTATTAGGGATTTTAATATATATCTATATATTTATTTTGGGAGGAAATTATAACTTGGCCCATATTTTAATTAATGTTTTTCAATTAATAGAATCTTAATATTATTTTTGATATTTTACCTAATATCATGTATTATGAATGTTTAGGTTACAATTATTAAATGAACTTTAACTTTAAAAGTAAATATTTATTATTATTATGGTGGTGGTCATTTCAAAATTTGTAATTGGGTTTCTCGCGGGAAGATGGTTCCACATTTTAGTGGCACTCTAAAAATCCAAAATGCAAGTCCTAGAAGGAAATCTATAATGCTTATGCATTATATTGGTTTGGTTCAAAAAACGTGAGCCTAAAACCGAAGCTAAGGCTAGTTAGACTATATCGCACTTCCATTTTGTAAGAGTTAGAAATTGCAAGTGCAATTATGAAATCTAAAACAAAAAAATAAAACAGAGGCCCAGGACATTTATTTTTTATTTTACATTTCAGGCCGCAAACAATGGAGGTGCAATAAAACATGAAGGCATTTTGACTAGGAAGCAATTTAGAGGATGAATTTTGAAGGTGGAGATTGACAAGGTGGATTGCAATGGAAGGCATGTCACCATATTGTTTTGAGCTGATTTGATTTTTTGTTTTTGTTACTTAATTTAAGAAATGTTTAATTAAAACAAACAATCAAATATTAATTCATTTTGGAATTTTTTCTTGTTATATTAAGAGATAGCACTAATTATGAAGAAATTTCCATAATGAATTGAGCAATAGCCCAAACCAAAAACCAAAATGAAATCCAAACACCGAACACATGGAGAAGGAACACGATAGGAATTGGAAATTCTTCCTCATTTGGGTGCATTGAGATGCCTTAGTTAAATTTTAGAGTGGGGGACCACATAAGTTGGTCATTAGGTGAGGAACTAGGTAACATAATGAATACAATTTCCAATTCCTAGGGAACACTGTACAACGTTATCTTCTACAAGGATTCCGAGAGGAAACAGTATTCCACTGGGTTGAGCTACAAAGATGTAAAGAAATTAAAAATAAAAAAAGACCAAATTTTTTCACTATTCCGGGACACTAGCACCTGATTGGTTTCTCCCACTAGTTGACCACACATTTCTATATAATGGTGCACAGAACCAAATATTAAATCCAACTGGATGTCTCACTGGTACATGGTCTTTGATGAAGAGCCTCATGGAATAGAGACATCCCATTCTATTTCCTAAGAAAATTGTATGTCGAGCTTACTATGGGTAAACATATAAATTAATTTGATATTTTAGAGTTCTAGGGGGTAGAACATGGGATTCCCCAAGATAGGAAAGGGGCAAGGATTCCTCCATGCACACCAGACCCACCTCAGTTATATCTTCCTACAAGTCCCATGATTGATGACACACTGAGGCATTATTCCATTTGCCAAATACACTGCTTCTGCATGGGATTGTTGCTCAGGAAAATGTAGTCCAAGGGGTTGGCATATCTAAGGCTAGCCCATCTCGTGTTGGACCATCACACAGAGAGGATCCACTTGGGTTTCCATACCCTACTATATCTATAGATCACACTGGACATGTAGAGGTTTCAAAGCATTGTGTCATGCCACACCCTTGCACACCTTGTGGAAACATATTCTATGGGACTTATTCAGGGTTTCAAAGTGATGGGTTACTCCAATATGCAAGTCAAACTCGTTCTTCACATAGTCTATTATTTTTTGTATCACAATTTTGATTGTTTCATAAATTATTTCTATTTTAATTATCTCACAATTTACATGAACACATTTACAGTTTATGTCCAATGACACTCGAGATTCCCATATTTTGGCCGTTGATGCTAATGATATCGATGCAGTAGTCAATGTTTCATATGATTTTGGTTCTTCACCATTACTTGTAAAAATATTACTTTTTAATTTATCATCGTGATTTACTTATTTATAGTAGGGATGGCCACATTTAATATATCTTAATCTTGGCACAATGAGTTTGTTGCATTTGAGATAGCTTCTTCACAGGTAGAGAAAGATTCACAATCACATGTTTCCTTTTAATCATTCTTTTAATGATTCAACATGTATTATTTTAATTATTTTAATTTATATAATTGTATCTTTATGTTTTTTTACGTAGCAACATATGTCAAATAGACATGCCACCCGAGCAACATTTCTGTTTAATGCATATTCCCATTCTTTTAATCTGTTTTTAATTATTTCACACACTCATGACCCACCTATTCATCTCCCCAGGGTATATGTATATCTCACTTATTTGGTTGGACTATTACAAAATTTCGTGTCTCTTTGTGTCCCCAATTGCCCCCCCATGTCGTAGAGTTTTCTTTGTATATGCAAGTAGATTTTTGGTGCAACAATTGATTTCCTGACATTGACATATATTATTTTATGCATATTTATAGTGAGTAATTTGTACTTGAACATAACCCAATCGGGGCCGTTAGTGACCGATTGTGTCATTTTCTTTGAAAAATTCTATTGTCCCTCCATGTAGTATAGTTTTCTTTGTACATGCAAGTATATTTTTGGTGCACCCATTGATTTGATGACATTGACAGATATTATTTTATTCATCCTTCTAGTGAGCAAGTGGTGTTTGAATAGCACCCAATCGGGGCCACTAGGTGACCCACCTCTCCCCCCTAGGTACATGTATGTCTCTATTTCTTTGAAAAAGTCATTATCCCTCCATTTAGTATAGTGTTATTTGTACATGGAATGATATTTTTGGTGCATCGATTGACTTGTTGACATTGACATATATTATTTTATGTTGCCTTCTAGTGAGCGAGTGGTGCTTGGAGAGCACCTAATCGAGGTCATTGGTGATCCACCTCCCCCCAAGGTACATGTATGTCTTGTTCTTTTTGAAAACGTCAATGTAGGATGTAGATAAATTTTCAAATATTTATATAATTGATAGTCTTATACAGGGTTGTACATGTATCTAATTGTTGGAAACCTATTTGGTTTTGCATCAAGAGATATTAAAGAAGGGAGTGGTGTTTTGGCATGATTATTGTTTGGAACCAAAATTCAATGTAGTCACATGTCCCTATGTATTCATCTTCACTTTCAGTTTCTCGGATTCCCTACTTTGACATACTTTGTATATATTGAAATATTTATCTCTTCCACAGAGGATCTGAGTACAAACTACAAGGAGAATCTTGATTTTCATACTCCAAAATTTAGTCTTAATTTGATTTTATCCATAGCTCTTTAGTCTCTTAAAAAAAGTAAGGAGAATAATAGTGAATGCTAATTCTACTTGTTTTCCATGGGCCTCTTTCTCCTCTATTCGTTATTGAGATGCATATATGTCCCTTATGAAAATCAATATCTATTACTTCTTTGATGTGTAAATGTTCATTTCTACTGGAAGGATGCAAGAGATCTCCTGGAGTAACCTTCCCCTCTCAAAAAATCCTTGACGATACTTGTAATTTTTTCAGTTGGTCAACAATCCTTGTCTCGAACATGGATTAGTATAGAGGTTTTTTATTTTATTTTAAAACTACAACTTCTATGCAAATAAAAAAAATATTCAAAGAAAAGAAACTTCCAAAGCAAAGCATGTACTTGAGCACCCTATGCTACTAAGGTCATGATTTCAGTAAGTGTTCGACATGAAGCTCTTATTTCTTCCATGCAACAAACCAAAATGAAAGGAATAGAAACCAAATTATACTTCCATCAATTCATCTAGTACAAGGATCTTCTAAATCAAGTGATACTATGTAGCAAGTGAATCAGGATGGAATGCACATTCTTACCTCTTGCCTTACCAAATGGTCTCCTTATGTTTTAGGATATGGAAAATCTATTAGAATAATATTATGTAAGAAATAGGAAACCAATTCAAACCTACTTCTTTGACACCTCCGTGGAAATGGTGGTAAAATGTTGAGAAAAATAATTTCTTAGTTTTACCTCACATAAATTATCAACCAGTGTTAGTAAAATAATGAGGTGTCATGCAAATTATATGCAGAAACAAGACTCAATTGGTCTCTCTAAGTATGCATGATAGCACC
>LPNX010951413.1:2260-121632 GCA_001517045.1 Pseudotsuga menziesii | reverse complement strand
AAACCCTAAACCCTAAAACCCTAAACCCTAAACCCTAAACCCTAAACCCTAAACCCCCAACCCCAACCCCCAACCCCAACCCCCAACCCTGACCCTAAACCCTAAACCCTGAACCCTGAACCCTGAACCCTAAACCCAGACCCCTGAACCTTGAACGCTGAACGTTGAACGTTGAACCCTGAACCCAAACCCTGAACCCTAACCCCTAACCCTTTAACCCTAACCCTAGACCCTAAAAAACCCTTAACCCTAAAACCCCAACCCTAAGCTCTAACCCTTAAACATGACCCAACCTTAAACCCTTAGCGTTAAACCTAAACAACCCTAAACATCCTTAAAACCCAAATCCCAAACCCTTAACAAGCTTAAAACCCTAAACCCAACTCCTAACCCCTAAATAACCTGAAATACTAAACCCTAAACAACCTGAAACCTGAAACCTTTAAACCCAAATCCCTAGTTTGAAAATCTAGATGCTAAACCCTAAACTATGTTGCAACTATTAATATGAGAAATCATTAAACGCGTGACCATCAAACTCATCTGAACGCATAAATTAATTTGTAAATTGGTCGCTAGCAGAGATCCAAAATGTTTTGGATTTGACAATATAGGGTAATTGGTATATATATATATATATAGAGAGAGAGAGAGAGAGAGCTTTGCTCTTATACTCACAAGATTCCAAACAAGTCGGGTTTGATCAACACATGCATTCAAAGAGTTATGTTCAAGTCCCCAAGTTTACCCATCATTAATAAGCCAAAATAAAAATGAGAATGATACACAAATTGGTCGTGAAATTATCAACAAGTTCCAAAGGTTTAACAACTAATGATGTTGGTGAAAATGCTTCATACAAAAGTAAAGGATACAAACCATGATTTGATGAACAAAAGGTGAGCATGGAAAACAATGATCATATTGGTAACTTAACCCACAACCATGCAACACACAATGAGACCAGGATGTTAGTTTAAGGAGTAGACAAAGAATACCTTTCGTCCCATGCTAATGTTGAAGACAAATTGGGAAAGGATGTCTTCCATGATCTCACCGAAAGCCCAAGCAACTATGCAAGCCTCCAACGGGTCGATCTTTTTGCTAACTCTAGAAGCATGGTCCTCAAAAACATGGAAAGAGGAGGGCTAGGCTCAAGCAAACAATTAAGCCTCCAACCATGAACAAAAAAGTGCAGGCCAAAGAAAGGAGCATGGCCTCAATCTCCATAGCTATGAAGGAAAGGCCAAAACAAAGAGGTCGAATGGAGCAACCAGATAGGGTAAAAGGATATGGAGATGTGAGCTCAATCCTCCACCCTTGAATTTTGGTGAAGCATTGGGATCTCTTCACAAAAACATGCAAGGAAAAGCAATTGATTCAACCTTCAACACCAAAGAAAGGAGCACGACAAACAACTCTAAAGGCGAGGCCAAACAATGAGGTCAAATGGAGCAACCAGCTACGGTAAAAGCATATGGAGATGTGAGCTCAATACTCCATCCTTTGATTTGGGTGAAGGGGTAGGTTTTCTTCACAGAAGACATGCAAGGAATAGCAATTAATTCAAGAATTGATCTGAAGTAAACATCACAGCTCTGTGTAGCCATCAGATACGCATGCCAAAACATCATAATAAGTAGTAAATTTTTGCAGAAGTGGCATCAAATAAAGCAAAGAAAACTGAAGTATGAGTACACAATGATAATGGACAAACTATCATAGTCTCATCATATTCATTTCCCAAGTGCACACTAGGAGCTAGGCCTATTAGAACATATGTAAGACAATTATAAACCATGGCGAGATCAAGCATTACATTCAATAGGGTGATTTCTTTTGGAAAAAAAATTTGTGTTAAGAACAAGATTCATTACAATAATAATAATAATAATAATATGTTTTGGAGGTCATAGCCAAGCCAGACACCAAGTTGGTGTATGAGACCCCTTGTTTGTGGGACAAGGTACCCCCTCTACGCAACATTGTAAATCCTAAAGTCTACAAAGGTGTACATACCCTACCCACTCCGGATTTGAACATATGGCCTCTTAGAAGGAAACACATGTTCTCAACCGTTAGGCCCACTTGGACTATGTTGAACCTGTGTTGACTAGAAAATGGGTAAAAACATAGAAACAAATTGTGTTTTTGGTCATTTCATTTTAATTATTGAGAACACTATTTAAAAAGTGCCTATTAACACGCATTGTGGAGGTGTAATATCATACCACTCATAATTGCACCTTTCTCCCTATTGACAGTACATTTATACATTAAACAATGGCCAAGGTTCATTCATTGAACTCTGTGATTTTGTTAAGCTAAAATTTATACCCCTTCATTCATTGTTGCAATCTCAATAATTGAAGACTACAATTTATCTCTTTAAAGATATTTAGAAAAAAAAGGTAAGCAATGCCCCTTTAATACTTACCATAAAAAATTGTTGTCAAGTTGCAAATAAGCTTCCACATAATTCCCATGTAAATAATATGTTCAAGCTCATTCTAGTTCTTATTTCCATGCATAGTTGAGGGATAGTTCAATATCAGAGCTTGCAAAAACCTGCACAACCCTTTCCAGAAACACAAGACATTAAATGTTTTGCTTGAACCGGAGACAAAAACTATATCTTGTTCAAAATAAACTAAGCAAAGTAAGAAACATATTAGAAGTGGGTTTAGGGTTTAGGGTGGTGCAATGGTTGATTTCTATTTTGAGGAGACTAAAAAGTTCAATTCCCATGCTACAACAATGTTGCTATTCATGTGCGCATTTTCAAGGTTTGTTTTAATATTCACAAAATGTCACTATCCATGTGCGCATTTTCCAGATTTATGTTAATATTCACAAAAGTTTATTTAATAAGTAAGACCTAATTCCAACAATATATGACAAAATGTAAGACCTGCAAATGGAATAAGTATAGTAATACAAAAAAATCCAATTTTAATGTAAACACAATAAAATGGCTCTAAACATTGAACAACTCAAAACAAAGATGGTATAAAATAGGCAGAACTGCGATGTCTGGAAGGTGAACAGCCATATTAACATAGATCCTACAAAGAATCCACACTAAAGATCAGTGAGAGAGATCCTCTCTCGGATTATATAGTTCTCATAAAATCCTCAAGTGAACTGAACAAGTAGCCTACTTATTGGATTTGCACATTGATGCCACAATCCGTCTTAAATGGAAAAAAACAATGAATAGCGACTGTTTACAGTACCAACAAATAAGCACAAGCTAAACAAAGAACTAACATGATGTTTTTGCCTAGTAACATCTTGTTAATGTCTGAAATTGGAAGGGCTCCAAAAGTTACACTATGACATGAACATCAATACTATCCCTCTGCACTTTGAATTAGTGCATGCTAACCACAGGTAAGAATTCATATAACATTTGAAGTAAAAATTGAACCTGTACTTGCCAAACCACTTTAAATCTGTCAAAAATGCTTGTCGTAAACTCAAAATTAGACCTGATTTCCACAGTAAATTAGCTCTGAACTACAAGTCGAATGCACATTCAACAAAACCACCTCGATTTCCATGCAAAAATATTCTAAAACACCTCAAATATGTGTATGCCTATAAAAAATAAAAAAAATAATGATGAAATTCTTCTTAAATTTGTGTGACTAGTGGTGTCTTGAATCAAACACACTAATAACATGAGATTTAGCCACACAAAAAATTCCTTTGTTCCAAAGCTACATGTACAAAGTTTGGAGATATACGCTTCAAATTCAAAGCTCTGTAGGGGACATCAAATCACTTCCAAGAGAACTTCTCTCACCAAGTTCAACGATTGAATCACATGACCAGGATAAAAATGACCTCTAATACTCACAAAACATCTGCTCTCCCATACTCCCTTGAAATTACTCAAAAAAGGAAGACTAGGGGACTTAAGCAGTTGACAATAAACCCACTCAATGGTACTCTAGAGATCTTATATAATAAGCTTGGGAGAATACAGTAAAAGATGTAGAATAGAATGCGAGATATATAAGAATAGAGAGAGATCCAAGAGTGTACCCTCTCCTAGGAAGAATAGATTATGTGCACGGGTTCAAGAGTAAAACTCTAGCCACCCAACGAGAGCACTCCTCTCCTATCCAAAGACAACAACATGTTTGAGGAGCAAGATCATGCAAAGCGCACTAAATTGATGGTGTGAATACCATCAGTAACTGCCAATAATAAATCTCCCAGAAGAGCGCATGAGATAGAGTGAATGGATTTCAAACATAAGCCAGATGTCTGTCATCAATAGAACTCCAAGGTGAGCCCCTTTTCCACGAAAGAATAGAACACTTGCAGGACTCTAAAAGTCAAATAAAAAGATCTTGGACTAGGATGAACCTCTCCAAGATAGAATAGGAAGATTGAATGATAGAAAAAAATTATGCCCATAATTAGAAAGCGTCAAGCTTCCTTCATGTGTGTAACATCTCTGTTACTTAATGGGTATTATTAATTGTTTTCATTTAACTAACTAATAAGTAATTATTGTACTGACATTGATTTAGATTTAAATGTTTTGTACATAAAATTCCTTACTATCTAACAGCATAGTTTTTAAGTTCTAAGCAAAATTTTCATTGTTCATTTATGTTCTCATAGTTATCTTACAACCAGAAATTTTAATCAAAACTTCCTCTCCAGCATAATCAATTGAATAATAGATTCAACAATTTAATTAAGACAACTTAATCAAATCAAGGAGAGAAAAATACCTCTAAAGCCAAGGATTCCAGTCCTTTGCAGCTTGTTGAATCTGTCAAGTAGCAGTCCAGTCCTTAACAACTTGTTCAAACAAGTGTGACCCAAATTAGGATTAATCCTCCCAACCAACTAGCAGCTTAAAACATGTGGGTTGCCTAAACTTTTGTGCTCGTATCTCTAACAACAACAACAACAACAGTCAGTAACAAATCTCAAAGTTCCAAGCTCAAGGTTTTTCCCTTATCACTGATAATTACCTACAAAAGATCCAACCCTCAACCCTTCTCCAAATCCTTAATTTATGCATTTTTCCCACTTCCTTCCCAACCCTTCAAGAAGAGCCCTAAGAAGGCCAAAATATTATAAAATACTATCTCACCTACCCAACATTAATAATCCCAACATTTCACTCATCATGATAAAATCCAATCTAGTAAAATCCAATCTTCGTAAGTTTACGAAATCTTATTTCCTACTAAAATGAATATATTCTAAATGAAAGGCGATTTCCATTTTTAATAATTAAATGTAACTAAATTCTAAATGAAATGCAAATTAATCCAAATTAAAGTTAAATTACAATATAGGAATTTAACCTCTTCTACACCCAACCCATCATACATCATCCATCAATAATATTATTTTAATATAATTAATACATCTTCAAAATAATACTAGTCTACACATGCAGGTTATGTATGTGTAGCTAACACATACATAGCTTGTATGTACTAACGATAACCATTATCACCTCTAATGCATAGTTCCTATATGATTATAACCAAGCAAGCAAAACAGTAATCAAGTAAACACAACGTTAAGCAACCTTACTAACCAAGTCACAGTAATCTAGTACCAATCAAACATTATACTAATATTATCCCAAATGAATTAATAAAGTGATTTAAAATTGGAAGGAACCAAAGTATAGAACTTAGATGGCATATCTAATTCCCAAATAGTATTCTTGAATCTTAGCTACTCGGAATCATCCTTCCTCCCAAGCCTACTTCCATCTTCCACATCCTATCATTTCCTCTTTAAGAATATGTTGGAGCATCAACTTTATTGACCTAACCCTAGATATAACCCAAAAGAGAAAGTCTCGATTGAATCAACCTACTTCCTTGGAAGGCAACCAATAGTCGTCATCATACATCTTGGGGAGCATGGCTTAACATGGCCCTCCCACGGCTCTAGGTTTCAGAGAATAACAATGCATGATACCTCCACCCCTCCTAATGGAACTAGGGTCTACACCCTATAATGACCATAAATGCCATTGAATACATGAGAACCCTCTTTTCAAAAATCACTAATCTGTAAAAACTCTGCAGCCACCTTACATTTTTTGGACTTTGCCGTGACACAAGTATGGCCTTATCTTCCTAATGATCCATGTTCAGTCCATCTGTTGAAATTACATTTCCAAGGATATATGAAGTCTTTCAACCCTAAGTGATCAAACGCCTTCCAATCATCCAAAGTTCCAAATGCGCCATGCTTCACTTGAAAATCAAAATGTCATCAAAATAAGCTATAACAAGTCTACCAATGTTTTTGAAATACTTTGTTCTTTGTTCACATGAATATGGTGGGGGAATTAGAAAACTCAGATGGAATGACCAACCATTCATACAAGCCATGGTATTGGAATGCATTTTCCTTTCATCTCCTTCCCAATATCCAGATGTTGTGATAGCCACTTAAATCAATCTTTTAAAAGACATTGGCACCTGCCAAGCAATCCAACATATCGGGACCATAGAATTCTTTACCAAGGGCAGTAAGAATTTGTTGGTCCGCATCTTCTGCATTCAACATTTCTTCTCTAGATTCTTAGGGAATCCAGCGCCACCATTCTGAGGCTAGCCCTGAAAATCCAGCAACCAGCTGGAGTGCTAGTTGTTGGCCAGTTATTGTATTGTCCTGTGTTCTTTTGTACAAGACCCAATTTGATAGAAGTTGGATGGCAGATCTAATCTGGGCGCGAGATTGACATTGTATGTTCAACACAAGTTGATCAAGCATCTGGGAGATTAAATTATTCATCCCATTTATCCCGAAACTAAGGGAACGAGGTACTGACGAAGGAGAAGTGTCAGGGAGATCTGACATGTTCGTATCAAAAGGATGGGGAGGACCTGTTATCTGAGGATTAGTATGACCTTGGTCATATGGATTTGAGGATCCAATATTTTCTCTTTTTGGGATTCTGAATGCCGATAAATATTTATCTGGGAGGGCATTTGGCATTTGTTTGAACTGGGAGACCATATTTCTTAACTCTTGAAGCTCTTCTATTTCTTGACCAAAAAGGAATTCGGGTCTTTGGTCATCTTCTTGGATACTCATCATTCCAAAAGAGTATCTTCTTTCATGTTTGACTTTATGGCCTTTGGCTGCAAGCTCTAAAGCAGTTTGGCTTACAGGGCTCTTTTTACTATTTACGTTTTGTGTTATGGCCATCATTTTTCCTAGGACAGCTAGCATTTATTCTAATTTTTCGCTTGCCAAGATAATAGCAGTTTTTACTTCTTCTTGTCCTGCAAGCAAGTGATCAATTTTAGCTTCAAGCAAGGAAATGTGCTCTTTTTCTGTCTGAGCTTTTTGTCTGAGAATTAAAATATCAGAGGCTATGTCATCAATGTTTTGGCCAGTTAGTTGTTGCTGATAATTGCTGTAATTAAGTAACTTTATTTCATCAGAGACACTTTCGTGTGGATTTGATGATCTATGTGGCATGAACTCTCTTTTAGAAAGACCATCATGAGCAAACTGTCGAAATGGAGTATCAGGAAGATTTCTTCCTGGATGGAACGAGGCATCACCCTGTGGGTTTGTGGAGGTAAAACCAGGGCTACTTCTAGGGAGAGACATCATGTACAAGCTTACTCCTTTGTTTCTGATTTTTAGTCTCTCAAGTGCTTTTCTGCAGGCAGGGCAATCTGCATGCTGACCTTTGTGCTCATTGTTATGAACACCTAAAAAAGAGAGGTGGGAAGAAGAACAAGGTTCAAACAAGGCTGATCTTTCAAAAGTATTATTCACAGAGGAAGATCTTACAAGAGGTGGAGCAAATTGGGGAGAAGGAAACCCTTCAGGCAATTTAAAAGAGTTTGAACATCTGTCAAAGACAAGGGGTTGGGGAATAAAGAGTTGTTGGTTTTTAGTTTTTTCAAAGTCTCTCAACTCTCTGTATCTTACCTCCCATTGCTTTGGGTAACTGATGCCAGTCCAGTCAAAGGTGATCGGTGTAGAATTTTTTGACTTATCAGTTTCTACCATACTTAGTAGGCATGAGCTTTCATGGACTTTAGGGGTAAGAGATGGAAGGGAATCATTTCCAAAGCGGATTACAACCAACGATTTAAGCTGGATGATTTTAGAGCCAGTGTCCATTTTAAATCCTAAGGGACGACTATAGGCCTTGAGTAAATCATAGATGTAGGGGTCATCAACGCTGACAGAATACTTAGGAAAGATAGTACCAAAAAATGGGCCATTGTGCAAGGGTCCTTCAAAACCTCCAATTAAAGCATCAGCAAAATCTAAGTGGCAAGTATCCAAAACACAACACAAGGAAGAAACATTCATATAAGGTCGTACTAACGGACCAAGTCCTAATTTGACAGCGCCTAGATGCGCATATTTGTAACCTTTTGTTTTTGCCCAGTCAATTTGGTCTTTGTCAATTAAATTAATGTGAATGGGCTCTTCCTGGTCAGTGAAGGTGATGTCCAAAGAACTGATTTTAATTTGTGTGCAGGATTTATACTGCCACCATTTCATTTTATAAACCTCAGAAGGTAATATCTCGGGTAGTTTCCAGTCAGGGGAAGGTATAGTATCATCGATGGTTATTATGGATGATGAAGCTACAGACGTCCTAAAGGAAGATTTTCTTTTAGTTAAAAAAACAGTAGTTTGATCGGTAGTCTGACAGTCCAGGGAAGTAAGCCCTACAAAGTCCATTAAAGGATCCATGGAAAACTTACCGGAATCGGGCAGTAAAGGAATAGTTTGAGGCTTAAGGATATCCTATAGGTCCCCCAAGAGACAACAGTAGTGGATTTACAGCGTCTGTAACTAAGACTATAACCACAAAAACTTGAAACAGACTCGGATATCACAACTATTCCACATGGATACTTTGACATAAATAAATGAACTCTGTTCCCAGATTGCTTTAGACACAGAAAGATTTCTCGAATATCATACTGAATTTGATATTAAGCACTTTTGAAACTTACAAGTAGAAGTAGATGATACAAATGTCGCGTGGCACCATTCTTCATAATGGATATTGATACTTCATTGTAAATTTGTTGAGGACATTAGAGCCCAAACACAACCTTCATTTGCCTCCGTTCTTGGGTGATAAAAGGGTTGGTAAAAGGACTCAAAACTCTCTTATAAAAGTTTTTTCTAATAATTTTGTTATTCTCTTTCTCATTTCCTCATCCTCTTAAGAAGACAACCTAAGCAACTTGTTTGGGAAGCCCCTATGAGAGGTATACCTGCTAGCAACTCTGTTGAAGTCAAATCTTCATACTCTTTCAACCACTCTTGCACCTATGAGAGAGGTATACCTGTCGGTAACACTGTTGAAGTCAAATCATAACAATTTGATGTACAAACCCCTATGAGAGGTATACCTGCTGGCAACTCTGTTGAATTCAAATCTTCATACTCTTTCAACCACTCTTGCACCTATGCGAGAGGTATACCTGTCGGTAACGCTGTTGAAGTCGAATCTTCATACTCTTTTATAGATTTTTCTTAAGTTTTCAGCCACCGGTTTCAAGTAAAAATTTGTCATAGTTTATTTCAATCTCAGAAATTTAACTTGCCGAAAATAAACATAAATTTTACTAACTCAAAACACTGCTATAAATTAAATCTTTTACAGACAGAAAGCAAATATTCAACACTTCATTCACACACACAGTACTCAAAATTTTCAACCAAATGGCCCTGGAAAAACCCACTAGGGGAAAACCAGTCAGAGAGAGAGAGAGTCTTTATTATGCTTCAGGATAAAAAATCAGACATTAATTTTTACAGTCAAAAATACAACTTATCTCAACCCAAAAATTTTGACCAGCAAGCTGCCTCGATTTCTGTGCAAATGCTTTCTCGTTTTCTGTGCAAATTCTTCTAAAAAAAATGTGCCTGAAAACTCAGCAAAAATCTGCCCTCAAATTCTGTGCCGAACAGCAATAAATGCTGCCTCGATTTCTGTGCATACGGCTCAAAAATCCATACTGTACACACTGCAATAAATGCAACCGTACGACCTCAAAATTTGTGCCACAAAAGTCTGTCTGCTGCCTCGGGAACTGTGCCAGTCTATCCCTCGAAAACTGTGCCAAATCCGTACTGTACGAAACTCCTCGAAAACTGTGCCTGTAATAAATGCAAACCATACCTTCTCGATTTCTGTGGCAACAAATAAATGTTGGGCCGTACTTCCTCGAGATTTGTGCCCTCAATAAATGCAACCGTACATCCTCCTCGATTTCTGTGCATACATTTAATGGCTTCTCGAAAATCGTGCCCACTCAGACTTTACTAGCAGGTTGCCTCGATAATTGTGCCCTAGCTCTCCTTCTTCAACTCTCTCTCGTTTCTTCAAACTCTCTATACAAGAATGAATAATGTTTTGCCTTTTTGCTTGCTTTTTGCTTCTCAACCCTAGGTAGTTGAAGAGATCTTAATCCAATGGCTAGCATTGAATTAGATCAATGGTGGAAATTAAATGCACACTTTTTATTTTAAAACATTAATTTCCCTCGCCCACTTAAATTTATCAAAAAGTGACTTTAATGTTATAAAGTCACATTAAATGCTTTTTAAGTCATTTGATGCAAGTTCACTTTATTTCCCTTCACTAGGTGACTAAAAGGCTAAAGTCACCTAGGGGAACACTTTCCTAGGTACAAAACTAACATCTTTCAACCACTCTTGCACCTATGAGAGAGGTATACCTGCTGGCAACTCCGTTGGACTCAAATCTTCATACTCTTTCAACCACTCTTGCACAATGTTACGTATATAGAATAAGAACAAATAATTATTTATATATGTTGAACTTTAGCATTAGCATGTATTCTTTAAAATTTTGCAGACTGTAAGTTAACAATAGACAAGGGCAGTAGAAAGATCAACAACATCACACACACACAAAACACAAGAGTTTTTCACAGGGAAACCTTTAAAGGACAAAAATCCCAAAAGCATTAGTACTTAATCTCGTAAATGAGATGACTGAGTCTTCAATAATTCTTAGACCCTAATTGGTTTGAACCACAGATCAAAAATCCACAACAGATGAATTTTACTGAAAAATCCAAATTAGGGCTTCATGCCCTAATTTCTTCTTGCTGCCCAAAAATCCCAGATCTGTTGCCCAGGATAAATTATTGCTGCCCGGAGTTGCCCAGATATACTGTTACCAACCCAAACTGCGTGGATGCCTGCCCAAGCAAGTACCTGTCTTCCCAGACCTGTACGGAGCTGCCCAGATGTTGTTGTTGCTACCCTAATGCCAACCCAAGCTCTGTACATGTCTGCCCGAGCTTCTGTCAGAGCTTCCTAGGACAAATAGCAACCAAGAGGAGGCTTCCCGTGAAGGATCAAAGCTGCCCAAGGGTGGAATGAGGCTGCCTGTGAAGGATCTAAGCTGCCCGAGTGTGTAGAGAAGCTGCCCATGAAGATATGTTGTAGGTGCCGTGAGGGTTTGGTGATTCCCTAGCCCATGAAGAGGATGAAGATGCTGCTGCAAGTGATCACCATGAGTGAAACCCTAGCTTAGGGTCTAACTATAACAAGAGTGGGTGCCCTAGCTAGAAACCTCCATGTTAGGGCATAACCACAAGAATTTTTCTTCTCTTCTAGACCAGCACAAATCTTCCTAGGAGCAGTTGTAAGATGATGAGCAAGTGTGTGTAAAATGAAGTGAAGTTGATATTCCTTTATAGCCTTTGAACCACCCGAATTATGAATATAGACCAAAACTTAAAAGAACAAAATAATAATATTTTATTCTTTTATCTTTTTAACTTTTACCTTTAGTAGTACTAAAGGTCTTTCTGTACTTTTTCTTTGACTCCTTAGTGGTCTAAGGGTCCTATGTATTTTTTACTTTCACCTTTAGCCTTCTTCAAGTGCCCTGTGGTCAAAACAAGTGGTCATAGGGGTCCTTCATCCCCACTCAAAGTACATCATCATAAATAGAAAGAATTACTAATGGTTTTATCTCACACTCCTTGTGCCACCAAGATCGGGTACTAGGCGTCTTAACCAAGGACAGCTAAGCCTTGGAGAAGATCAGAAAGCCCTCAGATCGAGGATAGGAGTGTCTCACATGCCCAGACCTGGTCTAGGACTTATAGTGATGCCCTGGTAACTAACCAAGTGCCTCAGCCATAAGCTGCATAATTTGACCCAAGGTCAAATACTTGGTAACTGACCAAGCGCCTCCATTCTCCCGGAGAATGGCCCTCAGCCCTAGGCTGAGCCCCTAGGGAAGGTAAGTTGCGAAGTACCTTCCTCTAAGTCAATATTCGTGGGTGACTGGGTCTGCGGCCTACCCTCACGGAGCAGTATAAGCGCTAACCAAAACACCCCCGACTCGACGAAATCCGGTACTGCAATTAGCTCTGAATTGACAATTTTGACTCTTTAAATCCAAATTTCGGCCATCTGGGTCGTTTTAAAATAGGTTAATTAGTCCAAAGCAACTGAATCTGAGTACAAAAATTTAAAAATTAGGAAAATAACAATTTCTCTGAACAATTGTAACCGGTTTCTATCCAAATTTCGCCGGAAAAGCAGGGCGATTTGGTTGGTCTTTATCCTATGCGTACCCTCACCACAACATGCTTATAGGGCATCAAATTAATCGGTCATATCACTACACGTGAACCACAACTTACCTTCCCCTAAGTCAATATTCATGGGTCGCTGAGTCTGCAACCTACCCTCATAACAACGCATGGTCTCCAAGTAAAAACGCATGTTTTTCAACCTGTGTGCAGGCAGGAGTGCTAGTATGTAGGGTTTGAAAAGGAGCTCCTAGCTTGTGTACATCTTCGAACATATAAATTAACTTCTCCCCTTAGATATAACCACTCTTCCATTCAAGATCCTTACTTCTTATTGGATCAAATCCCCAAATATTGTGCCTAAATGACCATCAGAGTTCACAAAGAATAAATGCACAACTTCCCTGAAGAGAACCGTCGCAATTCACAAGAAAATAAGTTGCATCCCATAGGTGTTTTCCTTGCATTATGGATTACATGACTTATATCAAACTGCCATGGTCTACTCAATAACAATTGACAGGAATCCATAGTACCATATCATGCAAAAATGTCTTCATACGGTCCAATATTAAAAGAAAAATAGCATTATTGATTTTGCAAATAACAACAATATGGTCTCATTGTAACCAAGAAATCCTAAAGGATTGGGATTAGGAAAACATTTTTGTTGGAAACTCCACACCATCCTTGCGCTCTATATGTTATCTGAAAAACCAATGTCAATTATCACCTTGCACAGTTCGCCTTAGCGCTTGCAGATGGTTCTGAAGACGCTTCTTCTCCAATCAACCTCTTGGGCATCCTTACCATTTTCAAGGTTCTCTCTGTCGCAACAAGTTCTCTCATGTTCTTAGCACAACTTCTATTGGTCAAGATGCTTCGTGGACTGCCAGGGTTTCTTCTTGGGTTACTATTAAACTATTCCCATCTCTGGGTTTTGGGGGCAGTCTCAAGCTTTGTGGGCTTCACTATAGATCTAGCACCTGAATGGTCTCCTAAAGCTAATAGCTGGTTGTCCTCTGCCTCAACCTCCAAAGCCTCCCCTTCCTTCAGAGTCTAGTTTGACTCCATTTGACTCTTCACTCTTGGAATGTTTAGAAAATACCCATTTTCCGTGAGTGCCACGGTGCCACCATCTCTTGTTCCCGCCATCCTGCTCTTTCCCTTATTACGTTTATCTTCAACCTTAAATGCACATTGATAGGCTCTATCAACAAAGTATAATTTCAGTAAAGCTAATGTGCCTTTAACACTGAAAACATGGCCCAGTGACGTCTTTCACGGCTTCCTACTCCTCATCTTCTTGCATATCTATCCTTATTTGCAACCTCGTGAATTGTTTTGTATGTTCTTGCACCGACTATTCCTTTTGCCTGAAGTTTTGAAACTGTTTAAATAACTTTTGTTGATATTCCGTTAGCATAAATATTGCTCTTTGAAGCTTCAACATCTTGGATCTAAGTTTTATCTTTAATTTTCCCTCTCTTCTCCTTGCTTTATGAATATTGTCCCACCATAGTGTAGCATAGGATTTCATTTTCACCACTGTAATTATTACTTTTCTAAGGTCATATCCATTGATGTTCTTCATATCAAATACCTTCCCAATTTTTGTAACCAATCTATGTATAAATTAGGATTCAAGTCTCCCTTGAACTTTTAAACTTATTCTCTTACTTTGGCTCGTTTTGTTACCACATCGCTTATCTTTCTATGAGCTCTGCGACATCAGCTTGGTTTCTTGAGTTCTCATTCCTCTTCAGATTCATCAGTTAGCAGATTAGCCACTACAGCTTCTAACTTTATGAGCAGTTCTTCTCCAATAATTCACCTATTCCTCCATTTCTCCTTCCTCTTCTTGCCCAATTCACATGCACCCCCTAACTGTACTATTCAAAGTTTCCCTGATATCAATATGACGCAGATAGCTCTATACTTGCACCTGGATCTTACACAGATATCACATGGACCCCTAACTGCACTATTCAAAGTTTCCCTGGTATCAATATGATGCAGATAGCTCTATACTTGCAGCTGTAGCTTACAAAAATAACCTGCAGGAACTACTCAGCAAGCAAGAGAGAGCAGATTTACACAAGTGAAATAGATCATTACTTTCACAAAGAGGCGAACAGATTATGGAAGAAAGCTCCAAGCCAAAAGCTCACTAGCCTTCATTTCTCAAATCCTCAAAGAGTTAACATTCAAAGGTGTCACAACTGCTCTGCAGCTCCCTAAAACTGGAAGCTTGGCCGAATTCTTCCACAATTTGGTGCATGTAATGGCTCTGCATTAGCTTGCCAAGTGTTTCTAAACATATGCACCAAGAAGTCTTAGATGTAGGTGGCAGCAGGGTGAACTTTGGCAATGTGAAGAGAGGATCTCTGGTGCAGAAGCGTCAGAGATAATAGAAAGATTATTTCTTGTATAAACTGTGAGAATTGAGTAGATGGAGAAAGGAGTGAGAAGATTAAGAATAAGTTTCTTATGCATAAGTATCAAAATTAAGGATGTGCAAGATTGTAAGTTGATCTACTCGTGCAAACCAATTGTGTAAGGAAAGATTGATGTACATAACATAATTAATCTAAAATTGATTTATATTGTAAAGGGCATTATGGAATTAATGTAAGTTTATTTTTTCAAAATAAAATCTCATGGGAAACCCAAGGGATGCTTCCCTACATTTATGGATGGATGGCATCCTAACAAACCCATCAGCATAGACTAGTGAACCTAACCCAGGAGGATTTGAACCAGGCAGCTACTGGAATGGTACTAGCAAAACCAAATGCCCAGATACATTGGCAGCAACTGATTGAACTAACCCTGGGGTTTAGGAGTTAAATGTATTTATATATATTTTTAATCGTCTATTTATTTGTGATGCCTTACATTCCTGTGAATAACGTTTATCAGGTGAATTGTTGCTTATTTGGTTTGGAAATTAGTTAAGGGGAGAGAATTATTATTGTATATATATGAAATATAAACATACAATCCTACTGAATGTTGTATGAATGTGCTTGTTTGTTGTTCAACAATGGATCAGTATGTTGTTTGATTTGGACCATAACAATCTGCTTTTAGAATTTGAGACCAACGGTTTCAAATGATTTAGATAGATACCCCATCTCTTTATGTAACTATTAATTCCAATATATATAAAAATGGCCACAATGAATTGTGGCAGAGTGGCAGTCAGTCTGGAAGGTTTTCAATAAGTTGAACAGGCATTATAGCAAACACTTTTGATGGTCTAATTCAATTGACAACTTCTCCCATGGTGGTAATGAGTTTGTTTCTCCTCCTAAATCATTCATCGTAAACCTTACTGAGAACATAACCTGTGACCTTCCTGTCACAAGCTAATGTCTCAAACCTTGTATAGATTTCTTGCATTTGTGAATGTGATCCCTCTCCTAACAAGAAAGTATGCGCCTGTTTGTTTATTTACCTCAATCCAGCTACATCCAGCTGTCATTTTAATGCCTCTATATTTCATCATTGTCCATACCTTTTCAATGTCCCTCCACCTGGCAACTGCAGCGTAGATTTTTGACAGACGCACATAAGGTGCATGAATTTTAAGATCCAACTCGAAAATGTGTTCTGCCACACACTCTCCTAGCTCTAGATTTGTGTGTATTCTACAGGCACCAAGCAAACAAATCCATATAGAAGCATCAGCTTTTATTGGCATTTTATTGATAAAGTCTCGTGCTTTGTCTAGATACCCAGCACGGCCAAGATGGTCAACCACACAGCTATAGTGCTCCATTGCAGGTGTAATGATGTACGTACTCTCCTACAGTTGAAGTATTGACAGCCCTCATCCACTACTCCTGCAGGGTTACATGCAGACAAAACACAAAGCAAGGTGACATGGTATGGTCTTGTCCTAGGGAGTTTCATTTTTTCAAAAAGTTTGAGAGTTCATTTCCACATCCTTGCAAAGCATATACTGCGACCAGTGTTGTCCACGAGACAACAACCCTCTGATGCATTTTGTGAAATAACTCATACGCCTCAAGTAAGCCCCCGCATTTTGCATACATGTCTATCAGGGCCTCTATCACAGCTATATTAGACTGAAATTCATCTCTGATTGATTGTTCTTGTATCTCAATGCCCTGTTTTAAAGCTGCTAAGATGGCACATTCAGAGAGAATACTGGAAAAACTTTTTGAATCTGACTTAACCCCAGCCAATTGCATTTCGTGAAAAAACCTCAGGGCCTCCTCTCCCTGCCCATTCAGAGGATACCCTGCAATCAATGCCGTCCCTGATACAACGTCTGGTTGATGCAATTGGTTAAACAGTTCAAAGGCCTTCTGTACTCTCCCACATTTAACATATATGTCTATCAGAACATTCACCACAGTGACCTCAGACAGATAACCAAATTTAATTACATTCTCATGAATCTACATACCCTGTTGCAGAGCTGCCAAGTCAGCGCACACTGGGAGAATACTAGAAAAGGTTTTCAAAACAGCCCTCACATCTGTCAAGTGCATTTGTCTAAAAAGCTTGAGAGCTTCTTCCCCATTACCATTCTGTGCAATCCAGCAATCATCGTATTCCACGACACAAAATTGCGTTGAGGTATTTTCTTAAATAGTGTCAGGGCCACGTCAAGCAACCCAGTCTGTGCATACCTGCGATCATTACCGTCCAGGCAAATATATCACTACAAGGCATTCTCTGAGAGAGCCTCTGAGACACATTAGATTCTCTGCCTTTGAATATCCCGCTATCATGGCCGTGCAAGATATCACATCTGGTTTGACATTCTCATACAAAGATAATGTGAGCATGAATCATTTAGCCATCCGTTAAGGCCTTATTCTTAATACAATCTTGCAACAGATAAATGTATGTAGAAAAAGTGCACAAGATTTTCCGTTATTTGAAAATATGCCGTGCCTCCTTCAAACGGCCCTGTTTACATAGTGCTCTCACATTCTCGACAGACATAGCATTAGCCAATTATGTTTTATGAGCACTAGTCGCAGCCATCATCCTCCGATCAATGCGAAACCATCATCCTACGATCAATGCAAAGGTTACCATTGCAATTGGCATTGTTGCTCTCCCTTCAACAAAATCAGCAATAGTAACTAGTTCTCTTGTAATTTGAATTTGCGATGCTCACCGGCATTGGCAATGATCATAACAATTTCCAACATCTGGTGAGATATAAAATTAAACAAGGGCGCATACGGTAAGAAGCAAATAAAACAAGGTCCAAAGTAACGGCTATGTTCCTGCGGTAAAATACATTTATCTTGCCTTTTTTTAATTTAAAAATAAATAAATATGTTTGTATAAATTTTTTAATAAAACTTAATTTTAAAAAGTAATTTGATTGAGCCGAGAGGCTCTCTACAGCTCAGTATGGAGGAAATCTTGTAACGTTAAGTAACGTTACATAATGTTATGTCCGCTATAAAAAACAGAACTTTTAATATGAGAGAAATGTTGTAAAGTTATTGCAGTGGAAAACTCTCTACAGCCCAATATGCGGGTTCCATTAATACAAAAAATGCAATATCATACCTGAAGGTCTTCAAACAAAAGAACAAGCTTGAGAAAATCGTACAACCCAAAGTACAAGCCACGATAGACTACAATTCCCACGCAGGCAATGTTAAACCCGCGGTAGAGACCAGCAAGACCATCAGATTTCCATGTTTTCTTGTAAACATCAAGAAGCCCATTAAATTGCCTCTCTTCTCCTTTCTTTGTATATCTGGCATCATTAGCCAGCCGAGTTCGAGCATAGTCCAGAGAATAAACAAAAAGGAGAGAAGACGCACCAGCTGCACCACCAGAGGCCAGATTTCCAGTAACCATCCCTCTCTTTGTTGAAATCAAAGAGGCTCTTAAAATAATCCCTAAAGGCAAAGTTCAATGCCTGTGATCAAACCACAGAGCCAGCTACAAACTAAAGTTCACATCTTGGCTCAAATGAACAAAAAAATCAAAAACTTATATCAGTATGCATCGCCTTGTAAAGCAAGCTAGAAAAGCATATATGAAAATTTGTATTTACCTTTGCAGTGTATGGAAATAACAGATTACATTTGCAGTGTTTCCTCGCCATAAAGAAATCACACGTTCCTCCTTGATTATCCTACCAAAACAATCAGTAATTCCAAGTACTAGTGAATAACTTTTCCTATTTGATACGAATAACTTTTCCTAGTAATTCCAAGTACTAGTGAATAACTTTTCCTAGAACATTCTGAAGAACGGAGGGGGATTTCCAGGTTATATAATTTCGAACCCTAGCCCCTCAAAGAAATACGAATGAACGATTCCTATTCTCAGGACTGATATGGATATATATTGATTAACATAATTTCTGAACAAAGTGAACAAAATGCTTTTTGAGGATTGAAATATTAACTTACTTTGAATAGAAAAGATGATTTAGACAGGTCCAAGTTCCCACAATAATCCAAATCCTGTTGAGATAAACCGGGGGAAGAACATACGGCCCCGTTCACAGACATAATAGCGACATTGATCATGAATGAAATCAATAGGGAGATTCCAGTTTATATCATAAAATATTTGCGCGCTAACTGTAACATAGAGAGCACTATAAATCATTTCGTTGTCGTTTGATTTGATTACTGAGACATATTTGACATATATATGGTTTCAGAACAAATAAATGAATAGTACTTACATCAATTCCAGAAACAGTATGGTTTATTTTCCGCGAGAGAACCAAGGCTGAATGAAGAAACAGATTGTGCCTGGATACGTTTGATAACACGTACAGATATATTGTCTGACTCGCAAATGTATTATATGAGTCTACAGGGTCGTCACAAATGGATAAAATGTATATATTTCTATATCATAGGTAAGTTAGGATGTTTTTTCTAAGTCAAAAGATTTGTTTGAATCAATAACGATGGGTAAAAGTTATATCAGCTTACAGCATAACCATAGCTCCGATAAGAGAGATGGCAAGGCCAGTTGCACCACTTCCTTTTAACTGAGGAACGAACATTCCTTTCAGGACCTCTTTGGCTTTAGGCTTTGCATATGCCAGCTCCCCAAAGTAACAGCCAAACATTAAAAATACAAGTGCTGCAATAAACGCCTCCAATTTTCTCATCTGAATTGGCATGATTTACATGGGACATGTACAATTTATAACACCTGTTAAAGATCTTCATGGAGAAAGGTCTACAAACTAAAGTTCACATCTTGGCTCAAATGAACAAAAAAATCAAAAACTTATATCAGTATGCATTGCCTTGTAAAGCAAGCAGAAAAGCATATATGAAAAATTGTATTTACCTTTGCAGTGTATGGAAATAACAGATTACATTTGCAGTGTTGCCTCTCCATAAAGAAATCACACGTTCCTCCTTGATTGTCCTACCAAAACAATCAGTAATTCCTTGGTATGGCTCAGAAAGACGTCCAGATTTCAGCATTTCATCAATAGTTTGATACGCTCATTAGGGGCATCTGCAGTTTGATACGCTCAAGAGGGGCATCTGCAGTTTTTAATACTGCAGCAGAAACCCCTCCCATCAGAAAATCCATCATAAAACCAGTAAAACCTTTTTCTGCAGGCGCTGGAATAAACACAGGTGAATGGCATTGGGACAAAAAAACTGCAGCAGAAACCCCTCCCATCAGAAAATCCATCATAAAACCAGTAAAACCTTTTTCTGCCGGCCCTGGAATAAACACAAGTGAATGGCCTTGGGACAAAAAAACTGCAGCAGAAACCCCTCCCATATGAAAATCCATCATAAAACCAGTAAAACATTTTTCTGTCGGCGCTGGAATAAACACAGGTGAATGGCTTGGGGACAAAGCTACATTGGTTCCATGAGAACCATGCAAAAATGCACTCCGCAAGCCACCACAATTCTGAACAGGTGCTGACAGTGTTCGATCTCCACCATTCTGGAAATCCTGCCAGCTTGGTGTACTCCTTGAACCAACATAAGTTTGACAAGACTTTGTCCATTTTGCCATTGAAACCTGACAAAATTACTGTAATATTAGAAACCCAGAGAATTTAAGTTAGAATGAGGAAGATAACAGCATATTAGAAACCCAGAGAATTTAAGTTAGAACGAGGAAGATAACAGCAAAGCTGCATAATCCCTGTGCAGCGTTGTCTGTATCAGCTTTGATCAGATATGCTTTCCAAACGGTCATGCACTGCTGTCTATATTGATTTGCAATATACTGAAAATTAAGCAAAGACCATGTGGTACAGTACTGATTTCGTTTAGTTCTGTACGTCTTCAAAGGTAAAGAAAGGCTGGTGGAGCATATGCTGTCTGCACCCTGTCCAAAAGAGATAATGAGATTGCAGTAGTACAAGATTCTCTCTTTTGCCAAATGGACATTAATAAAGCTGTTTTTGTCGATTGTATTGTTTTGGAGTCCTCTTTTAAGGACACAATTTCTTAAGGTGTATTTTTTTATATATATTTAATCATATTTAACAATAAAAATCTTACTTAGATCCAAATTCTAGGCTCTATCAAGTTTCGAGAGACATCAAATCGCCTTAGGTGCAAATCTCTTTTCACGTATTGCACTCTCGGTGCTTGATAGAGCATAGGATTTGGATTTAGGCTAGTTTAATATAATTCTTAATTTGTAGGAATATGTTTTGAAATATTCACTATTTTTTTTTAAGGATATGTTGTTATAATTTTCATAATTAATGATATTTTTAATCTAAATATAATTAAGAACTTGTTTTTTATTTTTTATTTTTCATAATTAAATGAAATTTTTTATTAATGATATTTTTTTATCTAAAGAATTTGAAACAAAAAATATTTAAAAACATTAAATATATAATATATTTTATATTTATGCATACATTAATGGCTAAATATAAAAAATACTTTCTTTAAAATGCAAATAGATAGCTTACTACCTTGCATATAAAGACGGAAGGGGAGTTCGACTAAAAGGAGTTCATCTGGGGTTCAAGGTTTAGGGTTCCAAACTCACTTTTTTTTATAGGGAACTCAAAGAATTAGTAATGTTCCCTCTAGCTTGGGCCTCGGCGCCTTAATTCCAAAGTAAAGGGTTGTCAAACTTAAATTCAAGTTATTATATGTATTAATCATATTTTATATATTTTTTTAAATTTTAATTTCAATTTTTTTTTGTTTCATTGCTAGTCACTAAGGCTTTAAAATTCAAGTTATTATATTTATTGATAATATTTTATATCTTTTAACTTTAATTTCAATTTTTTTTTCCAATTTTTTGTCACTTTGGTCACCTTTTAGCATGGTTGGATTTTTGGGTGTCTCCTCCCAACTAGATCGTCCCTAAAGGGAATTGTACCCAAGTCCCTCTACTAACCTACACCTTAATCGAATGAGCTAGCAAGAATTGACAATTTTTATTTCAATTTATTTAAAAATTAGATTTTTAGTTATTTTATATTTAAGCAAGCTACTACATAAACGATAAAGATTGACAAGATAAATCACTACAAAACTTTAATATAAATAAATAAATAAAGGCACTATCTAAGTAAAAGGCAAGAAAATCTTTGATGGATCTTAAGAAATTCTAAAGACAAATTCTAACTTGCAAAACATAGGAAGATAATAAGATTACTTTAAAAGATTGGAATTTCTATCTTAAAAGGCTTTATGAATCCCTAGATATCAGAGATAACATTCAAACCCTTCTTCCAACAAAAGAAGTTTTCTCGTTAGAAGACATAGATTTCGGGGTTAAGCGCTTAGCAAATGAAAAATCCAAAGGCATTAAAGGTTACCGAGTAGAAATCTTAAAAATTGGGGACCATGTCCTCATCTCACACATCCACAAACTCGTTAATCTAGCAATCAAGCAAGGGTTCCCTACACCTTGGACTGAGAGCTTCATTATTCCTATTTTCAAAAGTGGCGATAAAAATAACCCCTCTAATTATCGAACCATTATGATTATCCATCTCTTAGATAAGTTATACGGTATTATCTTAGAAAAGAATATCAACAAATGGCTAGAAATGGGAGGTAAGCGGGCTATAGGCCAAGCAGGTTTTAGAAGACATCATTCAACCATAGACCGCCTCATTATGCTTAGGATCATTGCAGATGAATGTCGTAATAATAAGTCTGGCCTATTTTGTTGCTTTGTGGATTTTAGAAAAGCATTTGATACAGTTCCCAGAAAATAACCTGTGGAATAGGCTAGAGTAGCTTAAGGTTCCTTTGAGTTGAGAGTTTCCACGATAAGGTTATATGAAAATGGCATTGCCAAGTTGAAGAATAATGAGGGGTGATCAATGGATATAAACTGTAATATTGGAGTTAAGCAATTTTGAACTAGAAAGGTGTTTAGAAGAAACAAGTTGAGTCGATGCAATCTTAGCTGAGATAGTTATTATCCTCCTACTCTATGTTGATGATATTGTTCTCAAGGCAAGGTGTCCCTCAGATCTCGATAAGCAATTAAGAGTTATTAATGATTTATGCTCTAACATCAGTATGACTGTTAACATTAACAATACAAGAGTTATGATTATAAAATCTAAGAAATATAATTGCGCAAATTTTATTTACGATAATAGAAAATTGGAGGAAGTGGCTTCTTATAAGTATCTTGAAATCAATATTCATCACAAGCTCAATTGGAATTATAGCATTGCGAAAAGGATTGGCGGAGACTAGAAAGCTTATTTTGGTCTTGAAAATAGTTGTAAAGCAGCGAACTTGGTCATGTGGGATAACAAGAAGTTCCTCTTTGAAACTCTTGTCATCCACGCTATCTTGTACGGTCGTGAAGTTTGGGGGTGCAACCTTTATAGAGAATCTTGGAGGAAGATTGAGCAACTCCAAAAGCGGTTTATAACTTATAACCTCAAAATTAAAAGCAATACGACTTATCATATTGTACTCATAAAAGTAGGTCTTTCCCCCGTCGAGAGGTCATTAACCCTAATTTGAAAGATCTGAAGTGTCTCTCGGTGGTAACTAGTTCAAGGAAGAAAATTAATATAGCCAAGATTAGAACAAACTCTCATTAGCTCCATAGCAAAACTGGTCGTTGGACTATTCCTAAAACTCTGTGGGCGAAAAGGGTTTGTCATATTTGTGAGTCTTTGAGCATTGAGGATGAAAATTAATTTCTCTTAGAGTGCCCTACTTACGCCCACATTAGATTTGAGTTTTATAGTATTTGCTACAATACAAACATTTCTAATCTCTTAACTTGCCAAAACTATAGTGAGCTCGGAAAGCTTCTTGTCAAGCTTTTTGAGCACTGGAACGATTTCTTTTCCACTGAAACCCTATAATTCCAATAAACTATAAAACCCTAAGAGCCACATCAATATAAAACCACGAGAATTAAAGGTCGTTAAAAACCTAAGAAAACTAAAACGATTAAAAACATAAAAGTGTACGTCGTCGAGCATGATCTTCCAAATTCAGAGATGTTATTGAGTTAGTTGCTTTTGTACCCCAATTTTACTATACACTTGTCCCAACTGGGGGGTGTAGGGACTAGCGGGACCCTGGCAAGGGTTCAGGGGGAAAAGCCCCTAAAAGAATTTTTTGTGATGTTTGTTGGCCAACAGTTTGCGGACCCATGGTATTGGGTGACCCAAAGTATTTTCCCATGGTAATTCTCCTATAAAACAAAAGCATTGTAATACGGTTGTGTATTGTATTGTAGCAATGTAAACAATCTCTATGATTGTGTGAGAGAGACTATGAGAGCTGAGAGAACATGAAGTGCAGCGGGGTTGTTCCAGATTGTATCCCTTCATTTTGTTGGATGGTATAATGATAAAGGATAGACAATTTCTATGTGGACGTAGTCCATCTTGGGTGAACCATGTTATATATATGTCTCTCTTGTAATGTGTTTAATATATGCATCTTGTTTAATTATTTAATTGTTTAATTGCTACTACTCTGCGATCCTATTTTTCTACCAATTGGTATCAGAGCCAAAAGGTCTATTTGGTTGGTAAACTCGCGGGAAAGAAGGATTCATGGTTCGAGTGGGAGCAATGGAAAAAGAAGGAAAGTTTTAGGTATTGGGTAGCAAGGCCTGCCTTACATCTTTTAGCAGCCATTCATTTTCATTATGTAACTTAATATGTACCTTAGCCATTCCACCAATTTTACATGGTTCATCATCCCCCAATAAAACATGTCCAAAATCTCCTAGAACATAATCATGAAATAATTTCCTATGGGGTTTAGCATGACATGAAGCCCTTGAATCTACTACCCAATAATCATTAGTATTATCTAATGCAAGAATCAAATAATATTGTAATACATCACCTGCTACATTTTCTTCCTGAGTAGTCTCCTACTGCTCGTCTCCTTTCTTTGGAGCTCTGCAATCTTTCTTCAGATGTCCGATGTCATCATCACATTTTTTTTTTAGGTATTTCTTGTTTTTGGGGTAGCAAGGCCCTTCAAAACTATGTCGAGTGGGTACTGGTTGGATGTGGAATTTAATTCCGCATCCAACAAGTTGTACCAATCGAAATTTGAGTAAAAACAAAGGGAGATATGTCAAAGATACGAACAATTTTTAT
Source organism: Pseudotsuga menziesii (assembly GCA_001517045.1). Taxonomy (NCBI): domain Eukaryota; kingdom Viridiplantae; phylum Streptophyta; class Pinopsida; order Pinales; family Pinaceae; genus Pseudotsuga; species Pseudotsuga menziesii. The sequence goes on along the minus strand of LPNX010951413.1, from coordinate 96,477 downwards.
TTTTTTTTATGATACCTATCCCCAAATTTATATTAAAAATTTGTTTAAGAGGTGTTTCCTTTTTTAATTTTAAAACATTTTGATTGGCTAATACATGATGACATAGAATTTGTATTATTTTTTAAAGGCCCATTTTAAATTGAAATTTCCTCTAATGGCATATTACTGCTATGAAAAAAAAGTTGATCTCAACAAGGCACTTGGAAGATAGTTGTTCTTTGTCTACGTTTGGAATAACATGGTGGAAATGACTAAAGGAGATTTTGTAATAGCAAAAGGAGATAGTATAGGTATGATATATTTATAATGTCCTCATAATACCAATTATTCTATCTATGTAGCTTCCACAGAAACAGGTGCAGCGTTGTGGCATCATAGGCTTGGCTAAATTTATATCTATTATTTCAAAATATTAAATGTTGAAGGACAAACTTTTTTGAGAAGTTCACTTTAATTTGTCCTAACATATTTTCTTTCTTGTCACATTAATGTAGGATTTTTTATTAATTTTATTTTTATACAACTTTTCAATTTAATTTAACCATGGTTTACATAGGTTGTAGTGTAAAAGATAAGTTGCTAATATACATTCACCACAAAATTACAAAATCTTAATATTTTATAATATCTCTTAGGAGGTTCATTTTAGACCTCAAAATTTTTCTAATGAAAGTCTTTAGGGTGTGGGTACAAGTATTCGTACAACCTAAGGATGAATAGAAGTGCCTATCTCGTACTCAACCACCCTTTTAACACTTTTGAAGTGACAAGGGTACTCCATTTATCACCATTAACAAAAACTTGATCTTTGATGATTAATTTGAATTTATATCAATAGAATCGGTATACCATTAGAGTTTTAGCAATGGAAGTAAACATACATAGCAATCTAATATCTAAATTTCTCGTTCTAAAACATGCAAATATTCCTACTATGAATGCATCCATACCATGACCATTAAATCCATGCACATAGAAATTTCATCACATAAATTAAGAAAACACATAATATAAATTATAGCTATGGCATTCACACAGAATTGAGAAACTTATCTTTTTTAAAGTGAAATAGTCCTAACTAGTTACAGATAAGGATGTTCCTCCCAAGCATAGGTTGTCTTCCGTACTTACTCTTACTATATCTGAGATATAGTGCAAAGAGGAGAAGTGAAGCTCCAGTATGTGGCAACATATGAGCAAGCAAATGATGTGTTGACCAAGACACTAGCAAGGGTGAAGTTAGAGTAATTCAGGGAAAGGATTGGTGTTACCCAAATCGACATTCCTTGAAAGAGGGAGTAATGTGGCATGTAGAAGACGTAAGTGCACTTAGATGCTCTCCACGAGGTGGAAGACGTTGGCGATTCGATGTACATAATGCATCTGGCATGGTCTCGAGTGGGTGGAAGACGCAAATGCTCCTGGGATGGTCTCCACTAGGTGGAAGACGTAGGTGGTTCGAGGGATGTAATGCATGAATTTGGGTTGTTATCTACATGGGGGAAGACACGTATGCTCCTAGGCTATTCTCCATGGGTTAGAAGATGCAGGTTTTTCGAGGGACATAATGTATGCATCCGGTCTGCTCTCCACATGATATGATGAGATTATCTAGATACGTTGAGATGATAGTAGGAAACACAGGTGATTTCTCTGGCAATGTAATATGTAAACCTAACATACTTAATGGCTCGCTCGTAGATATTGTTACATAATGCATGAAAAAGGGTTTCCTCTATATAACTTCTGATGATGTATAGATTCGAGAGATGCCACAAGACAATGGCCCAAGAACCAGGTTGTAGTAGCAATGATGAGATCCAATGATGATGTCCAAAGTTGATATTCAGTGATGATACATGGTATCAAGGGACAAGGACCAAGCTTGATGACTGTGATGAAAGAATACCTTCCTTGTTAAGAGGGAGTGTTGAAAAATGTAACTTCATAAGATATTCTTATTGTACTTTTATTGTATTATTGGTGTACCTCATTTGGGAGATGTTATTGATGTACTTGGTCATGTAAATGTCCTTGTAAGAATCAATGTAACCCTTTCGTTGTAGTTTGTGTCAGTAGTACCCACAAGAATATTATGTAAAAATTATTTTGTGTCTCCCTAGGTAGGTTGACCCCGTTTAGAGAAACCGGTTGACCTACAGAGGTTATTTTGTCACTCACTTGGTGAGTATAAATAGAGGAGGTGCTCCTACTATTTGGATACACTACTCAAACAAGCAAGCATGCATGAGAGAGAAGATAAAAAGTTGCTATTGTCTTTGGGGTCTTACTATCCTAGTTGGCATTGTTCTTGGTGACATAATCTATACTAAAGAAGTTGTTGGGTTTTCTCCCCTGTGGTTTCTCAGATAAATCTTTGTGTTCTTTTGTCTTGATGTGCTTGTCTTTATTTTAGTGATCCCGATATTATGGTTATGATGAAATGATCCTAAATGTTTAAAGATCTTGTATAACCATTAAAATTCTAACATCTTCAGGTTATTCAAGATGTAGAGAAGTATTGTGCACCAAATGGATCCTCCAAAGAAAGTAAGAGATTGTGACCATATTCAAGTTATCTAGCATTGTTATGTGACATCGTTCATGCATAACATTCCAGTTATGCATAAGCAACCGATAAGATAGTATGGAAGGATGCCATGATCGAGGAATATAAGTCTATTATGAAAAATAATGTTTGGAATGTGGTTCCTAGACCAGAAAGGAAGTCGGTGGTGACTTCCAAATGGATTTACAAGACAAATAATTTAGCAGATGGCAGTGTCGAGAAATACAAGGCAAGGTTCGTGGCACATGTTTTCTCCCAGAATAAAGGTTAGATTATGAGACATTTTCTCATGTGGCTAGATACACTTCGATTAGAGCTATACTTGCGATAGCTGCAAAGATGAAATGGAAGGTACACCAGATGGACCTGAAGACAACTTTCCTAAATGGTGTAATAAAAGAAGTGTGCATGCAACAACCAAAAGGATTCGAGACACGTGACAGGAAGACGCATGTGTGCAGGTTGAAAAAGGCGTTGTATGAATTGAAGCAAGCACCCAAAGCATGGTATGCCAAAATTGACAGTTTCTTGATGAGCTTGGGATTTATAAAGAGAAAAGCAGATCCCAACCTTTACTACAAGGTTGTGGATGATGGATCAATGATATTATTGTTATACGTAGATAACCTGTTTCTGACAAGAGTCAAAGAAATCATCAGTAAATGTGAGGAGAAGCTTGTTACAGAATTTGAGATGAAAGACCTAGGTATGATGCACTATTTCTTGGGTGTAGAGGTATGGCAAAGACCAAATGAGATCTTCCTAAATCAAGGAAAATATGTTGTAGAGATACTGAAGAGATTGGAGATGATGGATTGTAAGGCCATGCCTATACCGATGGTGACAAACCTAAAGTTATTGAGTGATACTTCATCAGAGACTGTGGATGCCACCATGTATAGACAGATGATTGGCTCGTTGATGTAATTGACGAACACAAGACCATATATATGCTTTGTAGTGAACACATTGAGTCAGTATATGGTTGAGCCGAGACGTATTCACTTGATTGATGCAAGGCATGTGATGAGGTACCTAAAGGGTACAATTGACTATGGACTTAGACATGTTTCGAATTGTGAGATCAAACTACATGGCTATGCTAATTCGGATTTGGTCGATAGTGTAGTCAACATGAAGACCACTACAGGATGTTGCTTTTGTCTGGGGTCAGCTATGATTTCATGGCTCAACAGTATGCAAACTAGTGTGGCTCTTAGTACGGTCAAGGAAAAGTATATAACAACATGTAAAACCAATGGTGAAGTTGTGTGGCTTCGAAAGTTGCTTGCAGGACTGTTTGATCTCAAGTTAGAGGTGACTTGTATCTATTGTGACAACCGGAGTTGCATAAGGTTGTCAAAGAACCATGTGTTTCATGACAAGTCCAAGGACGTCGAGATCATGCACCATTATATTCGTGATATGGTACAGAAGGGAGTTGAGAGCTCCAGTATCTTGCGACGGACGAGCAGATAGTTAATATGTTGACCAAGCCTCTTTCAAGGGAATAGTTTGAAGACTTCAAGGACAAGCTTGGAGTGGTCCAGTTGGACTTCCCTCATTAGAGGGAGTGATGTGTTACATATGTGATTTAAAGAGTTAGTAGCACACCGAGTGTGGTAGCAGGGGGTAGTGATTCACGGGCACGATGCATAGTCTTCGGGATGGGCAGATGTGCAACTAGAGTTGGCATGCATAGCCTTTGAACTGACAAATGCACAACTTGAAAAGTTGGCAGATGCACAACTTATATAGTTGGCGTGCAGAGCTTGCAAAGTTGGCAGAAGTGCAACTTATATAGTTGGCATGCGGAGCTTGAAAAGTTGGCAGATGCGCAACTTATAGAGTTGGCATGCACAACTTATAGAGCTGGAAGATGCACAACTTGTAGAGTTGGCATGCGCAGCTTGCAAAGCTGACAAATGAGTCAGATGGAAGTCTCATAATGACACACGGTCTGAAAAAGACACCAAAATCTTAAAGGTCTTAAAGGACGGTGACGCTACATCCACTAGTGAGATGTTATGTTGAGATATTGAATGCATGATGTAATCAATGGGCTTACTCGTATAGAACTTCTATTGATGGATAGATTCATGAAATAATCAACAAGTAAATGGTAAGTACAAGATAATAGAAGCAGTGTTGAAGATTGTCAGAAGAATATCTTCCTTGCTGAGAGGGAGTGTTGAATTAAGATGTAGGGACAAAAGATATTCTTATTGTATGTCATGTAAAACCTTAAAAAGCACAGTGTTATATTGTATTTGTAATTTCAGCTAAAGAAATAAAGTGATATTGTATTCCTCACAAAAAGACAAGTCGGCCCTAGAAGGAAAAGTCACCCAAAAAACAAGTATAAATAGAGGGATCACCCTCATTTCAAACACACTCACAACAAGCAAGTTCAAGGAAGAGGTCCACTCCAGCTAAGAAGAAGATTGTTTTCGGCTATAAAAGCCTTGGAAGACATCTATTTCTTGATCTAGGGTTTGTCTAGAATTCCTCTATCTTTATGTAAGAGAATTCTAAACTTCTTGTTGACACTGTAACAGTGTACTTGGTTGACGAATCTATACTGACAAATGTTGCTGGGTTTTTCCCAAGATAAATATTTGTGTCTTGTGTCTAGTGTTGAATGTCCTTCTTTCAGTGATCCTTATGCATACAATTATTATGATGTTGCATGTTAAATGAACGAAAATCTAACATAATTGCTTGTAAGCCAAAATTCTAACAAAGATTAGCCTCTTAACCAACCCCTAAATTACATATCCACAAGGAAATAGTCATGTTATGGAGGCAACATTATGTAAATATGACCCTTTGCACCAAATAATTCATTGTAATTTGATCATATTCTTCACAACTTCTAACTTCATAAGGATTATACAAGGTGGGGTGCCCATCCCCAAGTAATTCATTGTACTTTCATCACATTCTTCACAACTTCTAGCTTCACAAAGCATTATAGGAGGTGGGGTGCCTATCAGTGAATCTCAAACAATAATATGAATGATTTATCCACTACCATAGCAAGGCTAATTTATCCACTACCAAAGCAATGTTAACAATAGTATCATTGAAGGTAAAGGTAGCTTTAGGGAGTGGGAAATTATTCTTTGCTCTTTCATGTTTTCCTTTTGCTTTCAGCTCTAAAGTCATATTTATTGCAAAATAAAACTCATCGAAAACTATGTATATATAAGGTTAGAACAGGGATAGTCCACCATCCCATTCAAATGTTTGCATGTATATATCCCTCTAAATTTCAATTAATCACGGGTTTTAAAGGATTTAGAGGGGATTCCAATACGCTAGCTTCAAAAGGACCCGAACCCAATTCACTGACAATTCAGGGATTCAAATGGTGAAGGACTATCTTATAATCGCTTGAATTTGTATGCATTAGAGGAGAATTAGGGCTAAAATGAGCTTTATAATCAAAAACATTAATTTAGTTGGAAATTCAATAACTAATAGAATTTAAAAATATATAATTTAACAACAATTGCTAAGTTCAGTAAATAAAATTCAAATGCAATCAAGTGCTCCATTTTTATTAGATGAAAATCTTGGAGAAAGCATTTTGGTATACAATAAATATATTTGAAATTCTAAATATTAAATCATTTATATTATCGGTCCTTTCACAGATTAGAATAATGAAATTCAGCATGAGATAACAGGTACTCATTTTGTCCCTTATTTGCAACAAAAAATTACTCCTAAATCTAGTAGGAACTATGACGCACCCCATTGCTGGGAACTTTACTATGGAGCTTTAATTTTAGGGGTTATGGCCCTTTTTAGGATGACCCAAAAAGTTGGATTTTCGAGAAAAATGTATAGGAGTGGAACTATTACTCTTATTGAAAATGAGCAAATTGAGTGCCCCATGTCATATGCCATAAAATTCCTCGTTATTTAAGCTTGTGGGATCACTAACAAATATGAAGACTATTTTAAACTATTAATATTTTTAAGAAAAAGATGTAATAGAAGTGCTACATAATAATAATGAAAAAATGACTCTTGGAGACTTAACAGGATCAAGGTCTATCGAAGACCTAGAATATTTGAATCACTAGGTTGGTTTCCTTGGCCGCAATTATTGGAGTATGGATGACGAGATCTACTTAGTTGAGTAATCTGATGAATCTTTTATGAAGGATGTTCTTTCCTCCCTTCTTTTCTGGAGGATGTCCTTTCCAAAAAATGGGGGATTCACTTTTGTACACATGCTGGTTATGTATGTGTAGCTAACACATACATAGCTTGTGTGTACTAACGATGACCATTATCACCTCTAATGCATAGTTCCTATATGATTATAACCAAGCAAGCAAGACAGTAATCAAGTAAACACAACATTAAGCAACCTTACTAACTAAGTCATAGTAATCTAGTACCAATCAAACATTATACTAAGATTATCCTAAATGAATTAATAAAGTGATTTAAAAATGGAAGGAACCAAAGTATTAATAAAGTGATTTAAAAATGGAAGGAACCAAAGTATAGAACTACAATGGCATATCTAATTCCCAAATAGTATTCTTGAATCTTAGCTACTCAGAATCATCCTTCCTCCCAAGCCTACTTTCATCTTCCACATCCTATCATTTCCCCTTTTGGAATATGTTGGAGCATCAACTTTATTGACCTAACCCTAGATATAACCCAAAAGAGAGTCTCGACTGAATCAACCTACTTCCTTGGTAGGAAACCGGTAGTCGTTCGTCATCATACATCTTGGGGAGCATGGGTTAACATGGCCCTCCCACGGCTCTAGGTTTCAGAGAATAACAATGCATGATACCTCCACCCCTCCTAATGGAACTTGGGTCAACACCCTATAATGACCACACAGTGGTAATGTTATTGTTCTTAATGCTACATCATCAAATTACTAGTCTGGGCAACTATTTTTACTGTAAACCTGCACTAGCCCACATATCATAGCAATGTTTCAAGCCAATAATTAATTCTATGCAATAGCTTACAAGAACCAATATTCCTTGTTTTTAACTTGTTTTATGTACCTTGTGGATACCTTTACTTTAACAAATGTACAATAACCTGCTACCCTTCTTGGAACACTTTTTTTCTCCTATAAAGAACTGCTCTTTTCTTGTACTCTTCATTTGCTGTTAATATTTTTTTCCTTGTTTCTGCACACCACAGATATTCTCCAAAAAGTCTTCAGGATCCTTGCTAACTCGTATTCCTTTAGGCAAGTCTAGTATATCCAGTTTTCTTTTAAGTTTTTGTCCCAAAAACAATTTGACAAGGAGATTTACCCAAAGATTAGTTAACACTTGAATTGTTAAGCAAACTTTGCTTGTGCCAAAAACATACCCCATTTCCTTTGGCTCTCTACAACTTCACAACAAATTATCCAACCTTCTATTCACTACCTTGGTATGCCAATCTGTTTGTAGATGGTAAGCTGAGCTATACTACAGTCTGCTATCCGATTTCTTCCACAGAATTCTCTGAAAGTGGCTCAGAATTTTAGTCTCTGTCACTTGTTATAGTTAATGGAACCCCATGTAATCACATTTTTTTTTAAATAAGTCTTCAATTGCACTAGCATCATTGTCTTTTCATAGCACAAAAAATGGGTGATTTTCAAAAAGCAATCCACTACCACAAGGAGTGAATCACTTTCTGCATTTGTGGCAACCACCGCACAATATTCATGCAACATCCATCCAGGACACAACAGGCATGGGAAGAATTTTATAGAGTCTAGTATTCCACTACCCTCCTTTGTCAACTAGACAAATTCTGCGTGTAGAATCAAATCTGTTCATATCTCTTCTCACTTGAAGCAGAAAGAATTTCCCACTTACCGAGTTGTAAGTCTTGTCCCTGCAAAAGTGTTCTCCCAAGCCGCTTGAGTATAAACCTCTAATCAATTTCTCCTTCCTAGATCCAGTGAGAGTACATAACTATGCGCCTTTAAATAAAAATCCATGCAGTAGCAAATAGTCATCAAAAGAGCCTTAACCCAGATTTGATTAGGGCTTCATAAATTTTACCAAAATATGGATCAGCTGCATATTCTTTCTTCATAACCTCAAAACCAAAAATACAAGTCCACGTTGTGATAAGAAAATGTTGTCTTCTACTCAAGGCACCTGCCACTACATTTCATTTGTATGGATCAGCTGCATATTCTTTCTTCATAACCTCAAAACCAAAAATACAAGTCCACGTTGTGATAAGAAAATGTTGTCTTCTACTCAAGGCCCCTGCCACTACATTTCATTTGTCCCCCCATGCTGCACATCAAATGTATAACTCGGCAAAAAGAAGACCCTAAAATTCAGCATGTTATGGGACCCTAAAATCTAGCTAGATAATCTGCCAACAAAATAAAATCCCAATGCAAAAGGTTATGTCACCACTGCTTCAATGTCTGAACAGTAGCGTACAGTTCTTTATCATCCGTATTGTATCTCTTCTTATAGTCATTTATTTTTCCTCTCAAATATGCAGCTGGCTTCCATTCTTGGCTTAACACTCTTTCAATAGACACAACGAAAGCATCACACTCAACTGTAAAATGCTTCTCAAAGTCTGAAAGTGTGAGAATTGGTAATTCAGTTACCTTCTGCTTGAACAATTCAAACCTCTTTTCAGCTGTCCCGGTGCATAGGATTGTTTTACCTTTGCTAAAAACACAGAAATGCCATTGAAATACATGAGAACCCTCTTTTAAAAGTCCACTAATCTGTAAAAACTCTGCAGCCACCTTACATTTTTTGGAGTTTGCCACAAAGTATGGCCTTATCTTCCTAATGATCCATGTTCAATCCATCTGTTGAAATTACATTCCCAAGGATATATGAAGTCTTTCAAGCCTAAGTGATCAAACACCTTCCAATCATCCAAAGTTCCAAACGCTCCATGCTTCACTTGAAAATCAAAATGTCATCAAAATAAACTATAACAAACCTACCAATGTTTTTGAAACACTTTGTTCTTGGTTCACATGATAGTGGTGGGGGAATTAGAAAACTCAGATGGAATGACCAATACAAGCCATGGTCTTGGAATGCATTTTCCTTTCATCTCCTTCCCAATATCCAGATGTTGTGATAGCCACTTAAATCAATCTTTCAAAAGACATTGGCACCTGCCAAGCAATCCAACATATCATCCATTCTTCACAATGGATATTTGATACTTCATTGTAAATTTGTTGAGGACACTAGAGTCCAAACGCAACCTTCATTTGCCTCCGTTCTTGGGTGATAAAAGGGTTGGTAAAAGGACTCAAACTCTCTCTTATAAAATCTTTTTTCTAATAATTTTGTTATTCTCTTTCTTGTTTCCTCATCCTCTTAAGAAGACAAGCTAAGCAGCTTGTTTGGGAAGCCTAGCTCCTAGAATCATAACAATTTGATGTACAAACCTTATGAGAGGTATACCTGCTCGCAACTCTGTTGAAGTCAAATCTTCTACTCTTTCAACCACTCTTGCACCTATGAGAGAGGTATACCTGCTGGTAACTCTGTTGAAGTCGAATCTTCATACTTTTTCAACCACTCTTGCACCTATGAGAGAGGTATACCTGCTGGCAACTCTGTTGGAGTCAAATCTTCATACTCTTTCAACCACTCTTGCACAATGTTACGTATATAGAATAACAGCAAATAATTATTTATTATGTTGAATTCTTTCAACCACTCTTGCACCTATGATAGAGATATACCTGCTGGCAACTCTGTTGGAGTCAAATCTTCATATTCTTTCAACCACCCTTGCACAATGTTATGTATATAGAATAACATTAAATAATTATTTATTATGTTGAATTTTAGCATTAGCATGTATTCTTTAAAATTTTGTAGACTGTAAGATAACAATAGATAAGGGCAGTAGAAACATCAACAACATCACACACACTAAACACAAGAGTTTTTCACGGGATAACCTTTAAAGGACAAAACACCCAAAAGCATTAGTAATTCATCTCTTAAATGAGATGACTGAGTCTTCAAAAATTCTCAAACCCTAATTGGATTCCTACAAGTTCCCAAGTTCCCTGGAACATCAGAACTTCGGGAACAAGTTTCCTTAAAGTCGAGAACGGTTCCTGTGCTACATAGATAATTATATATATAGACTATAGTATTAAGATTTTAGTGTATTATTAAAACATCCATTTGTAAAGACATAACCTTTTCTAAATGGTCACTACCACAAAGCCTATAAATGTAAGGTCATCGTCATTGTAAAACGCCATTCATGATTTTAATATTTATTATTTATATTTCTTTGGAATACCTAATTGAGATCTTAAAATATTCCTAACACACTTTCTTTACACTTTCTTCACTTTGGTACAACAAAAGGCAATTTTTTTCTATAGTGTTAAGAATCTTATCTAGCCTAACAATAGACAAGGCAGTCGCAACGGAACCTCCATCATAATTCAAAGCCTTCAAGATATGTCTTTTTCAAGTTGGACCCAAGGACAGCACTTGACTCGGCCTTCGGCCTCGTTCGGACAATGGCGAAGTCGTTTCTCAAACTAAGTGGTGGAAAAACGAGTAGTGTATCTTGAGCGGGCTCTTATCATAGTGCCTATCAAAGGCAAGGCACGAAACCGAAATAACTCTAATTCTTGATGGCCAATAAAAAGAAGAAGAAATAAGGCTACACAGCAGGGCACGCCACCCGCCTAAAGCAAGCAAATATTTGTAAATCAAATAGACACAACCCACCCGCTTATAGGGCATCGAATCAATCAGCCATATCACTGCAGGTGAATCACAACTTACCTTCCCCTAAGTCAATATTCGTGGGTCACTGAGTCTGCTACCTAGCCTCACAACAACGCATAGTCTCCAAGTAAAAACGCATGTTTTTAAACCTGTATGCAGGCGGGAGTGCTAGTAGGTAGGGTTTGAAAAGAAGCCCCTAGCTTAAGCACATCTTCTAACATATAAGTTAACTTCTCCCCTTAGATATAACCACTGTTCAATTCAAGATCCTTACTTCTTATTTGATCAAATCCCCAAACATTGAGTCTAAATGACCATCACAGTTCACAAAGAATAAATGCACAACTTCCCTAAAGAGAACCGTCACAATTCACAAGAAAATAAGTTGCATCTCATAGGTGTTTTCCTTGCACTATGGATTACATGACTTATATCAAACTGCCATGGTCTGTTCAATAACAATTGACAGCAATTCATAGTATGATATCATGCAAAAATGTCTTCATACGGTCCAATCTTAAAAGAAATATAGCATTATTGATTTTACAAATAACAACAATATGGTCTCATTGTAACCAAGAAATCCTAAAGGATTGGGATTAGGAAAACATTTTTGTTGGAAACTCCGCACCATCTTTGTGCTATATTATCTGAAAAACCAATGTCTATTATCACCTTGCACACTTGGCCTTAGCACCTGCAGACGGTTCTGAAGACACTTCTTCTCCAATCAAACTCTTGGGCATCCTTACCATTTTCAGAGTTCTCTCATGTTCTTAGCACAGCTTCTATTGGTCGAGATGCTTCGTGGACTGCCAGGGTTTCTTCTTAGGTTACCATTAACCTATTCCCATCTCTGGGTTTTGGGGGCAGTCTCAAGCTTTGTGGGCTTCACTATAGATCTAGCACCTGAATGGTCTCCTAAAGCTAATAGCTGGTTGTCCTCTGCCTTAACCTCCAAAGCCTCCTCTTCCTTCAGAGTCTGGTTTGACTCCATTCGACTCTTCACTCTTGGAATGTTTAGAAAAAACCGATTTTCCTTAAGTGCCACCATCTCTTGTTCCCGCCATCCTGCTCTTTCCCTTATTACATTTATCTTCAACCTTAAATGCACATTGATAGGCTCTATCAACATAGTGTAATTTCAGTAAAGCTAATGTGTCTTTAACACTGACAACATGGCCCAGTGAGGTATTTCACGGCTTCCTACTCCTCATCTTCTTGCATATCTATCCTTATTTGCAGCCTCATTAATTGTTTTGTATGTTCTTGCACAGACTATTCCTTTTGCCTCAAGTTTTGAAACTGTTTAAATATCTTTTGTTGATATTCCGTTAGCATAAATATTGCTCTTTGAAGCTTCAACATCTTGGATCTAAGTTTTATCTTTAATTTTCCCTCTCTTCTCCTTGCTTTATGAATATTGTCCCACCATAGTGTAACGTAGGATTTCATTTTCGCCACTGTAATTATTACTTTCCTAAGGTCATATCCATTGATGTTCTCCATATCAAATGCCTTCCCAATTTTTGTATCCAATCTATGTATAAATTAGGATTCAAGTCTCCCTTGAACTTTTAAACTTATTCTCTTACTTTGGCTCGTTTTGTTACCACATCACTTATTTTTCTATGAGCTCTGCGACATCAGCTTGGTTTCTTGAGTTCTCATTCCTCTTCAGATTCATCAGTTAGCAGATCAGCCACTATAGCTTCTAACTTTATGAGCAGTTCTTCTCCAATAATTCACCTATTCTTACATTTCTCCTTCCTCTTCTTGCCCAATTCACATGCACCCCTAACTGCACTATTCAAAGTTTCCCTGATATCAATATGATGCAGATAGCTCTATACTTGCACCTGGATCTTACACAGATATCACATGGACCCCTAACTGCACTATTCAAAGTTTCCCTGGTATCAATATGATGCAGATAGCTCTATACTTGCAGCTGGATCTTACACAAATAACCTGCAGGAACAACTCAGCAAGCAAAAGAGAGCAGATTCACACAAGTGAAATAGATAATTGCTTTCACAAAGAGGCGAACAGATTATGGAAGAAAGCTCCAAGCCATAATCTCACTATCCTTCATTTCTCAAATCCTAAAAAAGTAAACTTTCAAAGGTGTCACCACTGCTCTGCAGCTCCCTAAAACTGGAAGCTTGCCCGAATTCTTCCACAATTTGGTGCATGTAATGGCTTTGCATGAGCTTGCCAAGTGTTTCTAAACATATGCATCAAGAAGTCTTAGATGTAGGTGGCAGCAGGGTGAACTTTGGCAATGTGAAGAGAGGATCTCTGGTGCAGAAGCATCAGAGATAATAGAAAGATTATTTCTTGTATACACTGTGAGAGTTGAGCAGGTGGAGAAAGGAGTGTGAAGATTAAGAATAAGTTTCTTATGCATAAGTATCAAAATTAAGGATGTGCAAGATTGTAAGTTGATCTAAACGTGCAAACCAATTGTGTAAGGAAAGATTGATGTACATAACATAATTAATCTAAAATTGATTTATATTGTAAAGGGCATTAGGAATTAATGTAACTTTAATTTTTCCAAAATAAAACCTCATGGGAAACCCAAGGGATGCTTCCCTATATTTATGGATGGATGGCATCCTAACAAACCCATCAGCATAGACTAGTGAACCTAACCCCGGAGGATTTGAACCAGGCAGCTACTGGAATGGAACTAGCAAAACCAAATGCCCAGCAACATTGGCAGCAACTGATTGAACTAACCTCTGGGGTTTCGGAGTTAAATGTAATTATATATATTTTTAATCATCTATTTATTTGTGATGGTTTACAATCCTGTGAATAACGTTTATCAGGTGAATTGTTCCTTATTTGGTTTGGAAATTAGTTAAGGGCAGAGAATTATTATATATATATATATGAAAATATAAACATGTAATCCTACTGAATGTTGTATGAATGTGCTTGTTTGTTTGTTCAACGATGGATCAGAATGTTGTTTGATTTGGACCATAACAATCTGCTTTTAGAATTTGAGACCAAAGGTTTCAAACGATTTAGATAAAATACCCCATCTCTTTATGTAACTATTAATTCCAATATATATAAAAATGGCCAACCACTCTGCTATATTGGAAGCTGAAACAAACCCTAGTCCCTTGCCACCAATGAAAGTTCAACATACCCATGCTTCTTATAATGCAAGCACATGCATATTGCTTGTTTCACTGAATGTCGCTGATAACCCCTCAAGTGACACTACCCTTCCTTGATGCAATAGTCAATTAGCATACCTTTGGAATTCCTCCCAAAACAAACCTTGGAGATGGATACGGTGGCAGAGTGCCAGTCAGTCTGGAAGGTTTTCAATAAGTTGAACAGACATTATAGCAAACACTTTTGATGGTCTAATTCAATAGACAACTTCTCCCATGGTGGTAATGAGTTTGTTTCTCCTCCTAAATCATTCATCATAAACCTTATTGAGAACATAACCTGTGACCTTCCTGTCACAAGCTAGTGTCTCAAACCGTGTATAGATTTCTTGCATTTGTGAATGTGATCCCTCTCCTAACAAGAAAGTATGCACCTGTTTATTTACCTCAATCCAGCTACATCCAGGTGTCATTTTTATGCCTCTATATTTCATCATTGTCCATACCTTTCCAATGTCCCTCCACCTGGCAACTGCAGCGTAGATGTTTGACATATGCACATAAGGTGCATGAATTTTAAGATCCAACTCGAAAATGTGTTCTGCCACACACACTCCTAGCTCTAGATTTGTGTGTATTCTACAGGCACCAAGCAAACAAATCCATATAGAAGCATCAGCTTTTATTGGCATTTTATTGATAAAGTCTAGTGCTTTGTCTAGATACCCAGCACGGCCAAGAAGGTCAACCACACAGCTATAGTGCTCCATTGCAGTTGTAATGTTGTATGTACTCTCCTACAGTTGAAGTATTGACAGCCCTCATCCACTAGTCCTGCATGATTACATGCAGACAAAACACAAAGCAAGGTGACATGGTATGGTCTTGTCCTAGGGAGTTTCATTTGTTCAAAAAGTTTGAGAGTTCATTTCCACAGCCATGCAAAGCATATCCTGCGACCAATGTTGTCCACAAGACAACCACCCTCTGATGCATTTTGTGAAATAACTCATACTCCTTAAGCAAGCCCCCGCATTTTGCATATTTGTCGTGGACAACAACCCTCTGATGCATTTTGTGAAATAACTCATACTCCTTAAGCAAGCCCCCGCATTTTGCATATTTGTCGTGGACAACAACCCTCTGATGCATTTTGTGAAATAACTCATACTCCTTAAGCAAGCCCCCGCATTTTGCATATTTGTCTATCAGGGCCTTTATCACAGCTATATTAACTGAAATTCATCTCTGATTGATTGTTCTTGTATCTCAATGCCCTGTTTTAAAGTTGCTAAGATAGCACATTCAGAGATAATACTGGAAAAACGTTTTGAATCTGACTTAACCCCAGCCCATTGCATTTCGTGAAAAAGCCTCGGGGCCTCCTCTCTCTGCCCATTCTGAGGACACCCTGCAATCAATGCCGTCCCTGATACAACGTCTGGTTGATGCATTTGGTTAGACAGTTCAAAGGCCTTCTGTAATCTCCTACATTTAACATATATGTCTATCAGAACATTCATCACAATGACCTCAGGCAGATAACCAAATCTAATTACATTCTCATGAATCTACATACCCTGTTGCAGAGCTGCCAAGTCAGCGCACACTGGGAGAATACTAGAAAAGGTTTTCAAATCAGCCCTCGCATCTGTCAAGTGCATTTGTCTATAAAGCTTGAGAGCTTCTTCACCATTACCATTCTGTGCAATCCAGCAATCATCGTATTCCACGACACTACATTGCGTTGAGGTATTTTATTAAATAGTTTCAGGGCCACGTCAAGCAACCCATTCTGTGCATATCCTGTGATCATTACCATCCAGGCAAATATATGCCTCTGAGACACATTAGATTCCCTGCCTTTGAATATCCCGCTATCATGGCCGTCCAAGATATCACATCTGGTTTCACATTCTCATATATAATGTGAGCATGAATCATTAAGCCATCCGTTAAGGCCTTATTCTTAATACAGTCTTGCAACAGATTAATGTATGTACAAAAGCGCACAAGATTTTCCGTGATTTGATAAATATGGCGTGCCTCCTTCAAACGGCCCTGTTTACATAGTGCTCTCACATTCTCGACAGACGTAGCATTAGCCACTAATGTTTTATGAGCACTAGTCGCAGCCATCATCCTCCGATCAATGCGAAACCGTCATCCTACGATCAATGCAAAGGTTACCATCGCAACTGGCATTGTTGCTCTCCCTTCAACAAAATCAACGATAGTAACTAAACTAGTTCTATTGTAATTTGAATTTGCGATGCTCACCGGCATTGGCAATGATCATAATAATTTCCAACATCTGGTAAGAAACATATAAAATAAAACAAGGGCGAATATGGTAAGAAGCAAAGAAAACAAGGGTCCAAAGTAACGGCTATGTTCCTGCTGTAAAATGCATTTATCTTCTTTTTTAATTTAAAAAAAAAATGTAAGATTATTTTTTCAAAGATTAAAATTCAAGTTATTATATTTACGGAGTTGTTTAGAGATATTATATTTACGGAATTGTTTAGAGAGGGGACTTTTTTACTTTTATTTTCGGATAGGTTTTGCTAGTTTTTGTCTTAAATCTTCATTGAATTTTTAAAACTTTCAAAAACACTGCTAGATTTTACAAAATGTTGGGGGGTTTTACTGTGATATGATTTCATTTATGAGCTTAAAATTGTTCAACAAACAACAAAAATTACAGATTTTGTAGATTAAAATTACTTGATTCAAGCTATGTGTATATAATTACGTCGTAAGGCGTTTTTCTCTGAAGTTCTTTTTGAAACCACTGTTCATATCGTCGTCTATTCAGCAAACCATATTTCTCAGCGTGTCTTCTTCGTGATCCGCTGGTTTTGATGGTGTACCTTCTCCTTACCTTTACAAAAGAAGAGGAATGCAGAGGCGGTGGAGGATGTCTGCGAGCGATTCAATTCCCGATGAGGTCTGGACTGCGTGATAGGGAACTTGGAAGATACAAGTGATTGCAACGCCGTTTCCCTGGTCTGTAGGATGTGGTACCGCGTAGATGCTCTTACTCGCAAGCATGTTACCATTGCATTCTATTACACCATAACCCCTTTGTATCTTAGCGCTCGGTTCCCAGGGCTTTAGCTGTTGAAACTGAAGGGGAAGCCCAGGGCTGCCATGTTTAATTTGATTCCACCAGACTGGGGCGGATATGCGGAGTTGTGGACTAACTAGATTTCCAAGACATTTCTATGCTTAAAGTCTCTTCATTTGTGTAGAATGATCGTCGGATTTGTCGGCTTCATTGTTGACCAGTGAGACCATACCAGGCTTCTCCTTCCTGTCCTTATGTCGGAAACCCATGATGGGTCTTCCGACGCTCCGACGGATCCTTATATTGCACGCTTTCGCCGTTGACGAAAGGCAAAGGCCCATAAAATCCTCGAAGGTAAATTGCGCTACGTGGTGGGTCGCGATATTTGCATGGATCAAGTGGAGGCATTATGCTCTCGCGCGCTTATAGGCAGACTGGAATATTGTTCTTTGGACAAGAAAGATTGGTTTGCATGTGCCACCGAACATTGGAAGCCCTTCCTGTCATATGTTCCTGCAATCAGTTTATTGGCACGGGGATGGATAGTCTTTGTCTTCTTAGAAGAAGCCCATGCAACCTCTGTACTAAATCGCCTTTGGAGAGTGGGTGTTGGGTCTCTCGTCTTAGATCAATGGCATGTTCATTTCGACCCCTTGCGTGAAAGGGTACAAAAGCGACATCTATGGGCTCTTCTCCCGGGGCTACCCTTCCCTCTCTGGAATCGTTCTCTTCTGGAGGGCATTGGGAACACTATAGGGCGCTTCGTGGCTGTTGAAGAAGACTTTATGAACTCGTATGACAAGAGGATGGCCAGGATTTTAGTGGAACTGGACATCTCGAAAGGATTATCGACTGAGATAGAGATACTCTGTCGGGAACGCCTATTTACTCAACGGCTTGACTATCAAGGCATCCCTTTTAGGTGCAATTGTTGCCGGGAAATAGGCCATTTGCGACGTGCTTGTCCATCTTTTTGTCAGGGTTCCGCTTCCCCGAGACTACGTCAACCTTCTGTGGCTCATTTGTCCCCCCTACCAGATCAAAGGGCTATTCAGGTAAGCTTATCCTTGAATCCTCCAGCTTCTACTATTGGGCTCCTTAAAAATGCATGTTCTCTTTTCGAAGATGCCTCGGATCTTGATTTAGCTTTTTTGGACTCTGTGGTCGGTAGTCAAGCTTCACCCAAGTCTTCAGTTGTTCCTCCGACTCTGGACCACTCTTCTCCTCCCCCTTTTAAGGTTCAGACCTGTATTCCTTCCCGAGACCCCGGTGACTCACTCTCTACGGTTCTCCCTACCTATCCTTCTCCTATTCAGTTACTACCCTCACCCCCTTCGTCATTAGCTGCTCCTTCGACTTTAAACCACCTTTCTTCTCCCTCTATTGTGGTTCATCCCTGCATCCCTTCTCGGGTCTCCAGTGCATCATGCTCTCCGGTCATTCCTCCTGGTTCTTCTCTTGATCAAACACTTCTCCCTGAAGGAGTCTCTCCCTCTCCCCTTTTCACAGACTGGGATTTCCCCCCTCTCTCTACTTCTGGCCACATGACTTTGGTTACTCCACCGCACAGCCCTGTCACCTCCCCGTCCTTTGCAGACCCCTCTTTACAAAAAACCCTGAATATATTTTCCGATAAGACCCCTCTTTCTCCTTCGGTTCTACCTCTAGACTCCATTCGATTCGAGAATGTTACTATTAGGAGGGAAAAAAAAACTCCTCTCGATGCTTCGGAATCTGTCCCCGCCCCTTATACCCCCTTATCTACCAGACTCAAAAACGCGGCTCGTAAGCCTTCCTCTTCACCTCACAGGGTCCTTAGAGCTTCGACCCCTCAATAGAGTGGTACCTAATGCGTATCCTCACCCTGAATGTCCAGGGCTTGGGGGGCTCAACCAAACAAAAAATCCTTCGTCACATGTTCCCTTCTCTCTCACCTGAAGTCATTCTCCTTCAAGAAACTATGACCAGTTCTTACCCAGCCCTTCTAGCATTTTCTAAACTTTGTCCGAGATGGGAGTTTTGTGCGCTCAGTTCTACTGGTCATTCGGGGGGAATTCTCTCATGATGGAATCCGAAGCTTCTCAAATGTAAGGCTTATCACACTGTTGTTGGTATCTTGCTTAAAGCCTTGTTATGTGGTTCTACCCTTTCTCTTTCTATCCTAAATTGTTACGGCCCTTACCTTAATCGTGATTCCTTCTGGAATGCTGTGGCTTCTGGTGGTCTTCTCTCGTTGCCAAACCTTATCCTGGCAGGTGATCTGAACTTAACTATGAATGCCTTAGAAATTTGGGGCACTAGGGCGCAACTTGACCCCCTGGGACCTTTTTTCTCCAAGCTCTTCTCCGATCACCAATTGGTGGATGTGGCCCCTTCATGTGTTGGACCTACTTGGAGGAATGGTATGATAGGGGAAGAAGGCATCTCCAAAAGACTTGATCATTATCTGTTATTGGATCATCTCATCAGCTCTCTCCCCAGATATCGGGTTTGGGCTCATAGAAGTGGGATTTCTGATCACTTCCCTGTTCTTTATGATTGGATGGACCATTAGAACCCTTGTGCTTATCCTTTTAAATTCAACCAATCATTGCTGGGGAATGAGGATTTTATTCAAATGATTCGAATTGAATGGCCTCTTATCTCTTCGGACGACTCAGAGGATGCTATGAACAATCTCTCTTTTAAACTTCGTCTTCTTAAAGGGAAGGTTAAGTCCTGGACTAAAATTGAAGCTCAAAAACTGAAAGACAAATCAGTTTTCTTGGAAGAGGAAATTAGCACTATTCTGCATTCTTCTCAATCTGCTATTTTAAATGATGAAAAGCAGTGCAGATTGAATTCTCTCAAATCGGATCTACAAAAAATTTTGGATCATGAACTGTACTCTGCTAGATTACAGAGCAGGATTACTTGGGCTCTGAATGGGGATGCCAATACTAAATTTTTCCATGCGATGGCATCGGCTCGGAAAAATCATAATGCCATCTAGAGTTTACAAGATGACGCGGGTACTTGGGTCTCGGATGATCAGAGTATCAAATCTCTGGGATTTGCTACTTTAAGAATATATTTGTTGATGATCATATGACTAACATTGCTGCCTAGCTCAAGGTAATTCGTCTTTTTCCTTCCTATATCTGTTCTGAGGAGAAAGAGGCTTTCACTGGATCTGTCACTCTTTCGGAAGTGGAAATGGCTCTTAAAACCTTCAAAAGAGATAAGGCGCCGAGCCCAGATGGCTGGCTCGTCGAGTTCTACCTGGCTTTTTTTATCTTCTGGGGCCACATCTTGTCAATATGATCGAGACTTCGAGGATCACGGGTAGTGTGGCTCCTTCCCTTAACTCCACCTTTATTTCTCTAATACCTAAAATTGAACATCCTGTCTCCTTTGCAGATTTTCGCCCCATTTCTTTCTGCAATCTATGCTATAAGCTGATCTCTAAGGTTGCGGCCCTGAGACTCAAACCTTTTTTAGATAATTTCATTTCTCCTCAGCTATTCGGCTTTCTAAAGAACCGTCAGATCATCGAACCCTTAGCCATCACGAAGGAAGTCCTTCATTCAGTCAAAACAAAAAAGAGGTGTGCCCTTATCCTCAGGTTAGACTTGACAAAGGCTTTTGACAGAGTCAATTGGACCTTCATCCGTCTTTTACTTATCCAAATCGGGGTTCCTCTTGTGGGGGTGAATTGGATCATGGGATGTATTTCTTCTGCTAATTTTGCTATCCTTGTAAATGGATCTCCTTCAACCTTCTTCCCAGCCTCGCGTGGAATTAGGCAGGGTTGTCCACTGTCTCCCCTGTTGTTCATCCTAGTAATCGAAGGTCTTAGTCTCCTGATTGAAGATGCCAAAAGAAATGGTAGAATTAAAGGGATCAAGATATCATCACAACTTTTCCTCACACAATTACTATTTGTAGATGATGTGATTTTGTTTGGTCTGGGTTCTTTTGAGGAGTGGCTGGCTTTCAAAGTTATTCTAGACACTTTTTGTGAGGCCTCTGGTATGCATATTAATATGGATAAATCCTGCTTTCTCCATAATGACCTGGACGTTGCTCTTCTTCGTAGAATCACAGGCCTCCTACCCTACATATTTGAACATCTAAATCAGGGTTTCAACTATCTAGGATTCTTTCTTAAGCCTTCGGGTTACCTAGTCAAGGATTGGCATTGGATTATCTCTAAATATGAGAAGCGTATTTCACATTGGACTAATCAGCTCTTGTCCATCGGTGGTCGTCTCGTTCTCATCAGATCTATTCTTTCGATTTTTCCTGTCTATTGGATGGCCCTTGTTCCGATTCCTCCTTCTATCTTAGATAAGCTCAGAAAACTCATATTTTCCTTTTTATGGGGCTCCACATCAAAGTTTAAGAAGTTTCACCTTGTAGACTGGCATCTACTTGCGCGACCTACTACTTTGGGTGGCTGGGGTATAAAGCATCTTCCTAGTTTCAGTCTCTCCTTGAGATTGAAAATTTTCTGGATTGCTCTTAATAGCAATGGCATTTGGCATCAACTTCTTTCTGTTAAATATATGAAAAAACAGCCTCTGCACTCTTGGCTTCGAGAGAAATGTTTCTATCTGCGGAATGCTTCGGTTATTTGGATAGGGTTTCTCTCAACCATGTCTTGGCTAGGTAAAGGGCTACTCTGGCAAGCTGGGAATGGCTCAGCTATTCGTCTGGGTGTGGATCCCGTAGTTGGTATGGGCTCCTCCCTTATTCTCCCACGCGACTTAAGAGACTATCTGGAAGAGTATGGGATATGTACATTAGCTCAAGCTAGAAACCAGACATCATTTGCTTCGGGTTACTGGTTCTCGGCAGATGAGCTTGATCTTCAAGGTGATTGGAAATCTCATTGGGAGAATTATATTAGGGGGCTGGAATTTGGCAGAATTCGTCTCTCTGATCACCACGACTCTCTTCTTTGGTCACATAACAACTATGTGGTCCCTTTAACTGTAGCAATGGGCTATGAATGTATCTCATCTGCTTGTTGTTCAGAGGATCATGACCCTGTACTTGATATACTTTGCACTCATAATATTCCTATGAAAATAGCTTGTTTCATCTGGCTTTTGGATAGAGGTCGGATACTAACATGGGATCAACTTCAAATTCGTGGATTCCAGGGCCTGAGTCGTTGTGTTCTGTGTGAGAGGAATTCATAGGATATTCAGCACCTCTTTCTGGAATGCCCTTATTCTATGAGTATTCTGTCCTACTTTGCGGCTCGGTATGGGTTCTCTCCCCCCATCTTTATTTCTGGCTAATTGGTTCAGCAATATTGCGTTCTCTGCTCACTTTAGACATTTGCCACTTTTCACATTCTGGTGTATCTGGATCCTCTGGAATAGATGTCTTTTTGAAAACGGGAAGCCTACTATTCATGCTCTTATCTCCAGGGTTGAGAGCTTGTTAAACTTATACCCTGCTCCACAAAAAAAACTT
Source organism: Pseudotsuga menziesii (assembly GCA_001517045.1). Classification (NCBI taxonomy): domain Eukaryota; kingdom Viridiplantae; phylum Streptophyta; class Pinopsida; order Pinales; family Pinaceae; genus Pseudotsuga; species Pseudotsuga menziesii. The sequence goes on along the minus strand of LPNX010951413.1, from coordinate 73,491 downwards.
AAATTTCGGAACATCGGTCCAAGCCCTTTGAAGATATTTCCGTGTGGCTTCTTTGATGGGGCTGCTGCAGAGAACATAGGAGGTACAGGTTTTGTGATCTTTTTAAATGATGTCCATTTTTTTAGTTTCTCCATGGGTTGTGGTTGCAACACAAACACCAGAGCGAAATTATTGGCACTCTGGGTTGTGCTAAGAGTGAGTGTGTTGATGGGTTTACCCATACACACGATATTTGGTGACTCTCTGGTTATTATCTCCTGGCTCAATAGACTTGTTGCGCTAAATGTTCCTTCTCTGATACATTGGTGTGATGATATACGAAATATGCTACAACATGTCCCACATGTGATTTTCAAACGTATATTCCGTGAGCATAACTCGCTGGCGGACGGCCTCTCCAAACAGGCTCTGAAGTTAGATATGGGTTATGGAACCTTCACTGAATATTTGGATGGAATGGTCATAGATCATGGCCAGTTTGTGCTATTTTAGATTATGCCCAGTCTCTTTGTTTTTCTTCATTTGGCTCTCAGCATTTGATATGTTTATCTATGTCTGCCATGATTGAGACTTTTTAGCCAGCAAGTTTTGCTCAGGAATGTCTGTTTGATGATCGCCTCCGATCTTGCTCAGCATATTCTGACCAGATCTTTCAGGGATGATGAGAAAAGTCTGCTATGATCAGACTTTATGCTCCTTCTCTTTGATGGTTGTATGCAGGGTTTGTATGTGGTTTTTTATATTACTTTCTGCTAGGAAGTTGGAATATGTATAAGATGTCTTTTGATTCTTATGAATAACAAAGACTGGTATTTTTTCCTCTGAAAATATAGAGAATTTAAATTACTTACAAATATTGAATTGGATTTAACTTTATTTTGAATCGAAAATGAGATATTTATGCTACAAAATTAACTTATTAAATGAATTAACTTGCTCCACAAGACAAAATTATTCAAAACGCACAGTTTTTTTGGGTTAATTCTGGTTGTAGGTTGTGGGTCAATAAATAGGCTTCAGTTTTTTTGGGTTAATTCTATGATTATAATGATTATAACCTACAATGCATTGGTTGTTTTTTTGCTTATTGTGTAAGATGCACATTCCCCTAATTATTAACTAGAAGTTGGATCAAGATACATTTACAACCAATATATTTACACTATTTGAAGTGAGAGATATAGCTAAGATAGACCAATTGTAAATAGTCAAGATGCACACTAGATTATTAGAGTGGTAACAATGTCTTAGATCACTTGAAGTTGTCGTTGGCTCTCAACTGAATGTTGGTGTGTGCACTTAAGTATATGTTGTCATCGCATGTGGAAGAAAATAAGCTGGTCAAATGATAGAGATATTATTTGAGACCAGAGAGGTTCTAGTTCTAAGTTTTGGTTTAGTACATCATTATTTCTTATTGTTAACCAAGAGTGGAATGAATTTTTTTCAATTCTTATTTCATCCTAGAATGAAACGAATGTGTGATTGCCTAATTTTTAGAATTTCCATTTGGTTACGTCAAAAAATACAAATTTGTTTTGATTATAACATTTAAAAAAAATGTATTTTATAGACGTCAAAATATACAAATTTATCTTGACTATAACATTTAAAAATATATATTTTATAGAGTAAGCAAGAAATTGTTCTACAAAATTATCTTCATTATACCATTTTAAAATATGTATTTTATAGAATAAACAAGATACTTTTCTTGAAATTGGGTATTATGTTTTTTTTAAACATTGGGTCAGCGCCATTTGCAAGTTAACCTCTGTGTCACTATCACTATTCTCCACAAAGCATAACGTGGAGGTCGCGAGCACAACCATTGACAGACAGCTAACGGAGCCGTGAATGGAATGAATGAAATTGCAGCAAACCGACTAACAGTGACAGATGCCATTCTCCCAAATAAATCCAAATATAAAATATTTTGAAACCCATAATTAAAAAGCCAGCTTTCAAAATTTTGCGCTACATTAATTGTTCAATCCTATACAATTTTCTGTTGAATGAGTTGATGTAAACATGACCGAAAGGCAGTCCCTTCGCCTAGCAGGGCCTTGGACGAGCTGGTAACTCCATGAGTCCAGGTTTGGAATCTCCCTAATGTATATTTCTGTTTTTTCCCTTTAACATTTAGTTTTCCCGCAATAATTTACAGTTGAGCAGGCAATAAAGCCGTTGATAGACAATATCATTGATGACAGGAGGTTACCGAGAGCCCGTGCTCGCCGATAAGGAGGAGGTCCTCGCCTAAAGCTGCCACCAAGTTTGTTGAGAAGGAAGGTCGGGGTCTAAACTAAATAATAGCAATAAGAAGGGTTATCAAGAAGAGTCCCCGTTGAATATTCAACTGAAGGTAAGGAGCGGAGCGGTCAAAGTATCTAAAAGAAAAGTGAAGTAAACAAGTGGCTGGGAGGTCTCTAATGGCTGACTAATTCAAATGAGTGAATTATAGTTGTATCTGACGTATATTTCTTTTCTTTCCCTTTAACATTTAGTTTGCCCGCAGTTGGGAGGTCTCTAATGCCTGACTAAATCAAATGAGCAAATTATATTTGTATTTTCGTATGTGGTTGTGCAAATTCGAGTAATGGAACCAACAACTGGACCGGTTACAAAAGGGCGTTTGATGAGAGATTCATGGGAACTCTGATTTGGCCAATCGATTCTGTGTTGTTTTGGCTTCCGATCGGTCTCTGATTTGACCCATTTTGTGCGGAACCGAGGGACAGCGGACTTGTTTTGCAGAATTTCAACAAAAAGATTGGCACATTGTGTGTTTAATCGAGGTTTGTGTTCTTTGTAGTTCTGAAAGCTGCAATCTGCAATCATATTCACGGTTTGTGGACAGTGAATATGATCACACCTCCTCCTCCTCATCAAACAGTGAGCGAACCTAACCTGATGAACGATGCAAATTACTCAAATCGTCAAACAAAAACATATGGCGACCCAAGCTTAAGGCCAAATGAGGCTCTCATCCTCGGGCTTCAGTCAGCAGCCCCAAGAAGGTACGGGGACCTTTTATTTCTCTTGCTTCCCCACCAATCTGAAATCTGTTATGTAATTTTGGGCCGATCTTTGTATGGGCGTTGTAGGCGAGTGTAATGTAAGATAGAGACATAATGTGTGTATATATTATTCACTTCTGAACTTGGCTTTCATAACAGTGCTGACTGAGAGAATTTTGCTTAAATTTAGCTTGAGAAGCCTAAATTAGAAAGCTGACAATTTTAAGTATGCAGTCAATTCTATTGCTTCAGTAAGAGCTAATTTCTTGGAAGTGGGAAGACTAAATGCTTCAGTTCAGGTGTAAACTTCTAGCTTTTCCTAAATTTAGCAGGGCTAAACTCAAGTGCTTTAAAAATATAGTACCGCTCTTTCCTGCGGTTGGCAAAACAATGTTTTCTACTTTCTCGGTACAGTATGCTTTTCAAATATAGAATCGGCAAAATTAAGTGTTTTCTACTTTCTCAGAACAATTTGCTCTTCTAAGAAAGCAAACTAAGAATTCCAATTGAATGTCTTAACATGGGCACCTGCATTACTTGCAGTTCCCCTCTTCCTTCTTTAAACTCCTCAAGGCTATTATTTGTTCTGCAATTTGAACACAGAAGTTGGAACGTCCCTGACCCTCCGATCGACGAAGAGGATGCTACCATGGCATTAACCATCCAAGAAACCGCCCCATGAACATGTATGTACATAAAATGCTGAAGCAAAATGCTTGAACTAGAACATGCATACATGATTATTTATCATACAGCGGAAGCAAACATACATTCATACAAGCATTCAACATGTTCATCATATTCATTAACAGTAAATGAGATTGCAGAAGCAAAATAGACAAGATTACTTATCTCATAAAGAACTCGTCCCGCAACCAGCTACGTCGCTGCAACGTTCCACCTAACCATAGGCTAGCATGCTTCTAAATCTCTCAGCAATGCTGCCACCCCCGAGCTGGGAATGATTCCCCAAGGAATAAGGAACAAGCAGGCTTACACATAGCAAAGGATACACAAAACACAGCCAAGCCAATGCAGTTGGATTTATCAGGCCATCAACAAGACAGCCAAGCCAACATGGTCAAGTTTATCAAGCCATCAAGGAGCTGGGAAAGGCTAATGCTAAGCTGGTGAGCCCATTACAGAGCTAGGAACACCTACACCAAAACTATCATGACTTCTAAGACACCCACAAACACCCAACACAAGGAATCAGTCCCTTCTATGCTACACAGTCCCTCAGACCCTGACTTCCCTTCCAGTGCTATTCAGGGGTTGTGGAGAAGAAAGCTGACTCTCTAGCTCTGTCTGTGTGGTTTCCAAACACACCAGGTTTATCAAGCAAGCCAAGCCCTCATCCCTACTCCAACACAGTCTGAAGACCAACCACTGCATACAGGCAGTCACACAAGCGATTCACAGCTTGGGCAAGGGAAACAACTTCTGAGTCATTCTTGGCCCTATCGTGGCCAAAACGGCTCCAAACAATCTACAACAGCCCCAAAACCTAAAGACAGACACAACCAGCAACGTGGGGAAAATAGTAGTTCGTTCTCAACAATGAAGCCACCGGAAACACTTATACAGATCGTAATGGGGAAGGAAAATCAGCCTCCCAACCTGTGCGTGAGAGAAATTTACACCAGATCCCAAAATACGGATGGAAACACACCAGATGCCTCTCTATGGAAAATGGCTCCCCTTCTGGCTACGCGAGATCAACCAGAAAGAATTCTCTGCGTGAGGAACAAGACGTCCCCCTGCGTGAGGATGAGTGGCAAGGGAGAATCGCGAGTGGGAAGTGTCGGAGCATTTTCCTTTAGCACCGTCGTGGAGAGAGTGGAAAATCCTGGAGAGTTCTCTTCCTCTGCCCAACGTGAGGTTTCCCTTTGCTAGTGGAGTGTGCGGGTGGGAAAGGACTGACAATCCTTCCACCCCCACTCCCAAACAATAACTGCCTCAACTACTCAGCAGAACGTTTAAGATGGTAGTTGGATGAGACAAGGGAAGGTGAGTAAAATCAAAAGGGTGGTGACACATGGATTTTCCCCCATGGGCTTAAGGTTTAACATCCCCCCTTATCCTTATGAGAATCATGCCCCTTCTCAATTTAGTTGCTGCGAACATAGCTGGTCGGGTTATTTAATTAAAGATGCATATTTACATGATGACAAAACTTAATATATGTCGTATACCACGATAGACCATCGGCAACGATTCCGTTTGCCGAAACATAACACAACTAAATCAATGGTGGGGCTTTTGCCTTTAGCTCCACACCATGATTCATTACAATATATACATCATGTACATTTAATGCAACGGGGTCAAAACCGGGGTGTTATAGAAGCTGTAAAAGAAATATTGTTTTTTTGTTTGATATGTCTATAGAAGGCGGGGTTGTCCCCTTGGAAAAGCTTCGATTGTGTTCATTGTCGAGTATTGGAGTTTATTCAAGCTTTATTTTATTTTATTCTTGTAAATTTTTTTTCACCTTTTTGTTTGCCCAAGGCTTGTAATGGTGCCACAAAATGTCGCCACAACAGTAGAATTATTTGCTAGCAGGCGTCATAGCGACCATTAATAAAATTGGAATTTGTTCAAACTCCTATATGGGTTCGGTTCAAGCATTTTCTTGGGTTTTGATCGAAGAATGTTTGCAATATTGTGTGTAGCTAATAGGATGGGAGAATCGTTTGCCAAAGATGTTATGATAACTATTACAACGGTATTTGAAAGGTTTAGTATCTGTTAAATACTTAATTGGAGTTTCTAGCATTTTCTAATTTTGTTCAGGTGGTTTCTTGCTTAGGCTGTCTTGAGGCTTTCGATTTTGCATATTGTTGGTACAGCCATGTAATTGGTGTTGAAAGTGGATGCACATACTGCTACTTATTGTGGAATATTCTTTTCTCTTTGATGATGGTACTAAGTAGTCTAGAATTGCTAGTATAAAGTGGATAAATAAATATATCAAGATTCAAAAGTAACTGCTACTTCTTGTAGATTGTTATATTTTGTTAAGGTAGTTTTAGTAATATGTGCTAGGTGACAAGTGAGTCATTACTTATGAAATTCACCTTATCATATGCATGTTTGCGGTGCTTCTTAGGTCGTTCTTGCATGGAGATCAACATAAATTTTTTTGCTGTGATTTATCATAGTTTAATCTGTGTTTTGAAGCAATGGCATTTGAGCTTTTAAAACAATTTCCGTCTGTTTTTCAAAACGAAATACCTGTATATTTTGCAGGGGCTATCACCTTCTTAACTGAATTTTGTTAAGAAAGACGAGGATTAACAACAAAGAAGCAAGGTGAGACGTTTTCAGTTGTCTACCACAAAATCAGTAATCTGTTTACTTTGAACTAATTTCACATTAATTAGAGCCCTTTGATCCAAATTCGAAATTCCAAGATTTCCAGCTTTGAAGTACATTTGTGGATCAACTCGACTTTGAGTAAATAGACTTTTCTATAAGTTTTCTATTGCATTTCTATATCCTTGTCATTTTCCATTGTTTCTTTTTTAATAGACTGATTTTTGTGTAGTTTTTTAATGCGGGTATAATTAAAGAACAAATACTATCATTTGCTATCATTGGTTATTCCTCTAATAATTATCTGAAGGATAGATTGTATAAATGCTATTAAAGTGAAGGAAATTTCAGTGAACGTGGTACAAACATTTATAGGAGTAAAATGAACGGGACAAATACAAGAGGCAAAAGCAAGAAACAACGGCTAAATAATATTCAGGATGGCCACTCATAAACATTAATGAAAAAAATGCATTAATTTCGGGGAGTAGAGTCCCACTTGTTGAAACGCCGTAAAGCGTAAAAACATCTTACGGATGAAGAAAAAAAATGCATTCATTTCGGGGAGTAGAGTCCCACTTGTTGAAACGCCTTACAGCGTAAATATAACATCCTTCAAAGAAACACATGGAAAAGTTGGCAGTATACCGCATGATGAAACATATCATCCATTCCTATCACTTTCTCCTTTCTGTAAAAGATATGAAGGTAAGGCACCCACACAGCTACAGAGTTTGGATTAATCTCAATTGCTCGTGATAAAACATACAAAGCCTACAACACAGTTTACAAAACTAGTTATCAAATATTAAGTAAAATAGTCTCTTAAAATAAAATTATTAGATATCACACACCTCCTCTTGTAACTTGTACAGATGCAGTAAAAAAACAGAGCCTGAAATTAGAATACTAAGGAACATAACCGCAAAGCACCATATAAATTGATCAACTTATCAGCTATGTATCAAACCTTCCTTGGGAATAATCTTCTTTCTATGAATTTTTATTGACATCAAACTGAGACTCACTTTTTTCCTTGCCATCTGATCGCTAACTCCAGTCAGCATTCTACGTCACCAAGTCCTCCAAAAATGTGTTTCTGGACATTGAACAATCGGAAACAAAAAAATTAAGGGACAACATAAAATATTGCATTAGCTTAAACTCAACAATCTCTAAAAATAATATTAAACGAACAATAGTTGCTTCCCCTTACCAGATAAATTCAACCGTGCATATGATCCATATATTTGTCTTTCAAAGTTCAATGTGTTAACAACTTTTGTTGAGTTTTTATTTCATTTTTTGCCTGTGACGCTCAAGAATAAAAAATAATACACTTATCCAGTGTGCCCACATACTCGCTATGAGGAGGCCCACACCAGCGATTGTTATCTTAGAATGATATATCACAGCAAGTTGTAGCATGCTTTGTCATTCTCAAGTTGCAGCATGCTCTATCATTCTCTTATGATAGGACAAATAATAAAAGCTCAGTTCAACCATGTGTGCCCTAAGGAAAAATCCAGCCCCACCTTTGTGGGTGGTGGCTCAAGCTTTTTGAAATCCTACAAGTTTGGTCATTCTTAAAGTCACTACTCATACAGTTTAGCCTTGTGGAGAAAACTTCATTATGCAGTTTACCACCTAACTATATATGGTATTAACCAGCATAGATCCATGTTAAATACGGATCTATCAAGCACTGAGAGGATCCAATTTTTTGAGGTGTAAATTTCTTTTATCTTAAATTTTCTACATATCCAAAAAAAAAATTACACCTCTAGAAATTTCATCCTTCCCGGTGCTTGAATCTATGTTGGTTCTAATTTTTTTAATTTATGAGCCAACTGTTAATTTTAAGTGTCTTTTCCCACCCCGGTTTCGAGTCTCTTGCTCATTGTTTAATGCCCAACCCAATAAACATTTTTTTGTAGATGAATTGATTTTTCAAAGGGAATGAGATTGAGGTCACTAGCACCTGTACCTATTTGGGGGTACAGTTCATAGGAACTATTTCAATCTACGACATGCCCTTCAACCTCGTGACAACATCGAATAAAGTTCCTTAGCCCTTCTCAAAAAACAGTTTTTCAGGCACCATTTTCAGGACATCGTAGAAGATGTCTCTCATGGATACTCTCATCAATCCCATAGTCTTCTCAAAAAACAGTGTTTCGAACATCATTTTCAGGACATATCATAGAAGATGTCTCTCATGGATACTCTCATCGAACCCATAGTCCTATATGTCTTAGAGGTTTAGGGGGCTAGTTTACTAGACTCATATTGGGCCTTAGTAGATAAGATAAAATAAGATAATTTTATTAATGTCCAATGAATGACCGCAGAAGTAGGTCAATGGGACTAGATGATACATCCAGTATGAGTACAATGTGGGAGTGCAAATATAGCTCCTATAAAGTGTTGAAACTAAGACAAAATAAGGTAAAATAAAGACATAAGCACTGGTGAATCCTCATAAACATGTATAAAATCATATCAAAGGTACGGGATGCAAAATACAACGTGAGTTTGTCTAAGGTTGGACAACTCAAATAACCCAAAAACCTATCAAGAGAAAGGAAAGTGCAAATTCTTCTTCGTCGCATCATCAAATGCTAATAGACAGTACCTCATCCCATCATACTTGCAAAGTTTTATGCCCGACCCTTTCAACTTGAGACTATGTTCAACCTTGCCTCCCTTTTATACCACATTCGTAGCCTTACCAACACGACAAATGGGTGAGATCAATACCCATACTTAGCTTATTACTCATCAAAGTCCATTGCCTCAACCAGGCCTTCAGGATGCACTCAATGTTGATATGTGAGGATCTTGGATCTTTTGAAGTTAGTTGGTATTGCAATGGACTACCTTCCTCTGTTTAGGCATTCTTTCGATGCACCTGGCCACCTCTTACCGACCATGCAAGAGTTGAATGAAATCACCCGAGATGATATATACAGGTAAATTGTGCATGTCACCTGGATCAACCCTCAGGGTGGGTTGCGTCCAAAGATGATCTTTTACGCTAAGCACTTCATGGATATGAGGGGAAATCTTATTATTCAACGCCATTACACACTCAGCCATTGATGATACATTCTCTGTATTCCTTTAGGCTAGTTCAAAGTGGGCTCTCATTGTCATAGAGTGGAGACAAATCACCAGACTGACCAATTAGACAAGATCTTCCAAGCATGCCACCTCAAAGAGGTTGAGAGTGAGGAGCACTTCATCTTTCGTTGTCAGCTTACTACAAGATCCGAGGGTGGTTCCATTATCTTTTTAGGGAGCTTCTTCTCAAGGAGCTTCAAACTCTAACCAATTTCTTCAGGTATCCTAACTAGAGATGTTTGGCCTTGTACTTGCAAGAGACACTCCAACTTCGCTCTCTCGTCCTCCAACCACATCACATCCTAGACAAACCTCCACTCAACATATTACTACATTTTCCCAAGTGCTCCCATCTTTTAGGGGCAACAAGAGATTGACGGTTGGTGATACTACTTTCGACCCCATATTAGTTCAGCTACGGAGGAACACATCCAATTTCACCAAACCACAATGACATGGACAATATTGGCCCCATACCAACATTCGAACAATTTCATCCAAGTCACAGCGGCAAGCCCCTCACTCCAAGCAACGACACATTACCCAGTCTAGCTCTTGTTCCAGCTCTTCCACCAAATAGAGTTCTATTCTAAGATGCCTCCATTTGACCTCATATGATAGGACAGGTCATTCCAGTAAACAATGACAAACTTACACCTTTTGTCTCACAAATCCTAGATCAACTCTCTTTGTACATATATCTCATGGATCGACTCTCCATCTTTGGAGTCAGCTATCTGGTATTTATGTTAGAGTAAAAACAATTGCATCTCGCTTTTTATATGAGTTGCCATAGTGCTCCCACTTTGTATTGACATCATGGTTCCAAACAATCCTTTTGACCTACTTTTGTGGTCATTCATTGGACATTAGTAAAAATATCTTGTCTTATCTATCTGTATTGTGACTTTACATCACTCCTTAATCAAAAAAATATTCTCTCATTATTGGTGTACTTTATGTCTTTGTCCTTTATATTTATAATATAACATGGTATTAGAGCCACAATGTGAACAAGCCAAGAAGAAAGTGAGTAACAAGCCTAGGAACTACATTGATAGGAGATGGATCAAGGTACTATTTGTTAGTTTTGGTGAGCTCAGAAGTACTTATGTACAATGTGCTTAGGTGCAAGGGTCTTAGCACGTGTGTCTCACTTAAGCGACATAAAGTGACTTTATGATATGATTTTATAAATTGAATTTTACATTATAAAGTTAAGTTGTAATTTTTAGTATTTTGGGGGAAAAGTGACTTTTCGAATGTAAAGTGATTTTATATAGTTTTCACTTAAGAGATTTAAGTGAACTTGACATTAAGTCACATTCCCTTGATCTTGTGGGCCAAGATCGAATCTTCACCATAGACGACGAAAAGTCGTGGTAGTTACCCTAAAATGAAAAATAAAAAGAGGTTGAGTGAGACTCATTTACACACATTCCAGAAGAGAGTTTTAGAGAGAAGTGTGAGAGGCAAAGTTCCCAAGAGAGAGACTTTGAAGAGTTGAATGAGGAGAGAGTAAGAGCAACAAGCTTGATTCACCCTCATGTATTAAGATACATCATCCTCTCTATTACACTGCACATGTACCTAGCACACCTTTAGATGTGCCCCAAAAAGAGAGAGCCACTTTTTTCGACCAAGAGGGGTGTTCTTGAGCAATGGTGGTCATGGTTGGGCCCTTTGTGTAACTTCCCTGACCCTCCGATTGACGAAGAGGATGCTACCATGTCGTTAACCATCTGGGCAACCAATCCCATGAACATGTGCATTCATAAAAAATATTGAAACAGAATGCATTGAAGCAGAAACATGCACAGATGCAATTATTTATCATACACAGCAGAAGCAACATACGTTCATACAAGCATTCAACATGTTCATCACAATCATTAACAGTAAAAAGGGTTGCAGAAGTAAATTATACAAGCTTACTTATCTTATAAGAACTCGTTCCGCAACCAGCTACGTCGCTGCAACGTTCCACCCAACCATAGGTCGGCGTGTTCCTTAATCTCTCAGCAACGCTGCCACCCCCGAGCTGGGCATGATTCTCCAAGGAATAAGGAACAAGCAGGCTTACACATAGCCCAGGATACACAAACACAGCCAAGCCAACATAGTTGGGTTTATCAAGCCATCAACAAGACAACCAAGCCAACATGGTCAAGTTTATCAGGCCATCTAAGAGTTGGGAAAGGCTAATGCTAACCTGGTGAGCTCATTGCAGAGCTAGGAACTCCTACACCAGAACTAGACTGACTTCTAAGACACCCACACACACCCAACACAAGGAATCAGTCCCTTCTCTGCTACACAGTCCCTCAGGCCTTGCATTCCCTTCCAGTGCTATTCAGGGGTTGTGGAGAAGAAAGCCAGCCCTCTAGCTCTGTCTGTGTGGGTTCCACACACCAGGTTTATCAAGCAACCCAAGCCCCCATCCCGGCTCCCAGTACAGTCCGAAGACCAACCATTGCACACATGCAATCAATCAGCAATTACAGCTTAACAGGGAAAAATGACTCCAAACAGTCTGTGCATGAGGGAAACTTGCACCAGACCCCAAATGTAAAGAAGACCACAACAATCACAATGTAAGGGAGACCACAGCAACACAACGAATCTTGAGGAGAATGGTGGCAACCATAACTCACGGGAAGAACAACGGTCCCAATATCAACATCAAAATGACGAAAAATTACATGGCCATACCAGCCTATAAGGAGATCATACAGCCGAAAACGTGAATGGCCCTTCACAGGAAAATCGTGGATGAAAGAGCACGGCTCCTAGCTTGCTCTGTGAGTCAAAACCAGGAAAAATCCTATGCGTGAGAATAATGAACAGACAATGGTCCCTGCGTGAGGATGAACAGCTCCGCCTATGCTCGTGGATGAACAGACAACGACGAGAATGTGTAGTAGTCATTCTTCTGCCTTTCGTGGGATTCGATCTGTTGGTGGAGTGTGCATGTGGGTGAGGACTGACAGTCCTACTACACTCCACTCCTAGCCATAACTGCCCCAACTAACAGCAGCAATTCTTAATGGTGGTAGTTGGAGTAAAACAAGGAAAGATGACACATGGCTTTTCCCCCCATTGGCCAAGGTTTGACATTCCCCACCCTTATCCTTGCGAAAATCATGCCCCTTCTCAATTTAGTTGCCACGAATGTAGCTGGTCGGGTCCATTTTAATTAAAGATGCATATTTACATGATGACAGAACTTAATATATGCCACATGCCCCGATATACCATCGGTGACAATTTCAACCCGAAACATAGCATAACCAATCAATGGTGGGGCCTTGGCCTTTAGCTCCGCACCATGATTATTTACAATATATACATCATGTACGTTTAATGCAACGGGGTCAAAACCGGGGTGTTAGACTTTGGTCCTTTCTTTAGGAGCACTATGGCTTAATGGCACTATTGACTGCCCTTTGTTGGAGTTTTTAACCTCGAGGTTGGTGTCTGGTGCTCCTAGGTGTTGATCATTGGGTCACATGGCCCCATATCTTGTTTGCTTTCTCTAGTGGCCTTTGCTTCAGCTGTAAGACATTTGTCTTCCTTCACAGCCACTTAGAACACCCTCTTGGCCCTTAAGCTAGTTGGTGCCTTCTCTCCATGGCCTTATTTCCTCAGAGGAAGTTCTCCTCCACGCTAGGCCTTCTTGCTACTTTAAGGAGGGTGTTGAGGTATTTTATAACATTCTTGGGGTTGGATGGGGTATAACGACCTCCCTCCAACTCACTCCAACCTTTCGTTCGAAGCGATTCGCTTATTTTAGCAAATTTTGGCACCTAGGGGAAAAATACCCCAAGTAGCCTATCTTGAGCCTACATTATGGCTATTTTTTATTATTATTTTGTTTTAATTTTAAGTTGACATTTTAAAGGCATGTTGGCCTGGATGTTTTTTGTAAAAGTGAGTGTGAGATCATATAAATAGATCTTCTCACTTCATTATGCATTTGTTCTACCCTTCTTAGGGCTCTTTGGAGAGATGCACCCCTCTTGATGGAAGATTTTTCTGGGTTATGCAAGTTTTTTCTCGGTGCTCTTTGGTGAAATTCTCTTGCAAGGTGATGCTTGGATTTGTTGGCTAAACATTAGCTCATGGAGGTTTGATTTCTTACCTCTTTGTTTGAATGTTGGTAGACGATGCATGTTCATGACTAAATGGTAGCCTTACTGCTGCATTTCTTCTATAATAGGCCATTTCCAGCCTTTTTGGTACCTTAGCAAGAAGAGGCATGTCTTCTTTCCAACCTTTTTGGCACCTTGGCAAGAAGGGTCCTTTAGGATTTTCCCTCAGTTTTCTACGATAATTGTCTAACCTAGGATCTCTTTCTCACTAGGTAAGCCATCCTCCCTAGATGCCCTAGGTTGGGTAGGGCTTTTTCTAGGGTTTCTTTCATTTGTCTTCACATCTTTTCATTTTCAAAACCTAGTTTGTAGGGTTAGTTCTAGGTTAATTTTAGGTCTACAAAATTAATAAAATTTCATAAAAATCAAATATTTTGCCAATTTCTTTTCAAAAGAAGAAGACAGCAGTTCATCTGAGGTTAGTGACAATGATGATGAAGTCTTTTTTCTAGGTATTGAAGAGTCTAATGAGATAGAAGAAATTGAGCATAAGGAAGAGTCAGAAGATGAAGCAGAGGTTAATATGGAAGAAGAACTACTTAGTGCTTTGGATGGATACAGAAGATACAAAACCAAATATAGACAGCCAAAAGAAAAAGAGATGAAGAAAATCATGAGCAATCTGAAACACCAAATTCAAAATGCAAATAAGATAGAAGAAAGGTTGGAGAAATCTCTTAAACAAAAACAACTGATCTGTGAAAAAATGGAGGCAGAATTAGTTCACTTAAGAAAAGATCTTGATGCAAAATTGATTCAAACTAGATATGAAAATAGTTCTAAATTTTAGATGAGATTATGACCACACAAAGAGATCCAAGTAAAAAAAATGGGATTGGTTATTCTCAAGAAGAAAATCAAGTTAGGTCAAAATATTATGTAGCTGCTCTTCTCAGTACATTCAAGAAGAAAGAGGAAGAAAAGACAAGGAATGCTCAGAACTCCAAAAGATCATTTCCACCCATCAAGAAGGAATTCAAGACAACTCCAACGAAGGTTTATCAAAACTAGTATCCTCACATTTTCCTTGGTTATTGTTTTGCATGCTCCAACTTTGGACACAAAGCTATGAATTGCAGAGCATACAAAAGGAAAAGTCTAAAGGTTAAAAACTACAACCTCAAGAACAATCAAATAGTTGGTCAAGTTAAGAGCATAAATTATAACTCATTTGCACCTTTACAAGAGAGATATTTAGAGTGCTTTAACTGTCGTAACTATGGACATAAAGCAAGCAATTGCATATTGATGGAAATCTCGGAAAGACCAAAGGACATTATAGAGCAAAAGAAGCTAAGGAAAGAAAAAACGTTAAAAGAGGAATGCCTTATTGCCTTGAGAACACAAGATAAACGAGATCTCTGGTATGTTGATAGTGGGTGTTCTAAACATATCACAGGAGATAAGGACAAGTTTTTAAACTTAAAAAAACAAAAGGGTAGAGTTACATTTGGTGACAATGCGTCAGGTAATATTATTGGGAAAGGTACCGTGAATGTGGGAAAAGACAAAGCCAAAAATGTGTTGCTTGTAGAAAATATGAATCCTAGTCTATTAAGTGTCAGCCAAACATGTGATCAGGGGCACATTTGCATTTTTTATTCTCAGAAATGTGAGATAAGAAGGAAGAACTCAAGAAAATTGGTTGGTATTGCTTCTAGAACTCCCGAAAATGTATACATACTAAATACTAGACAGTCTGAGAAATGTCATATGAATTTAGTGGATGAAAGTTGGCTATGGCATAAAAGGTTGGGGCACATTAACTTTGATAATCTAGTTAAAGTTAGCAATAATGAGGCATTAAGAAACTTACCAAATATCACAAAGCCGTCAAATCCTATATGTAGACATTGTCAATTAGGGAAGCAAACTAGAATAAGGTTAAAAACAAAAGAGTACTCAACCTCAAAACCTTTAGAGTTGGTTCACAGTGACCTCTTTGGACCTACAAGGACCAAAAGTTTGCAAGGATAATCCTACTTTATGCTTTTCATTGATGATTTTGCTAGAATGGCTTGGGTATTTTTTCTCAAGGAAAAATCAGAAGCTTTTAACAAGTTCAAAGCATTTAAACTCCTTGTTGAAAATGAAACAGAGGCAAAAATCAAATGTCTTAGATCAGACAATGGTGGTGATTTTACCTCTAAAGATTTTTATCTCTTCTGTGAAAACCATGGAATTAAGAGACAAATCTATGCTGCCAGAACACCAAAGCAAAATGGGATTGATGAGGGGAGAAATAGAACAGTTCAGGAGGCTGCAAGGACTATGCTCAATGAAGCAAAATTATCTGATGGATATTGGAGGGAAGCTGTAAACACAGAAGTACACATACTAAATAGAGGTCAGCTCAGGATTAATAGTAATAAGACTCGTTAGGGGTGGCAGGCGCGGGGGGGGTCATTCTTGATCCCGGCGGAAAAATTGAACATTCCTTTGCATGGGGGTTAGGGATCAGGACCAATAACGAAGCAGAATGGTTGGCTCTGCTTCAAGGTCTGCGTTTTCTTCAGGCCAAATATTACCGCAAGGTCTTAATTTTTGGAGACTCTAAGCATGTCATCTCCAAATTGATTAATGGTTACCCCTCGGGAGCTGTCAGATGTCGACGCCTGTATTATAAAGTCAAATCCCATTGGCATCACTCCTTCCAGCCCTTTCACATCCTTAGAACTAACAATAAAGCTGCTGACGCTATGGCTAACATCGGGGCAACCCTTTCACAAGGAGTTTATAAACTGGATGGGGACCCTCCCTCCCACCAATATATTCCTTAATGAATCAGGCAATATGATTTTGGCTCACATTATATATTGAAATTTGGATTGTCCTTTTGATAAGGTGGAGAAGGCTTTGTTTTTTGCCTAAATCTATGGTTTTATGCCTAAGCCTAAGGTGGAGAAGGATTTGTGTTTTGGGTATGGGTTCACCCATCCCTCTTCACCCTTCCCACTCTTCGAGCCTCCTCATCCCTTGCATTTACGCCTCCCCGCTACATTTGTCCTTCGCCGGCTGCATACTTTTAAAAGCCCATACTCCTCCCTGTGCCGCGTGTATTCCTCCTCGAACCTCCATACACTCGGTCATGTTCGTCTTAATGCTTGCAAGGCTCTGGAGTTTTCGCATTTACCTCTCGCACGTTTGGAGCTTTGTTTATCTCGGTCCTTCCTCCATATTCGACTCCAGAATGTCGCTCCGGAACTCCTCCTCTGTAACCTCTGGCATATTCGAAATTCAAAGAATACTGGGGCAGGTGGTCCTGGGTGTTAGTGAAGGGTGGCTTCAGGGCCTCCCCTGGAAGGTTCTCCCAATATCGCGTTCGTTGGTGAAAGACTGGCTCGTCTTGGCAGTATTGTCCTCTGGCACAGGGTTCAGTCAGCCAGAGTTTCGAATTGCTGAGCAAAGGGACACAGGCAGTGTTTGGGTTTTGGACTCCGGGCAGAGCAGGGTGCTGGGCGTTGTGGGATCTTCGGGCCTCTTCCAGGCAGGAAAATTCTCGTTGTCATATGAGTTAGAGGTGCTCAATTCTCTCCTTTCTACAGTCAAGATTCATCGCAGAACTTCAGGTAATTCTGTCAGCGTGCCTATAAATCTGTTTGCTAGTCTGTCCATTTCGCCTGGGGTTAAAGGTATGGCACACGGAGGCGATTGGGTGGATATTAAGAAGAATCTTCGCAGGCTATATGAGCTTCTGGCCATTAACGTTGTGGATACCAAAGAAATGAGTGAGGAGATAAAGAAGATGGCTGAAACAGTAAGCTATGCTTCCCAGCAAGTAAGCAATAACGACGCCCGCCTTGATGATAATGAGAGCAGCCTTCGGGAGATGCATGGGAAAATGGACAGAATTCAAGAGGATCTTCAGAGATTCATTGAAATGCATCAGGCCAGCCGAGTTAATGGCGAGATCAATGGCGAAGTTGCTGAAGCGGCCCTCCCCATGGAAGAGGAGTCAGTAGTCCAGCCGAGAAACAACAGGAATATGTAGTAATCTGTTCCCTCTAAGTTATGTTTAATGTTTTTTTGCCTCCTTATCTGTTTTCAGTTCGTAAGGGTCTACCCCTATAGCAGTTTTAGAAGCTTTGAACAGTCAGTTTGCAGGGTATTTTGAACAATCCCATGGCTGGTCCTCTTTGACAGCCTTTTTGATGTACATTTTCTGCTGAAGCTACCAGCTCTGTAACGCATGGCTGTGCGCAACCCCCTTTTATATATTTATGTTTATAGTTTCTGTTAAAAAAAAATAGTAATAAGACTCGTTATGAGTTGTGGTTTGGGAGAACTCCTTCGGTAAAATACTTCATGGTCTTTGGAAGTAAGTGTTACATCAGAAGGCTTGATGGGAACCTTCGAAAATTTGATGCTAGATCTGATGAAGGTATCTTTCTTGGATATGCTTCTACAAAAAAGGCATACATATGCTACAATCTTATATTACATAATATTGTTGAGAGTGCAGATGTTAAGGTGGATGATTTGAAAACAAAGAAATTCATACATCAAGAGACCATACCTGACTTTGAAGATGAAGATGATGAAGAGTTAGTTGATACACAAACAGATGTAGAAGAAAAGGATGATACACAAGAAGATGAAATAAACACCAGAAAAGAAGAGGAAGATACTCGAGAAAAATAGATAATAGAAGAATCCCCAAGAAGAGACACAAAGACACCCTCAAGAATAACCCAAAAGAATCATCCTGAAGACCTTATTGGAGATAAAAGTACAGGAGTAAAACAAGAAGACAAATTTTGTATCAAACATAAATAACACTTTTGTCATGTATTGAGCCCAGATCAATCAAAGAAGCTTGCAATGATGAAAGTTGGGTCAAAGCTATGAATGAAGAATTAGACCAAATAGAAAAGATAAAACATGGGAACTACTTCCAAAACCACAGGACAAGAATGTCATTGGAACTAAATGGGTGTTAAAAAACAAACTAAATGAAAATGGAGAAGTAATCAGGAACAAAGCCAGATTGGTATGTAAAGGGTATGCTTAGGTCGAAGTAGTAGATTTTGAAGAAACGTTTACACCTGTGGCCAGATTGGAGGCAATTAGGATGTTCTTGGCCTTTGCCAACTGCAAAAAATTTAAAGCATACCAGACAGATGTCAAACCAGTGTTTCTCAATGGAAACTTAGAAGAGGAAGTCTACATAGAGCAACCAGAAGGATTTCAATTAACTGGTAAAGGGAATTATGTTTTTAAACTAAAGAAAGGTCTCTATGGGATAAAACAAGCACCCGGAGCATGGTATGCAAGGCTAGATTCTTACTTACAATTACAAGGTTTCAAAAGAGGATCAATAAACAATAATATTTATTATAAAATTATTGGTGATAACATGATTATTGTGGAAGTATATGTTGATGATATAATATTTGGGAGTGATGATGAAAAAATGAGTAACAATTTTGCTAGTAAGATGCAACAAGAATTTGAAATGTCTTTACTTGGTGAACTGAATTTCTTTCTAGGATTTCAAATAGTTTAGTCCAAAAAGGGAATCTTTATTCATCAGTCAAAGTATGTGAAAGATATGCTTAAAAAATTCCAGTTTGAAGATTGCAAACCTGTTTGTACACCTAATACAGTAGGATGCAAACTAATCAAGGAAGATGAGTCCAAGACTGTAGATCCAAAACACTACAGATCAATGATTGGGAGTTTGCTCTATGTAACAACTTCCAAACCTGATGTCAAGCAAGCTATTGGAATGGTAGCTAGATTTCAAGCTGGACCAAAAGAGAGCCATGTTCACGCTATGAAAATAATTTTTAGGTACTTAAAAAGAACCATAGATCTTGGATTGTGGCATCCTAGCAAGAACTCATTCTCTTTAAACGCCTATTCAGATGCAGATTGGATAGGTTGTGTAGATGACAACAAAAGTACAAGTGGAGGAGCATTCTTCTTAGGAGAATCATTGGTAGCTTGGACAAGCAAGAAACAAACCTCAATTTCTCAGTCTACTACTGAAGCTAAGTATATTGCAGTAACAGAATGTTGCGCACAAGTAGAATGGATGAAACAAACTCTACAAGACATCAAAGTAGTGTTTGAAAAACCCACGGTTATTTACTGTGATAATACAAGTGTTATAAGTCTCTCCAAGACTCCTATCTAACTCTCCAAAGCAAAACACATTCCAATAAAATATCACTATCTAAGGGATCAAGCTGAAAAGAAGAATATCAAATATATGTCCCAGCTCAATAACAGATTGTAGACATCTCCACTAAACCCTTATGCAGAGATGTATTTGAATATCTTAGATAAAGATTAGGAGTAGTTTCTCTTCCAATCTAATCTTTCAAAAGAATGTATCAGTTGGCATCAGTTCAGGGCGAGATAGTGATCAAAGTTAGGGGGAGTGAATCGATCATTTTCCCTTGATGTAAAAGAGGGAGAAATGAAAATAATATTGCCATCAAATCCAAAGGGGGGTATTGTTGGCAACATGGCAATATAGGTTGGCATTGATGGCAATTGAGGAAGCCCACAGACCAACAAAAAAGGAAGCTCGCGACTGGAAGGGCAGAAGGACGAGATGAAGTTTTGCAATAGTTCAGAAATAAACCATGAGGAAGCCTCCCGCACGAGATCCAATGATTGGGGATAAGATCCGCAAAAGGCAGAAGAACGAGGTGAAGTTCTGCAACTAATCAAGATCAACGACTACCAACAATTTCGCTAGGAGAAGAAAAGCGGTCTAAAAAAGTTTCGATGTGCGCAAAATTTCTATGAAACTCGCTTCATCTTATTTGAAGTCCATTGTTGATCGGTGGAGATCCTTATCCGAAGGTGGTAAAGGCATTTCGTTAGGTAAAGTGACAGGAGGTTAACAAGGGATAATGGGTGTGAAATATCCATCAAATACAGTTTAATTCATTTGGAGTCCACCGTTGATCCGACCAGATCTAAGATCTGACGGTCCTCATGGATTTCACAGATTCAACTAGCAGGTGAGTTAACTGCGTGGATGTGAGTGAAATTCCATTTACAATGGAAACTTGGACGGTCGGGATTGAATCTGCAACGAGACCGACGACGGAGAATGATTTCCGCACAAAGAAAAGTGGAAGACGAAAAGCGGAAGGCGCAAGATCATGAAAATATTGTAGGAAATGTCACAGTTCCGGATTTTGCATCCCTCGATCTGGGAGATCGACGACCAGAAAGACTTCCGTGAAAAATCAACGATGCAGAAAGATTAGTGCAGAAAATGGAAGACGAAGAATCACGAAAAGAATGTGGGAAATGCCACAATTTTGCATTTTGCATCCAATGATCTGGAAGATCGATGGTCATAAAGACTTATGTGAAAGATCGATGGTGTAGAAAGGTTAGTGCGAAAAATGGAAGGTAGAGAAGTGCGAAAGAAACGATTGAGATTTTGAGAACTTGCACTCCGTATCCCGCGTTCCAGAAGATCAACGCGCACAAAGAAGCCCACATGAGATCAACGGTGTTGAACGATTGGGGTGAAAAGATCAGTGCGGAAGTGGAAATCTTGAAATAACATTATGGAAAAGTCACAAACTCGCGTTCTGTTATCTGCATCTTATGGAAGATCAACGGTCACAAAGAAGCCCGCAGGAGATCAACGGTGCAGGACGATTGAGGCGGAAAGCTTAGTGCAGAAAGACATTTTGAGAAATGTCGTGGTTTGAAAATATGCATATTTCATCCCATCTTAGATCTACGGTCAGGAAACAATCTGAGGTAAAGATCAATGACTCAGGATGAGTGCGGAAAGCTAATTGTGTGGAAAGACAATTTTGAGATCTACGGTCAGGAAGAAGCCCAATGTAAAATCAATGACTCTGAGTGATTGTGGAAACGAAGATAGCAGAATATCATGATTAGAAGATTAAGCAACAAATCGATTAACAGGGAATGAAGTTTAGTTGTTTTTGAAGAAGTACGATCAATGAAATGGCACAATAGTGAAGAGATGCGTCCGTAGGAAGACATGAAGGTATTTATTGACAGAATTATTGAAGGAAAGAACTTGTCTCTGTAATTGCGAATGACAAAGTCCAAGGAGTTCATAACAGACTGATAAAAATCAAATAAGGGTGGAAGGGTGGTGCTAGGGGAGGCTACATGCCTGCAAGGAGGTCTTAACCTCCTTCCAGTAGTGGCTAGAGAATCAGGGTATTGGTTTATCCTTGTCTGTAGGTGTAGATAGAAACCAGGGTCTGGGTGCATCCTTCAATAGTGGCTAAGAAACTTGGGGATTGTGGTCTCCAGCAAGTGGGTTCTTGCAAATAACTATTGTATATTGTAAAAACAAGTTTTGCAGATAATAGAAACATGTTGGTGGTTTACCTTATTGGGATCCACGTNCCTTTTGTTCCCCCCCCCCCCCCCCCCCTCTCAGTGACAAGACTTGATTCATCATACATTGTTTTCCAAATGTATGATGTTAAAACCGATAAAT
Source organism: Pseudotsuga menziesii (assembly GCA_001517045.1). Classification (NCBI taxonomy): domain Eukaryota; kingdom Viridiplantae; phylum Streptophyta; class Pinopsida; order Pinales; family Pinaceae; genus Pseudotsuga; species Pseudotsuga menziesii. Next base: position 51,421 of record LPNX010951413.1, on the reverse strand, counting down.
TGTAGAGTAACCATATTCTCTAGTAATAATATTTTAAATCTATTTGCCTCATGTTTGAATAGAATGAATATTATATCCTAGTTTCAATCCTTAAGATTTCAAGAATACACACATACACACACACACACACATATATAGAGAGAGAGAGAAATATCATAACCTAGCCCCTTATGTATCTAAGAATTATATAATCCTAAGATTTTATTAATATACATAATATATTTGTTAGTAATCAATCCATATGGTGAACTCCTATAGAATGATTATATCACTTAAACTAATCTTATAAATCTAAGCAAACAACATAACCGGATTGAGGATTCAAAGAAGTACTTCATCTATGATTTAAATTATCCAAATTGCAGATCTACATAATCAAATCTGAACGAAGATTATTTAAATCTAAACCAATTAACATGCGACAAGCCACAGTAGACAAATCGAGATCCATCAGTACTCTTCAAAATCAAATCAGGAAATCACTTAAACAATCTTTTTAGATTTTGTATAAACAAACATATACGGATCGAAGATCCTAGCTATAGTTATACTATCCATGAATTAATTGCAGTACAGATAGAATCAAATCAAATCTAAATACATTCACAAGTTGGTGCACTGGTTGTTACAACTACATTTACTACATCAAAGCCAAGCCACGAAACAAGTTTTTGTTTTCCCTAAGGACCGGCATTAAGCCATCGTTGATGGTAGTCGAGCCCTACATAAAATATTCTATCTACTATACAACTAATCGCAGACCCTACAGGTCGCTTTATTATTTCAACAAACAAAGTAAAGATAGGGTCGTAAGTCCATACTGTGGCTACCACTATCTATGCAGAGGCTAAACCCTTAGTACATTATACAATCATCTCCATCGTATTACCAAACGAAAGAAGCATGATAACATTTAAAATAACCACTATGTTCATTGCCGTAAGACCATCAATGATGGTAGCCGCTGAATTTAATTTAAACAGTATGCAATTTTAACACAAAGAAAAACACATATTGGAATCACAAAGTCCCCGAAGACCAAGCATCATTTATTAACATTCAATTCACATAATAAGAAGTGGTTGTAAGACCATCTCTGATGGCTTCCATGTTCATTAAAAAACAATGTTAAAACAATAAGAGAATGAGAGTAAGTCCATTCAAAATGGCATCCAAACCCTATCAAGAAACATTATAGAAATTCTAAACATATTGCCGAAGCAAAGGCTGCAAAGCCGGTGCAGGGTAAAACCCTAGGGGTTTACAAAACACATATAAACAATTCTAAGCACCTATCTTTAAAGCGGTTATGGCTACCACGCTCATACCTAGTGCTACACGCAACCAACAATCACGGCTTAATCAATATACATTATTGAAACCATAACTGTAAACAAGAATTTGTTTTATAATGGGTTTTTGAGAAGGAACTTTACCCAGGTATTTAAAAACATAGTCCTGGGAGGAGGTGACCCTGTTGCCTCCCTCTCCCGCGCCCTCAGCCTGGAACAATATCAAACTTTCAGTCAAAACCTTATCTTAAACTGCTAACATGAAGAATTTTTGCAAATGACTGTAAAATTTTAACCTACGTTTGGCATGTTACAGAGAGGCCCGGGGGTCGGCTCCTCCGGAGTGCCCTTATCCCTCCTCTGCCTGCAACCACAACCAACCTTATAAGCAAATCTCTAAAACATGATTTTGTTATAATCAAGTAAATGCAAAGATGTGTTTCCTTCTTACCTGCTAGCAGATAGTTCTTATGCCAAAGAACGACAGGCTGCGTTGAAGCACCAACTTTGCAGTACAAACCGTCGGAGAAGTCTTGGACGTACAGGAACACCTAGATAGAATTACCACATCATGACGTTAGCACAAGTAAAACTTAAGACCCTTACACCTTCACTTATTTACATAGCATATTTCTTTGGTTCTCACGGGCTTCATAAAAACGAAACAACCTGTAACATTTCCACCATGAATAGAGCAGAGCTCGGCTTTGCCTTCCCACACAAACCAACAGGCCAATTGAAGTTTCATACAGTTTCCAAACACATTAAACCACTATCTAATCCCTAGTTGCAAGTCTGGACAGATGGACTATGGAGATGAAGCTTAGCGGCTAGGTGGAAGGCCTGGCTGCGTTGTCAACTCGCAGCTAGGACACACATTTATCACCAAGTCAACTAAAGGACATAGTGAAATAACTCACGACCAGGCTAATCATAGGTTTTAATCATTGTATACAAACCAAGCGATATAACACGAATTTTCAACCTTAACATATTGTTTGAACCATGGCTTAAATCACATGTAATGCCAAACTTTTTATATATGCCAAGAACCATAATACATTGCAAAACATGATATAAATCATATATGCCAAGAACCATAATACATCGCAAACCATGGTATAAATCAAATATGCCAAGAACCATAACTTATCATGGATCGTGGGGTAAGACATACCATAAATAAAAACCATATATTTATATTGCCAAAACATTATTTAAAAACCCTTACCACTTTATTAATATAACGAAGGATCGCCATATGGTCAATACCATATGCCTTTACAAGCCCTAAGCCTTGCGCTTAGGGGAAGGATCATGACATACCATAAGCTTAGGCTAGGGTAAGACCAAAGGCCTGTAAAGGTTCACTTTAATAACTGATTACATAATGGATGGGGTCTAAACCAGGGGTAGTCTCCCCATCCTTAGGGTGTTAATTCCTTGGTGAAAACAATCAAATTAGAAAACAAGTCAACTAAGAACATCACCTTTGTGAGTAGGACTTCAATTTTGAATGAAGCTAGCTAGTGTCGCAACCAGCAAAACCTAACACATTAGACACGATACACATATTAAAATGTGTAGAAGTAAATTATGAGAAATATGCTCGTAAGTACAGTAAATCAATGCATGTAATTTTTTTTATTTATCTATGATTTTGAGGTGTGTTACAAAAATGTTGTTGTTGGTATATTACTCTTGCAAAAGCCTTTACGAGTTTCAAAATAAATTGTAAAGAAACAAAAAGAAAAACAACAATGTAAACGAGTTGTGTTGCAATGCAAAAACAAAAAGAAAAGGAACAGTAAAAACAACTTGTGGAGTAATTTTTTATAAATGCAAATTGCAATGCTATTTTGTATCATGTTCTTTTCCTCTCTTTTCCTTTTTTTATTTTCTTACGCACCTTCTATGTATAGGATTCACAAAATGGAAACCAACTCCAATCATTCAGGAACTTAGATACCACCAGTGTCATTAGTAGTTGTAAGCATAAATGTGCCTTGTATTACAAGATTTTGCAGTTGGAAGACTACAACAGACACGTTATTTGTGAAACTTTCATAAGAGACCATTGCAATTGCAACGCAGTGTCGCTATATCATTGGCATCTTAAGGGTAGAATTGAGCCCCATTTTTTGTTTCGAAAACACATTCATGGAAATGCTAGAGGAAGACCAAATTCATTTTGCAAAGAGAGAAACACATGCTAGAGGAAGATGAGATTTATAAACCACATGAATTTGTAGAATCCATTATGACATTGAACATGCCAACGTAAATGAAATGAAATCCCTTTTTTTGCATATGCAAGGTAGAAAAATTGCGATGCCAAGTCAAAAAGTTAACTATACAATAAGCAATTAGACAAAATGTTATATACTTTGTTTTGTCATATGAAATGATGTTCATAATTTTATGCATTCAATGTTTTTGTTTATTGCTAGAATGCATCTTATATTATTTTCTTTGTGTCTTATCTTAGAAAATTGTGAGATATAGTTATCAAATGCTTCTATCTAGAAGTTCTGTGAGGCGAAAAACCCTAAGTGCTTTTACAGATGCAGTATGTTATAAGTATTTTGTGATGGATAAAAATAAATCATCTTCATAATGGTATCAAAGAATAAAAATAATTAATTTATTGAGGATATTGTAAGACAAAAAGATAGCAACACTAGGAAACTAAACAGAGCATAAAGCAACACCGGGAAATGAAGAGCAGTTGCTTGCCTTTGTATTTGAGTGTAGAACAAAAAGCAATTGTGCCTTTGTAAGTTCGTCATTCATCACATCAGCAAATATTTCAAGAGAAAAACGTAAGAGCTGAGAACCTCTTGACGCGCTCTTGACAATATTCTTGAACATATACATTGGAACTTTTTCTAATAAAAGATTGTCCTCTGCTTTGGAGTAAAGATCGTCACAATTTTCATTCAATTGTAGCTGCAAAAAGTTGAAATATGTTAGGAGTTAGTAGTATAATGGAATACACGTGATATGTAAGTGATATTTGAAAACTGTAAAAAGTAATGAATCATTTTTTCCAAGGTGAGAAACACATATAGTTGTAGTATCACTTATTGCTCTTCCATCTTTGATTAAAAGCTTATAGTTTTTGTTGTTATGCTGACAGGAAATCACAAGTGCAACAATGAATCCCACATAATAGGACTTTGTTGAACTACAAATAGCATGTATGGTTGTGTATGGGGCCAACCTATGTTACTGACAAACTTTTGGTATTGTATCGACAATTGTATGGTCATGTAGTTGAATGCAATACTTTGCATCACCTCTGTCATGTTATCCCTTGTCCATAATTTAAAAGTTTGAGATACAAACATTATTGCTAGGAGTGAAGAAATTGATGAATTTTGAAATAAGATCACCATCCATGTTCACTGTTATGGTTAATTTCCCTTCTTTATCTACTAGATCGGCTTGCAACAATTGTACTTTGCTTGGTGAATTTTTGTTTTTAACTGTGCAGGCCTATACAAGGCTACAATATCTTGCTAAAAGAGATTTGTATATGTCCTTGGAGAGAGATATAAGATAGAAGATGGTAGCTTTGGCATTTTCCCACTTTTGAAAGCATTGGCAGAAAAGAGGCTATAAGCATCATAACATAACATAATTGTGAAATATAGAATGCATTTCAATTTGTTGTATTTTTTGTAGTTCTATTGTCTCCCATAGTTATGGAAATGGGCAAAGAGACGCGTTTAGAAGTGTACCTTTTCACTTGTCCATATTCAGTTGTATGTGGCATTTTGCCTTGAGATCTATCATAAGAATTGCCACTTGAATCCATGTACTCAGTCTTGGTGCAGGCGCGAACATTTGTGTTTGGAAAATGTTGTAGTTGTTGCATGCGTTTGTCACTTGATTGACATGACTTAAATCTATGAACAAATCAATTGACCACAACCGTAGAAAAAATGGATATTGCAATGTATATCCATATTTTTATGTTGTATTATTCTATTTTTTAATTTATTGTTCGTTTGCAACTGGATCAAGCAACATAGTCTATTACAACTATCCCAAAGTTGTATCCTCTAGTGATAATTAGAATAAAGACTTGGCTTCCATTTTAGTAAAAAAATAATTATGAAATGCTAGATTGAAGGCCCTGGAGGCAACAAAGGCCTTACTACAAGGCAATTTAGTCTCAGTTAGAAAGTTCAATAAGAACTCAAATGAGGTCAGTGCGCTCTTGTAGGAGAAAAGATGAAATAATGTAAGTGTTAGAAAGCTAACATATAATAGTTTTGTACTCAGTAACTTAAAAAATGTTGGAGGAAAAGCAGAAGCTTATCAAAGTAGACAATTTCTTCACAGGAGAAAATGATGGCTTAACAACTTATAACTAGCTGATGCAATAGTTAATTTTTGGTATATACATTGTGTGGAGCAAAGTAGTGGATCTGCCGTTTAGATTGGAGGAGGCCAATGAAGTGATTAATTCCATCATACATGAAATGGTTGAGGCTTTTGAACAAAAAAATCTTTGTACTGATCTGCGAAGGATTCATAGATCTCTCAAAGTTGCCATTGAATCTGGCACTGGACATTGTCAATGAGAAGGAGAGGATTGATACCAAGAAATAGAGGAGTTGGAAGAAGGCATCATACGTTCCCATCATTACTATAGGATATTTATCGAAATAAGAACATTTTTATTTCCATTTATAATATTGTTTTATAAATTTAATCATAAATATATATGCATGAATTTTTAATTGATACTTATAATCCTTATATGTAATTGAATTGACAATTAGTTGGGGTGACCTCTCACCTTCTATTACACAATCTTATATAATTAATTTAAGTCCAAATAATAATATAACTCAACCAAAAAGTGATTAATAAAATCTTATTAGAAAGGATAATGTTGGTCTTCAAAACAAATTCCATAAACAATTTGTGTATGGCATAAGAGTAATGGATACTCAAAGTATATTGCATTGAGCTTTGACTCGTTGACATTGAAAAAGTAGTTTGCATAATTATGTTTTGGATATATTATGTTGATGTGTTATTACAACAATAAAATAAGTACAATACTAGATATGATTAAAATTATAGGGCTATATATCGATGAGTCAATATCGATTACTTGTTTCACTTACACCAAAATATTCGATTTACACAAATGATTCTATCTATGCCTATTCAAAAAATTAAAATCAAGTATAACACTATCTTAGGATTTATACCTTGTTCCACATCAATGGTGAGGGATGTTATTTCCTATCCACCAATGCTTGTAAGCACTATGGCATGCTTGCATGAATGCATCAAGAGGGAAAGTACCCATGTACGTGAGAAAAAAAGCAAAGATAGACATACATTTGTTGTCGCACCCACCATGCGCTTAAATGACTTGATCTTGATCACAAACATGGCAATCAGTAATTTGATGGAGCTAATGAACTCACACTATATCGATGGGCAATTGTTGCATCTAGAAATGGAACATATTGAAGGTAAGATGTGCTCATTGTTTCAACTACTAGATATTTCCATGTCGTTTTTCTTACATTACATGCTTTGGATTTGTATATGTATGTCAAATATGATATGCTACCACTACATCTACTTGCGAGTTGGTCTCTAAACTCCCTTTATATGGGCCAACCTAGCAAAGAATACAAATTTCCCACCAAGCAATAATAATTGCAATGTTTCAAAAGATAAGCTAATGAATAAACATAGCGTACAAGACAAATGGCCAGTTGTAACATCTCATATTACATGAGGTGTTTGTTCCAGTTGAAGCCTCTAATAGGCGGGTTGCACTTGGAGTGTTGTGGATTTTTTCCATACGTCGTGATCAGATGCACATGTTCTAGTATTTACCAGTTGGCATATTTTATACACTTGACTGTTAGATGTAGTGTGGTGTTGACATTTCATGGTTAAATGTTTCATACTTTATTCTTGTATGCATTCATCATCTTTTGTTTGGAGGCTTACATCAAGCATGCGGTGTTTGAGGGTTTTGGTTTAGCATTGCACACACACTACAAGGAAAAGAGCCTCTATCAGAGGTCATAACAGAGGCTTTTAGTGTTACAAGATTGACAAAAAATTAAAAAATCCCTTCATTACAACCTTCGCCAATGGTATCAGATGTTTTAACAAAGGTTATAATGAATATATTATATAACATAAAAAATTGCCAATTAGATGTTTTAGCAGATGGATTTTTATCAGTGCGTTTTGTTCAATACCGACGCACCAATGCGTTACATAACACAATGCATTGGTGTTGTACAATGTAAAGTATTTGCACCACTGCATTCAAACACAACGAACACCAGAAATAATAGAATTTCAACACCATACCGGTGCTTGATATCGATTATATGCATCAGTGCTTTCTTACTTAAGAAACCCAACGATGTGATATGTAACATCGTACGCACCATACAAAATTGATTTAATTTTATCTTTGTCGGCATGGTCAATTGATATGAACGCACCAGTGCGTATAATCTATCAAAATAACCTGATGCATTTAAACAACTAGAACGCATTGAGGCACTTAAACACATATAAAGCACCGATTCAAGTAAGCTTTCATCGTTATTGGTGCACATAAACCATTGACATGAACTAGTACGAAAAATAAATGAAAACGCACTGGTGAAGCCGTCTAGCAAGTGGGAATCTTTATTTTAAAATTTAACTGTGTTTAATTTACATAAATGCACCGGTGTAGAGAGTTCTCATAGACACACCGGTGCAGAGAGTTCGAGTAGATGCACTGGTGCATCGTCAATTACTAAAAGCACCACATATGATTCTTTGAACAATGGATACTGACATTGTAGCCAAATATATAGATTTTTTTTATATTCCATTGTTCATATGAAATTTAAAGCTTTTGTATAGTACTGTTCATTTCAAATTTATTGATTGTGTTTGTGAGTTTTATTAGTGTTCAGGGAGACTCACCAGAATGACATTATTTATCAAAAGCACTGCATTTGATTCTTTTAGCAGCGATTACTGACATTGCAGTCAAATATATATTATATTTTTTTATTCCATAATTTTTTTTAAATTGATTTTTTTATAGTTTTATTTATTTCAATTTTAATTATTAGGTTTGTTTGGATTAATTTCTTATATCATAGATGCAAACATTTATTGTAATATTTAATCATCTATACATTTATTTACCAATGTACAGTTTCACATGTAACATTGAAGAATGCAACTGAATAAAATAGTTTATTTTACTTTACATCAATAATGGTTCCTTTGTCATACAAAATAGGACAATATAGAGATAACAACAATCAAAATATTGATTCTCCTTAGACATGTGCGTCCACTCAAATGGAACGGTATTGTGAATTTGAGGGTTTCAGCACTATTGGAGGAGGGTGAGGGTTTGTTGGCCACAGGCTGCAGGCTTGTCAGCGGCTAGGAGAGGTCTTTGTCAGAGCTTCGGGAGTGGCGTCGGGGGTCTCGTTTTTGTAGGTTTTTCTTTTCTCTTTTGAGTGGTGGGACGAACAATTGCATAGAACTGGCGGTTTCTGCTCTTCAGCTGTGCTGGTTTTCTTGTTTTTTACTAGTTGGTTTAGCCTGTCGCCTTACTGTTTACCCTATTGACCATGGAGGCAGGAGATGAAATGGATTACTCTAGTGACCACATGGAGAACGAGGAGAAATGGGCCACGACAGTTGGAAAAATTTGGGCTGAGGTGGCGGCCCTGTGCCTGATGAGGGGTTTTTGGGTCTTGAATGAGAATTTTGAGCATCCACTGACAGAGCCTAGTTTCTCTCCATCTGATGCATTGGGTTTTTCTCCTTCGTCGTATCTGTTGCACGAAGTCCCTGGGGTTCAGCGTGTGGATGACCCTTTGTTTTCCGAAGTTGAGGGGGTGACTTTATGGCATTCTGCTCAGCCCATCCTGGGATCTGAGAAGGGTGACTGAACCCTCGACGGTGTGGAGTCATCACGACAGGGTAGGGTTCATGCAAGAAGTTAGCAGCCGGAACCTTTGGGATGGCTAGGTCAAAACAATCTGCATGAATTTGGTTTTATCTATGGGAGTTTGAGTGCACTCGAGCAAATGGGTTTCTCAAGCCCTAGTTCAAGGATAGAGACTGGATCGAATGTTAGTTGTGAGGAGTTTAAGAAGGGTCTGGAGCATCCCCAAAAAAGAGGAAGGGAGCGTTGGGTAAAATTGAGCCATACATACTACAACTATGCCCTGGGAGAGGACATAGAGTGGAATCAGGTAGTACAAACGATGGATCAAACTCTGGTTAGGAAGGATTTAGGCCGGACGTTTGCATGGCAGAAAATTTTAGCTTGGGTGGAGCTCCATTGGAAGCCAAGTCTAGGTTATGTGCCTGAGGTGGAGGAACTAACTAGAAATTGGTTTACATTCAATTTTTGCAATGTATAACATGTATTGTGGGTTCTCAATAGAAACTAGAACTTGGATCATTGCCCAATTATGCTTAATCCTTGGCATACTCTCTTTGATGCCAGCAGATAAAGATTGGATGTTGTGCCTTTGTGGGTTCGGTTTCCTGGCCTACCTCTTCAATACTGGTCAGAGTGACATTTTAGAGGGATTGGAAATATATTGGGAACTTATGTGGAGGGGGATTTCTCCTTTGTGCGCACAAAACAAAATAAGGTAGCAAGAATTCTGGGAAACCTCAATGCCAAAGAAGGGTTTGCATAAGAGATGAAACTGAGTTGGGACCCTTACATCATCACTAGAATCTGGATTATGAGAATGTGCCATTTATATGTTGGAGGTGTCATTCCTATGGACACCCAACATCTGAATGCAAACTCCCTCTTCGGACTAGGTCTGGAGGTCGACGTCAGTGGTCAGATGGGATTGACAAGGTGGTGCCTGCAGGTCCTACCTCGATGCCCCCCCCCCCATCAGTCGACACACCCTGGTAGTGTTGGGGAGCAGGGGGACAAACTCTCTCAGGAGGAGGAACAACCTCCTTCTAGCCCAGAAAATGAATCTACATAACAAGTCGAGATGATGCATGTGTATGGGCCCCAACTTGTGGGTACTCCTCCTCCTTCTTTCTCTCATTCCATTAAATTTTTTATGAATAATTTTACTTTCTTTGGTTTAGATTGGGTTGAGGCCTCAAGAATCTATTAATCACTCCACATGCTCCTTCGACCCCTCCTCCCCTTATTGATCTCCCTGCTTCCCCTTTGGAGGTGGTCTCCCCTCCCCTAGATCCCGACCCAACACCTTGTGAGGAAGGCTCCACCTCGCCCCCACCTGAGTCCTTGAACTCGGGTTATTTTCTTCGCTCTGGTACAAATTTGGGAACTGTGGGTCTTGGGAAAGCGAAGGATCGACCTCAGAAGGTAAGAGGGAGGACATATTTTTATTTCCAAGGCTCAGACTAAAGCAAGAAATGATCTTTTGGAAGGGAAACAATAGTCTATTCAACGGGCGCTTAGAGCAGTACGAACCCAAAAGAAGGGTCGTTCATGAAAATCATGTCTTTTAATTGCAAGGGTCTGGTTGGTCCCCATAAAAGATCAACACTTAAGAGGGTGGTCTCTTTACAACAACCTAACATCATTCTTCTTTAGAAACTCTAGGAACTGGTGAGGTGGTGAAGACTAGATTGGAAAGTTGGTGTAGAGGGTGTACTTTTGAAACTATGGATGTTAGAGGTCATCCTGGTGGGTTCGCTATTGGCTAGAATGATAGGAATGTGAAGGTTCTCAACTTATGGGGGTTAGAATCGGCTATTGGAGTTTCGTGCTCGACCCTGGACTTAGGAGAAGATTTTGCAATTTACGATGTTTATGGTCCTTATCTCAATAGGATCCCCTTATGGGATTCTTTTCTCAACAATCCTCTTGTTAGAGGGGTCTCTGTAATTCTAGGGGTGATTTGAATTTCTCTTTGGGGTAGGCGAAAGTTTGGGGGCCACATGCTCATGCTGACTCATTAACTGGTTTTCTCACTCAAAGACTAGTAGAGAAAAACTTGATTGACATTGATCTAATCAAACTGAAACCGACTTGGAGGAATAATCGTTCGGGAGAAAACGGGGTGGCTAAACGTTTAGACAGGTTTTTGGTAGCAGAGCAGTTGGTGGACGGATTTTTTCATTTGAGGCAATGAGTTGGGGTTGGGGGAGTCTCTAACCATTTTCCCATTTTCTTTGAACTTCGCAATGACCTGACTAACCCCCCTAGACCGCTAAAATTTAATAAAATTTAGCTAAGAGATGAATCCTTCACAAATATGGTTACCTCCTTGTGGACTCGTTTCAACCTCAGAAATCCCCGATCCGCAGTTTTCTAGTTTGTTGATAATATTAAGATACTTAAAGGGCCTATTAAAGATTGGGTCCATGCAAAGAGGATTAGGGAGGACATTGAACTAAATCAGATTGAAGAAGATCTCTGTAGGATCTATGAGGAAGCAGGAGGGGGTCTGAGGACACAGGAGTCCAACGATTCTTTGGTTAGACTGGAAGGAAGAAGGAACACTTTGCTGCTAGAAAAGGAAGAAACCTGGAGACTAAAAAGCAGGGCAACTTGGCTGGAGGTTGGGGATGATAATACCAAGTTCTTTCATGCTTATGTAAAGGGGGGGAAGGTTGCAAACACTATTTGGAGTCTTGACAAATCACAGGGTGAAGCACAAACTGCTTTTGAAGGAATGGCTAGGAATGGGGTGGATCAATTTCATTCACTCTTCAGAGCAAACAATCAAGCCACTATTGTAGAATTGGTTAGAGTGGCACAACTTTTCCCTTGTTTTGTGGAAGAGGAAGACAGTAGAACCCTGATGGAGGAAGTCATAGAGGAAGAATTGAAGGCTTCTCTTTAGAGATTTAAAAAGGACAAGAGCACAGGCCCTGATGTTTGGTCGATTGAATTCTTCCTGTAACTTTGTGACTTGCTAGGGGCATATCTTCTCAAAGTGGTAGAGGATACAAGGCTTACAAAGAGGATACCTTCTAGCTTCAACTCCACCTTCATTGCCTTGATCCCTAAAGCTGACAACCCCACTTCGCTAAATTAATTTAGACCTATCTATCTCTGTAGTTGTATCTATAAAGTAGTGTCTAAAGTCGTTGCAATAAGACTCAAAGGTATACTTTCACAACATATCTCTGGTGAACAGTTTGGGTTTTTGGAGGGGAGGCAGATTCATGAAGCGATTGGAGTAGTACAAGAAGGATTGCACGGTATCAAAACATAAAAACTCAAAGGAGTTGTTCTAAAAATAGAACTTTCCAAGTCCTATGATAAAGTAACTTGGCTTTATATACGTATGCTTCTCACTCATCTGGGTTTTGATATTGGTTTTATCAAGTGGATCATAATCTGCATTACAACTGTCTCTTTTATGGTCCTTACAAATGGGGTGGCCTCACCTTTCTTTCATTTTTTAGAGAGGTCTTAGACAAGGGTGCCCACTTTCCCCCTTACTTTTCCTTTTGGTAGCGGAAGGATTGAGCAGGGCTTTAAGGGAAGCCAAAAGACAAGGAATTTTGAGGGGAATTCAGATAGATCCAAATATTTTCATTACACATCTATTTTTTTGTAGATTATGTCCTAATTTTCCGCATTGGTTCAGTAAGAGATGCTAGAACTCTTCGGGGGATTTTAGAGCTTTTCTCAAAAGCTACGGGGATGGAAATAAATACTGGAAAGTCCACACTTTCTACAAACTTGTTGAGGGCACTCGAATTACAGGCCTTCGTAAGAGTATTCCCCTTCAATCTTTTAGAGGTGGATTCGGGTCTGAAATATGTTAGGTTTCAAATGAAACCTAATGGTTATAGGAAGCAGGATTGGAAATGGCTCATCGATAAGTTGGAAAAAAAAATTAAAGGTTTGGAGCCACAAATGGATTTCGAGAGCAAGTTGGTTGGTCTTGGTGAAATCAATATCGGAGGCAATCCTAGTTTATTCGATGTCCCTATCCTGGATTCCAGAGGGGGTTCTGGAGGCAGCTAGGAAGCTCTATTTTCGTTTTCTGTGGTGTGGGAAAGAAGGGCTTTTGTTTCTCCCTGGGTGAGGTGGGAAAGAATAAAAATTCCTAAATCCCTGGGTGGTTGAAGAACATTTTCTTATTTTCCAAATCTCTGGTGGCTAAAGGGGGGTGGAGATTATTGAAGACAGAAAGTCTTTGGACTCAATTGGTAACCCAGAAATATCTATCTCTAGAGTGTGTTGAAGATTGGGTGAGATCCCCTGGAAAATCACATGTGGGTAGCTCGATGATCTGGAAGGCAGTGATAAATTCGTTCCTGTTGATTGAATGAAATTTGGCTTGGAACATTGGATATGGGAGGAGTCTCAGAATCAGGGAAGACCCCTGAATTGGGAGTGCACATCGCCATCTCCTTCTTAAACGGACGATGGAAGCCTTGAGGGAGAGGGGTATAATTTTTCTGTCACAACTGGAAAATCCGATACAGGAAAGGGCCTGGGTTCAATCCTGGAGACATGTGAGTACTGTAGAAATCCCGGAACCGAACCAAGCAGCGTTGTCTCTTCTATTTCAGGAACTTAATAGGGCATAAATTATTCTAAGAGACAGGGAAGGTGAACTCTTGTGGGAAGGTGACCTGCTTGGCATCTACTCTCCAAAAGCTGGATATATCTGTCTAAGTGCAGATGAGAACAATAGGGAGCTGGTTTGGTGGTGGAAAAAACTATGGAAGATCAAGAGCCCGCCCAAAACTCATTTGTTTATGTGGAACACTTTGGAAAATAAGGTCCCAACGTGGGACAACCTGCAAAAAAGGAACAAACATGGACCTGGGTGGTGTGTACTTTGTAAGTCAGATGAAGAGTCGGTCACATATCTCTTTTTAAATTGTCCTTTCATTAGAGAGGTGTGGGCAGAGTGCACACAAACAATTGGTATCCTTTGCATTTGGGAGGGGAACTCGGTGTCTCGAGCTTGGAAAAATTGGAATTCCGAGGCACACCTCAAACCTGTGAAAGACCTACCTCCGTTGGTCATTTGGGAGATCTAGTTGGCAAGGAATAACTACATTTTTAGGGAAAAATATTGTACACCAAAGATTACTGCAACACTCTCGTGAGGCATTCTAACTGCTTTCCCTCAGCATATTAGAGCATCAAATCAAAGGGAGACCCTGGCAGTTGAAATTGATAGTACTAATCCATGGGGGTTTTTTGATGGTGCAACCCAAAACAACTTATGTGGGGGAGGGGCCCTTGTTTTCCTTTCAGATACTCACTACTTTGAACTTACTATGGGTTTGGGAGAGGCAAGTAACAACTATGCTAAACTTCTGAGCCTAAATTTTTTTCTAATTTTTGCAGCAGAAAAGGGTTGCCGAAGCATAAACATTTTTGGTGGCTCACTAAATGTTATAAACTGGGTAAAAGGGACTCAACATTGCAGGCATTTAAGATTAGAATATATCCTTTTGTCCATTTGGGAGGTTCAGAACACATTTGATACTTTCTCATGCCATCATGTTTACAGGGAAAACAACAAAGAGGCGGACAAATCCTCGATGGAGGGTTTGCAACTGGCTCTGGGGATTTGGAAGGTAAAGGAATTCTAGGATGAGACTGCACATGAATACTACCATCAACCATTTATAGAATGAACATTCCTACTGATCTGGCATATCAAAGTTTTTAGCAAGAATGTTTTTACTTTTTGTTTATTATATAACATGATACATAACTTTTCTATTTTTGTTGTTTAGTTATATCGATTAATTATCAGGCTGGCAAGCCTAGAGACTATATACGCTCCTTTATAGCAGATTTTTATGTAACAAAACTCTCTATTGTAATAGCTCCATAAAACAAAGCTACATAATGAAGACAAGATGTCTTGGAAATAATCTAGTTTTATCTCAGCAATTCACACTTGATGTGCATATACAGAATGAAAATTTTGTTCACACCTGATGAAATAAAATTACGCTTTTTTTCCCAGGAAAAGAAACAACAATAAAAATATCAACATGCATGTAATTGTTACACTTATTAGCAACCTGTTGTTTTTCAATTTGGACTCTATGTCTAATAAATTATAATACAAATTGTTTGATTTTCATAGACAACTATGTTAAAATATACAACAAGGTACATCAACTTGCATTATGATCAAAATTAAATATGGATCATCAGTCTTTGTTGGAACTATTATCGATGCTCGAGCCACTTGGATCAATTGAGTTATTTGGTCGAATATTTTGTTCATTGGGATGTTGTTTTCCTCTTCTTCAACTTCCATCTACAAACATAAAGATAAAGTGCGTTGAGTGTGTATCTAAATTGTTGGGAATAATGAAAAATAAAATAGATTGTATACATGAATGTAAATTGAAAAGCGACGCACCTGCATCGTAATAATTGATTCATGGATAATACACATTCTTTCAAAACCATATCTCATGCCATCCATCAACAAGTCTTCTATTGGCTCCACTCCATACTTTTTTCCTCCAATTTTTTCTGCCCCGTCACAAACAATAGATTTAATATAAATGGTTTTTGTTGTTTTGTTAAATATAAAATGAGAGAAGTAAAACAATATAGATACTGATGAAATCTGCAATTAATTTTTGATACGCCAACATATATTCCCAACCCTTGCTTTACCCAATGTCGATCAATTCTTTTGATGGTTCCTCTTTGTATTGTAACACCTATTTGAGGACATTTAAGGATTGACGATGAAAACAAACAAACAAAAAAAATACAAATCACAACCATTACAAAACCTTAATTTCTTATAAGGAAATCACAAATACTCAAAAACTTTGCTATCAACCCCTTTTTTTTTTCTGTCATCCTGTCTTGTGTGCTCACTAAGTTCCATTTTCTTTTCTTTTATGCATTAACACAACAATTGAAAATGAACATTTAATGTTGAATTAATTAATGAGATTTACATAATCCTAAGAATCAATGATTTCATACATTTGAAGCACATTGTTGTTGAAATGGCTCCTCTTGCGATGCAATTATGTCTATTTCCTTGACCATCTCCTTGTACACTTTTTTCGACACCCCTATTGGCACATTTTGCATATCACCTCGTTCATCCTTTGGGATTTTCATAATCTTCCTGGAAATGTAAAATGATTGCATTAAACATTTTTTTTTTCTATTGATATGAAAAATCAATAATATAGCAGAATTAAAAATATTGAAGAATGACGCTTTGTAGTAGTGATCCATACATATTCGACATAAACATGTTTAGCAAAATTACTTTTTCGATGATTCTTTTTTGTTGTTGTATGCTTTTGTGATTGCAAGTCTGACAGGTCTCATTGGCCATTGCTCTAGGAATGCTTCTTGTAATTTACATATGACCTGATTTTTTGAATCATTTGGTTGGTTTATGTATTGTAAGTGAAAAGTACAGTTGTACGTTCTTTCCACTATATCCCTCATAGTATTGTAAAATATTTCCCCCCCTTTTATTAACTTCCAGCACGCTCCACTCTATATGAGTTAAGGACCAATTGTTCATCATCTGCATCTTCCATAATTTTCTTTCTTTTCTTATGAAGACATTGACTTATGTGTTGTCAATCCATGCATAACATTCAACATATATGAATTTGGTTAATTTGAAACATATTAGTGAATAATCATAAGTACATTATTACTCAAATTTGAAGAAATAATTCATACTGCCATTTTTTTTATTCACCTAATTCATCCCTATACAACCTTTCCATCAATGTTTGACACTTTTCTAGACTTAGATTGGTAAGAACCTTATCGAGATTTATCATTTTTTGGCTCTGCATGTCACACATTAAAGAATACACATTATTGAAATTTACAAATAATTGAAATAAATTAATTTAAATACAAAAATTAATTAGAACCACTTGCATTCTTTGTAATCATGGATGTGCTTCCATCATGTTAACTAAAGTTTTTGCTCATTGAACTCATACCATGCATTTTTATCAATAAACAATATGGACCATTAAATACATTGTTAAGATTTCATATGCTTAGCTAGATATCATTAGTGTTTAATCCAAATTCACAACAGTAACATATGCAAAATCACTGAAAGAAACACAATCACAAGATAGACACATATTTATCTTGGGAAACCCTCAAGGGGAAGAAAACCCAACAAAACTTCCTCTATATAGATGTATAAGATAAAACCCCAAAACAAGTGATCCTCTTCCTTGCTGGTCTCTCTCTCTCTCTCTCCCCTATGCGCTATATACAAGTGAGTGTGTGTGTTCAAATGAGGAACACAACTCCTCTATTTATACTCTTTCTATGACTTGACTTTTATCCTTACAAGTTGACCCCGCTAAACTGATTGGGCCAACTTCACCTAGGGAGACTCAAAACAATATTATATTATATTCATTGGGGCACTATTGAGTCGACTTACAATGGAGGTTATACCTCATGACTCTATGATGACCAAATACAATAGTAACATCTCGATGGAGGAATAAGACATCTCCCTTAGGGTACATCAGTAAATACATTTAGAATATTCTTCGAAGTTACAATATTTCAACATATGTAAGCAATCAATATATTGTCCAAATAAATTATAGACCTTTAAGATAGAACAAAGTCTGACGTCGATGCGTTTTATCTAATCAAACACATCGTTGTGTCTATACAAATAGATGCATCGTTGCATCTATACACATAGACGCACCGATGCGTTATACCAACACAGATGCACCAATGCATTATACCAACACAAATGTACCGTGAACATTTGAAAAACGCTTATCATTTTATGGAAATAAAAAATGGTGCATTCCTACCATTATCGATGCTATATTTGTATAGATGAATCGATAACAAACAACCGAGAAATGAGAAAAAGAGAATACATTGTGTGTTGCATGCCATTGGCGGTGTGGTATAACGATATGCACATTGGTGTGTTTTGGGAAAACAAACGCACCAAATTTGACACATTCGTTTTTTCTTTTACAAAAAAAAGAAAAAAACTTTACTATGCATTTGAAGCTTGCCTAAAAAAGTAGTATGCATTTGTTGGTATGTTTTGTGTTAATTGTGAGGGGTCATTTCTTACAAGTATAATTGCATGTGAGAGGGGACTCTCAAGACAAAACCTAATAAAGGATGTTCAAAGAACAAAATTATCATTGGTTGCAATACATGGCTTGATGAGAGTGCCACTAATAGGTCTTGATTCATTAATGGTGGAATATGATAGGGTATATGAAATTTGAAAATATGTGAAGCAAAGAAGAATCTTAAATGTTTAAGGATTTTTTTTGTTTACGCTTGGAATGATGTTGTGAGCCATATAATGCAAAGCACATCAAATGATTTGTATATATATTTTTACCTTTTTCTTGTGTTCTAAACAAAATTTAACAAAAATATAATATTTAATATTTAATTGATGGATAAAAATAAATATCAAAGTAAGGGTAGTTTTAAAAAGAAAAGGGTAAGTGTGTTTGTCAAAAAAATTATTTTGGATAAGAGTTTTTATCAAATTTAACATTTGGTGATAAAAGTGATGTCGAAGGCTTCAATGAGGTGATTGCTATATTTATTGACTGAAGTGAAAACCATGAGCCATACGTTAATGTTGGTCTAAGAGTTTGCCCAATAACAAATAAAGCTGTCACAAAATATACAAGGCTTTTAAGGGGTATTGAACATAGTATGTTGGTACCTAGGTCTCCATCGGGTCTCCAAGAAGCCCACTGCAGGCTTAGACTTGTTATGTTGAATTGAATTGAATTGAATAAATTTTAATGACGTCTACAAGACCAAGCAGTCTAAGGGACCTAAAGTTTCAAAGCAATCACATTTTCAAATTTCTCTCTATTGCATCTCTTGTCATGAATCTTGATCAAGAAATTCTCAATTTGGAGAATCCTTGCTTCCTCAAACAACTCATTCAAATTGATCGCCTTCAGATTGCTTTCAAACTAATTATGGATATCCTCATATGCCATACATTCTATGATGAAGTATCATTCTGTGTCAACTGTTCCTTTCCTAAAAAAGATGCAAGTTCTTTCTTCCCAATCTTCTTTGGGGGTTATCCATCTCCCCGTTTAACATCTAAGATGGTGAGACCCTATCCTCAACTGTGTTATTAAAATTCTATCATTTCCTTTTATTACAACCCTGAAATAAGTCTTTTCATCATGTGACCATGCTGGGTTGAAATCTTTGACATATAGCGTTTTCTTTCGGCCAATCTGGTTTTCCCACATGGCAGTCCTGAACTTTTCAAGCACCCGCGTTTTTATCTCCTCTTTAGAGTTAGGACAATCCTATCATTTAATTCCCTATTTTCCCATCCACTTGTCATTTTGTTTCAAGTCTTCTTCCTACGTTTTAGCTCTTCTGTAACAACCATCTTAGGCCAACGGTCTTCATCCATGCCTTCCACCTTTTTTAAGTAACTTAACAAACTAATGATCACTGAAGCCTCAATCGAGAACATACCAACCTCAGTTAGCAGGATCTCGTAAGGGACCATTGACTTGACTTTGAGGTTACTAGTGATTAAGTGCTTTTGAATTCTTTCTAATTTTCTCCACTTGTGGTTTGACATGCTGCTCCCCCAAGCTTCACATTTGTAAAGGATAACTAGGCAAACCAACAATCCAAAAAGTGTTTTGTTGGTCTTCCAATCCCATAACTCTGCTTTCCTGCACCTGTTCTGAAGCAAGTAAGAAGCTCTCCATCCCCCTTGAATCCTTTTAGTTCTACATGTCTCCCAACTAAGCTTGTTGTGAAAAACAATTCCTAGGTACTTGTACTCCTCCACCATGTCCAAGGATTTTCCCTAAAAGATAAAGTTAACCTATTGTTTTTCCCGCTTCAGAGAGAAGATCATGACTTTGGTTTTGCTAGTGTTTACTCGCATCCCAACCTCTTGACAAAAGAGCTCTAAGGCCATCAAATATTCTCTTAAACCATGTGCGGATTTTGCAATAGGATAAGATCATTAGCACACAAAAGTAGCTTCACCACGTAGCTTGCTAACTAAATACCCTCTTTACTGGTGTTGTTTAACCATTCTTCCAGCTTATCAATATATAAACCAAACAACGTGGGGGAAAGGGGGCATCTGTGCTTGACCCTGATGTCGTTGCCAAAGCATTTATAAAAGCCGTCCTTAGTTTTGATTTTAGCACTAACTTATTTGTAAAGTTTATGGACAACCGCTCTATATTCGCTTGAGTTTTAAGCTCCTCCAAAGCTCGTCTCTAGGAACTGTGTCGAAAGCTTTTTTAAAGTCAATGAAACAACAAAAGGCCTCCTCACCCTGGGTGTCCCAAACCTTTTCAATGAGGTGTCTAAGAGCAATGATCAATGCTAAAGTGCCTTAGCCTAAAACCAGCCTGTCCTTTTGCTCTTTTACCCTCTTTTTTTTCTTTTTCTCTTTTACCCTCTTTTTTTTCTGCCCAAGTGCTGATTCTACGGTCCACCATGCTCCACCAAGTGCTGATTGGAAAGTTACTTTGTTAGATCTGTTACATGGCAAATTGGCTTATAAACAATTCGACGGAAAAACGAACCACATTGTCCGCCTGATCCATAGAGTAAGGTAAGCAGCGTGCCCTCTCTGCTCAATCACAAAATTAAAGATCTCCCAAACTTACATCTGAATAGGCTGCTCTGGCAGGACGATGCCGTGAATCTCTGTCACAGGCGATTTTCCGCTTTACTGTTATTCGATGCTTCTCTGCTCTCCATGCCGTTGCTGCAGATGTATCTTTGCCCATCACATTTCGCCTGATTTCACAGCTCGAGGAAGAGATCATCTGATCGAAGAATGTTGAAAGAAATTTAAGAACGGAAAAGTACTCAGACTTTTAACAAAAATGGTGCACAATGCTTACGATTTAAATCAACTAGTGAAGGTTTGCCCTGCCAAGATTGAAAGCGTGGCCTCATGGGGATGCCGAATCCTGTTTGGATGCATCGACGGTTCTCTCAGAATCTACGTGCCAGAATCCATGTCCAGGCAGAGTGTCCCATCGGAGGACAGAGACGGAATCGCTGGCATTATAACGGAGGCATACGTCTTGGAGAGAACCGTGGTTGGATTTGCGAAGAAGGCGGTTATGAGCATGGATGTGCTACATTCACGAAGACTGCTACTTTCGCTGTCGGATGCAATAACTCTTCACAGGCTGCCGGAGTTTGAGGTAGTTGCTTACATCGGAAAGACCAAGGGCGCGTCACTTTATGCTTGGGATGACAAGCGCGGTTTTCTCTGTGTCAACAAACAGAAAAAGTTATTCATCTATCGCTATGATGGTATGTATGTATCTATTCATTTGATATGTCTGCATTCCTAGGCATCTGAGTGATGGCCGACTCATGAGAATTGTGAATTGATTGATCAGGAAGCCGGGAATTTGTGGAAGTGAAGGAATTCCCTGTACCTGACGTGGTAAAGTCAATGGCATGGTGCGGGGACAACCTTTGCTTGGGAATCAGGCGTGAATACGTTATTATGAATACTTTAACTGGAGCCTACTTCGAGGTCTTCCCCTGTGGCAGAATTGCCCCCCCTTTGGTTGTGTCTCTTCCCTCCGGAGAGCTGCTCTTGGGCAAGGTACTCCCTTTTCAAATGCACTCTTATTCTTCTGCTCTCTATAAATTTTCCTATATAACAATATCAACACGTATTTTCAACCTGATTAGATGTAGATTATTGCCTAATAAACGAGGTCTACATATTCATCATAACTGCAAATTCCGTGGCCATTGCCATGGCTCTGTAATGCAGGCCTAGGTCCCTAGGCCTGCTATATCCCTGTCCTGGCAAAACTTATTAAGTATAACCTTGCACTCACCTCGCTTTTTTTTTAACAGAGCCCTTTTGGAGTTCATTCAACTCTTCGCCACATTTGGCAAACCACCACTAACCCAAACCCTTTAACTCTTCCTCTATTCTGAGGCGCTCCTTTTCATACTTTCGTGACATCAACCTTCGTTCACTCTGTCCGATCCCTGAATACCTCGGCCTATCAAGTCTGCAAGCCTTCTTTTTGAAGAAACTCAAATCCGTCAACTGTACCTTTCTTCCTCCAGCTAAAACAAGTCATTTGACTCCCTAAGCCGTCGACTCAGACTCTAAGTGCCCATTCTGTAGGCGATCACGGTGCGCCTTCTGTCCAGTAAGGAAATATACTATGCCTCCAAATAGCACTCTGTGTAAATTTCTGTTGGGTTTGTTGCCAACGTTCAGACTTAGGATTCAGTTCAACCTGTCACATAAACTCAATCTTCAAAAGGGTGCTTCAAACCCTTCTACAGGAACTTCGATTTCCTGTAGCCAGCCTCCACTTTCAACGCCTTTGCTGCAGTGATTTCAATTCAGGACTTAATTACACCCTATTCACAATTTTCTTTTTCTTGCTGGGGATTGCCAATGTTTGACAATGGAATTTCTATCCAACTTCAGGTTTCCACGCAGAATATTTCCATGATTTCATTGAATTTCACACAGAGGTTTCATTTCTCTCTACGTAGGCCTGATGGAAACATTCTTTAACTTAACAATTCGACTTCTCCTCAACGAGAGCAATGTCCAACCAAACACATTGCCAATACATCACAGAACCATGATTCCCTACCATGGTTCACCTAAGAGAAGTATTTCATTTATCATAAGCAAAACCAGATGAAAAAAAAGGGTTCTAGTTACCTGCGGGTGATTTCGTCTCATACATAGTCCGGTTCAAAAACCCAGAACTCCATTCCAAGGAGCGTTTTACTTCTAATATCTTGAATATGTAATTGACAATAGCTAGTGACAAGATTCGACTCTCGATATCAAATATCCTTCGATCCTGGTCACTTCCTTTTCACTCATTGACTTATCTCATTTCTTCAATGCATTCAACCAATGCACTCTACCATGCGTCCAGTCTTCCCCTCAATCAGACTGTCTTCTCATCACAATCACACAAATTTTAACTATCGGGATATCATGCACAGGATTAGCTCTTCATACACAGCCAACTAATATTCACAGGATTTCAATGTATTCATACGCAAAACACACAGAAACAGTGAATCTGCTCTTTCATGATAAAAATGAAACTGTACATCTTTAGGAACCCTGATCTGCCTTTCTCTATGGCCTAAATATCCCTTGCGTGGCCACTCCCCTTTCCTAAGTGCCCGTAGGCTTACAAATACTTCCAAAATTTGAGCTTACAGCTCCTTAACAGATTCCTACAATTACTGGACTGTTTCCTATTAACTAGTAACTACTTCTAAATATAGGAAATCTGCACCTATCTTCATTGAAGACTCCCTAAACTAACTTCTATATACATGCAGCCTATTCTCAAATATCCTCTCGAGTCATCCCACTAATTCAGGGATTAGCTACATGACTTGTATTACATTAGCACTCAACAAAGATTGAAATTTGAAATCTTCCTATACTATGCTCTAAAAACTCAAATATTTCACAAGTGATTTACAATGAACTCTTCATTGGCTAGTTTCATGACCTCAGGGTCTGATCAGATTTTGGAGTGTTTTTGACTAAGAGCAAAATGCCCCTGCATCACCCTGTATCCCCACTGCAATTTCATTGCCTCATATGTGTAGATGTTTACTATGAAAAGGGATTTCTCTACTCATGTCCAGCGGCGGCCCAATCCCCATACCCGGCCCTTGCACGGTGCACCCCAACACACAGACTTTTATAACAACTGGCTTCCATAAATAGGATTAACAGTTCTATCCACTAACCTAGTACCAGTTATGACTTTTTAAGTTTTTAGTTTTGAGCCTTGGAACACCACTTTATACTAGTGCTTGTATTCAGTTGTATGCTAGAGTGGGAGAACATAAAAGGCGGCCTGGCATGTACCCTGCAGAAAATCAAGCCATCTTATTTCGTACATTTGCTAAAAGATCCTTTTTGTTCACATTGTGTGTCTAGGATAGGGTTGCTATGATCATTGGCCTGTTAAATTCACTCAATCTTAATCGGATGTTGTTATGACTAAAGGGTTGAAGGAGACTATCCCATAAACAACATGGCTTAACATTACAGACAATCCCTTGTTGACAAGGACTATCACAAAAAAGGAACACAAAAACACATTGTAGGCCATTGCTTGCTATATCAGGAAATGGCCATTGGTTCTATGCAGTATTTGGCACAAGGATTTTCAAACCTTTGTTTTGGTTCATCTTAAACTAGTGAATGTGCTGGGAACAAGTACTGGGTGGTCATCTGCAAGCTAGCACACATGTTTTCAAGGCTGTATACATAATTGTTGATTCAACACTGAGCAAGTGGTTCTATGATATTTGCTTGAAGCAGTGCTTTTATTTTGGTCATCTATATTTATGTTTGGTATTCGGCAGAGACATCAAGATTTTAGATGTCCCTTTTACTATGATATTAGAGGTAGGTTCCACTGCCTTTATTGGGAATTGAGGGGTTTCCTCACCTCCTTCTTCCTCCATCTAGACTGGAGATGTGTAGCTTTTATTATGAGGGAGGTGTTAGGGCATGGATTTAAGATCTTACAAGGATCTCCTCCTACAAACTCCATTAAACATATCACTTCTTTCCTTTTCTCCCATCCACCGGTGACAGCAACCGACAGGCAGAGACTCGATATACATCTTGATACTAGACCTGTTAAACCATGGACCTCCTCTCACTCTTCGGCTAGCAGACTGGTCCCCACAAGTCTTTTGAGCAGGGAAATTTTAGGGGCTAAATTTCACCCATTGGCTAATTTTCCACTTCTAAAAAAAGTCACCAATTCCATTTTTTTGTAAATTAATTTCCTTAAATTCTATAGGATAAAAGACTTTTAATCTTACTAATTTTTAAAATGCCAACGATAAATGTTTGGCAATTGTTTTGTAAAAAAATTCAAATTTCTACACTTCAAGACAAGTATGAATCCTTAAAATTTTTCCTGTTCTTTAGGAGATTGAATTCCTGATCTCAGCACAGGCCCTGGGGCACACTCTTTATCTGTCATCACCAGGCTCTTTCCAGTGGCCTAAATTGTTAGGAGAGTGCTGGCAGATCATTCTAGAATTCCTCCCAGGGTTTCGTAGTTCAATCCTCTCAAATCTGGACTCTCTCTTGAGGACATTCTCAGACAGTGGATTGGCTTATTTAGTTATTTTCCATGATCAAAAGATCCTGCAGGGACATTTCAAAATTCTCTTCCTCCTTTTGGATGTAGGGGCTCCCCCTTCCCCCTCTCATTCTTCCCATGCTTTTGATGATGTGTAGCGTTCTATGCTGTTACTATAAGGGCTATGTTTGTTTACTTATCTTGTTCAGTAGTTTAGCTTATGTTGTCTTATGTTTGACCTCTTAGCAAGTTAGCACTTAGCTTATAGGCATTGCTCTGGTACTCCTACAGTCTGTCACTACTGATTGTACATTTGAGTCTCATTGACCTGCCTTTTTGGTCAATCGTGGACATTAATAAAATTATATTATATTATCTTTAATGGCAGCAATTGATTTTCCGTTTCTGTATGTCCAATAATCTAACAATTCAAAATTCCAAAAAGGGGCCACCTCTCACAAATTGCAAATGACTGGGAACCGCTTAATCATGTTTGGCATAAAGAACACATGTAGACCAACAATCTCTGCCATATCTATAAAATAGTGGAGTTCATTCCATTTGTTTTGAATCTTGATATATTCTGTACATGCATTCCTCCACTGGCAAAGGAAAGGAAAATGGCATGCGATTTACTGCTATGCCTGCTGATACAGAACATTTGCCTGTCTTTGCTATGACCATGGCTAGGACTACCTGACTGGTTTGGCATGTGAAACCCATATTCAGCAGAATCATGTCATACTCTATAAGCAGAGAAATTATCATCAGTATTTACTGGATAGGAAAATACACATATCTTTGTTATCCTTAAAACCTTTGAAGGTAGTCACTGTGTCACTGTTTTGCATATTTTATGAGGTTTTAAAATTATCATGAGTATCATTTTATTGTCTAATCTGCGTTTGTACTCTTTTGAATGGATGGCGTTGTCATTTTACCTTAGGCAGAAAGTTGTAAATAGTATGTTCCTTGTGGCTTTAACCTTTGAAGCTATATTGGAAACTCTCATCACCTGAACGACCTTTTTCTTTTTGCTTGGAAGAAAGAGATTTTTTATATTCCCACAACCCTTTCCAGGGTTTTGAAAATGCATAAAATACACACTGGGAGAGTCTGGTCATTGTAACCAGCTCAGCCCATTGTCCAGATTGTTTACAAAGAGTCCCGTACCTTAAGCAATAAGTTAACATATTTTTTTCATTTCTTTCTAGTATTTACATATATTAAATCAAAACAGAAGGGGTCTGAACAGATATGGATCACAACTTAACTTTTCTTTCCATTCTGGTCCTCTTCATTTGGCTGCATGGGCTCCTCCTCAATGATTACTGGTTCAGGGATCTTGTCTTCAAACAGGATTCCATATCTGTTCCACATTTGGTCCATGATGGAGATGGTTACTTATTTGCTGACCACTGCTTCTTTCATGTAAAAGAGATCAGTCTCCATTCTGACTAGCCTTGTATTCAACTCCTTAATCTGGTATAGGATATTCTCCTATTCAGTTCAATTTGAGCCAGACATCCCCTAAAACGTGTAAGGGCCTGATGAATTTCTTGCTTTAGCTAACACAGCTAAAGCAAAGATATTTATTCTTGGCTTTGAATAAATTTAGTTGTTGACACCTGAACCAAATGCCTTCCCGTGCACCATTCCTTCTTCTAATAGTCTACAATACCAGGTTTCTCCATGGGATGGAGCTGCAGTGGCTCTTTGTGCTGACACTGCTCTCCCAGGCCTATGCCTTTGTGGCCTTAGCTCTCTCCTTGCTGGAGTGCTTCCTCGACCTGCATTTTTTGGTAGTCTTTGTTGGGCCTCTTGTTGTTGCTTTCTTTCTTTTTGGTTTTGTGGTTCAATTCTCTTCAGACTGCTTGAGGCTCTGCAGCTCTGCTTCTAGACTTACTTTGAACTCCGAGTCCACTTCTAGATTGTTTGGAACTGAAACAAACTTGATTTTGATTTCCATGTCCATCTATTTTCAAAGGCAATGTTGCCATAAATGCTGATGGTCTATAGTGTTATTCATCACTCTGGAGAAGTAAATGAGCCATTATTTTGAGAGGGCCATTAATTTTGCCCCTAACAAATATTCTTTTAACTTTTAAAGGTTTAATGGAAATCCATAATCCAATCTGAAAGCAAAAGGTATTGTTGTCACATCCATAGTAGCCGGGGCTACCATGATTCCAGAGCAGTCTTGAGCACATTTCTGAACCAGTCCTTTACTATTTTGTACATGAGATCAGCAGTATATGAGCATTCAGATGGTGATCACTCTTACAATCAGTGGACCCAGAGCATACGGATGATCAGTTTCATACCATGACTGAGCCTCATGACCCTAGTTTTGATGACTGAGTTAGCCATTCTTTATTATTCAAAGGAGACATGTTGACAGTGCCCATGATATACAACAACATTGTTTCGGTGCCATTTAGATGTACATATTAGATGCAAGTATATGACCCAGCTGGTATATGGTTTGTGCACTTGGATTATGGTTGTGCCCTTTTATTTACTTTAGTAGTTTGACTTGGTTTATTGTGGCTATACATTGGTGATATCTTATCTGGCTTTTATTGTTGGTCTAGAGTAGAGGTGATTTAGTTGTTTTATTTAGGAGGTTCTTGTGTATACTAATTGGGCATCCCCTTTATTAGTATGGACTTGGTCATTTCCCTATATGGACTCAGCTTGCTAGCCTTGGCATCACCTTATCACTTTCTTCACCCATCCTTTATCATCCGCTTTTGGTTTACCCTTGACTTGTATCTTGACTAGTGACATTGATGATTTCCCCTGCCTATACCTCTATGTTGGATTAGATCCCATGTTTATCTAGTGTCTCGGTGTTGGTTTATGTGATTCTCATCACAGGGATTGTCTTCCTCTGGCCCTTGAAAAACAAGTAGTCCTAACCAAAAGTGTCTTCACACACTAAGGTATCAAAACTTAAATGTTATATCTAAATGGATGCCCAGTTAGCAAAAACAATGTTTTTAAACACTACTGCAAATAAAGCAAATTATCTTCAAGTAGCTAGTCAGTTGCCGGAGATGCACACTCATCCTTTGTATGATGTAAGGCCGTTTGCCCATACAGGGAAACATGGTGGTGACTCCATTGCACCTATGGACGGTGGTGGGCAATGGAGGTCATACATATCTGAGGCCCACAAGGTTGTTTAGGGCACCTGCTCTCGGAGGATGTCTAGTGAAAGTTGATCTAAATGTTAAAGTTTAAATGTTAAATCTAAAGTGTGCAAAAGATGACCATAAAGTTAATGCAAATAAATGTTACTTGTCTAGAGTCTAGTTGAAACATTCTCATCATTCCACCCATCTGTGAGACACCACCATTCCTTGGTGTTCATCTATTTCAACATGTGTAGTGTGGATCCCCTTTGTCCTTCAGCCGAGATGTTCACAGTGTAGAGAGTCAAGTCATTCCCCTAGCCTAACCTTATTTTTCCACTTTAACCCATGATTAGCAAAATGGTCAAGTTTACAAATGAGTATACACATGAGGCTCTTGTTTGAAGTAACTGATTACTTTGATTTGGACTTATTATTCATGATTATTACTTATGATCGCCAGTTATGATTATTACTTATGATCGCCAGTTAAAAGCCACTTTTGACTTTAGTCTTACTGCTAACATAGATAAGGAAGCATGCTTTTTCTTTTGTACCTTGCATCATCAGAGTTCTTCAATTGGGTCATAATTTTGATCATTTTTGACATGGTTAACCTAGTTTGCCAAAGTTAACAACAGGTTTTGGGATGAGTTTGGTCGACAGTGTATGATATTGTTTATTCATGGCCTATCAGTGTTCATTAGATGACTTCATGCTACACATGGTGGTTTCTTGTGATGGCTTGCATTATCATTATGATTATTAGCATTTACAGGCCTTATTTTATTATTATCTGGGTTTGGATATACTTTTTGATGTATCTTTTGATGGACATATGGTGTATGAGCTACGTTGCACGGGAGCCCGTCCCCCCCCAAAATTTCAGCGTTTCCTGCGTTCCCGCGTTTCGAGGACTTTGGAACTCCTCGAGAACGTCCCCAATTCATCAGGGACTCCGTTGGGGACTTTGGGACTTATGAGTTGTACACTAAACGTACCCATCAAAATTGGGGACTTCTCGAGTATGTCCCTCGACCAATCGAGGACTCCTGGACTTCCCTCAACTTACACAACTAAAATTTAAAAAAAAAAAAAATTAAAATTTTTAATTAAAAATCTAACCTAAACCTCCACCTATTAATTAGATCAATTAAGATTGATGGTTCTCGACCCACGAGATTTCAACGACAGCTTCGTACCTGACCTTCCTCCGAGAGGCGCATAAGACCCTCCAGACCTCGTCGACAACACTCTAGAGGACACCCCACGCCCACCAGCTCCTTTTCGGGCCAGCAGACATTATTGCACTTCCCTCAGTTTTCCTCTTTCAACCATGGATGTTAGGAGTGCTAGACCTTCCTCGATCGTCCTGGCTCCCGGATCCTGTCCACCTGAGCTTCTTCGCCCCTGTGCAGGGTTACGGTGTTGAGACTGGGGCGAGAGCTCTCCCATGCTTCAACCCAGCTTGCTTTGTACACTTCTACTTCATTTCTATATTACTTCTTGTATTGTATTTCTTTTATAGGGAGATTGTTTGGTCCTCCTGCATGCACAGACATCATTGTAACTGATAGCCCTGTTGACCTACTTTGTGTTCATTAGTGGACATAAATAAAATTATCTTATCTTATCTTACCAACCAATCACAAATTTATGAGGTTGGCGTCACCTCCCATGCTATATTATTGGTAACTCACTCAAATCAAATCTAAAGAGACGCTTTTGATTTGGGATGATGTCACCCTCCACATGAGACAAAAAAACACCATCTCTTCCATGTCATTCGACTAAGATCTCATTGACTTTTTAACTTTATCTTTAGTGTCAATTTGTCGCTTTTTTGGGCATTTTGTTGCATCGTTAGAGAAATAATGCCATACAGGAAAATTTAGTCACTTGGAGCATGGGAAAAGTATGTCCCGGGGTAAAGAGGATGCTTTGAGTGTGAAAACAAGCATCCCCATGCCAAAATCAGACTCCGGATCACACTTTTATTACATTTTGAAAATTTCCATTTAATTTATTAAAAATGGCTTGATTTGGCGGGAAAAAATAATTTTCTCGGAATTGAACAAAAACTTAGGGGACCTAGAATATGTCCATACGACTCAATATTGATGCTTAGCATGCTTATATACATTGACACGTAAATTTTAATAACCTTCCAGGGTTTAACCACCAAAGCGAAAATTCCAGCTTTGGAGGAGCGTTGAAAAACTCGAAAATTATACATTGCTTATTCAACATTGCATAATTGACAAAGGAAAAAACATCTTGGAATGATCGGATTGACGTCTAAGTCCTTGGAAGCCAAGTCCTTTACAAAAAGTTTGCGATGCTAGCACACTTATTACAACAACCCCCACAGGGTATGGACATGCATTTATTAAAAAAGAGGCCCAAAAATGGCCCTGATGAAATGTGGAACCTTCTGAGCATTGATAATGAACAAGTGGCCTGTTCATGACTTCAGCGGCTCACTGAAAATCCACGAAGTGCAAAATTAGTGGATAACATGTGCCATTATATTTACTTAATTACTTCCTTGTATCTGAACTTTCTTAGGAAAGATGACTTTGACAAAGTCCTTATAATCCAAGAATTCGCATGGATGACAAGAACTAGCTTTTTTGTAAAACTTGATGATGTTAATGATAATAATAATTACTACTACTACTACTACCACTAAGTACTATAAAATTAATAACAGTACAGAATTCAGTACAACACAGACATTTGCTTCTCCTTGTTATTCAGGCAAAGAGGGCA
The DNA here is from genome assembly GCA_001517045.1 of Pseudotsuga menziesii. Lineage (NCBI taxonomy): Eukaryota > Viridiplantae > Streptophyta > Pinopsida > Pinales > Pinaceae > Pseudotsuga > Pseudotsuga menziesii. Next base: position 20,091 of record LPNX010951413.1, on the reverse strand, counting down.
AGCATCTTGGATTGAGCACCTAGGTAAGCTGATGAGGTACTTCCTAAGAAGATGGAACTTAGTGCAAGCCTGCTTTGCTAAGTTATCCATAAAACCATGGACAGTTGTATTACAGAATATTGTTAAATCTTGTCCAAAATTGACTTTCAAATTTGCACACCAAAAAATGTGTATATTGATTTTCCCCAGTTTATGAAAAGTGATTATCTATGCTTGATGGCCAGTTCCTTGTAGATAGCCAATCATCGAAGCACCCTTAATTTAATTCTGTTTCTCATTCTTCATATTGATATAGTTCAGGAATAAGTTCTACATCCTTCCATAAAAGTATAGTTTTAAGGAAGTCTTTATTCAGCTATCTATACCCTGAAAATATAAAACATGCTTTTAAGTTTTGCATAATTTGTGGTTAATATGTGCAGGATAATATTGGGGTCTTTGTAGACCATAATGGTAAACTCCTACAAGAAGGAAGGATATGTTGGTCTGAGGCACCTGCCTCTGTTGCTATCCATTCACCATATGCCATTGCTCGATTACCACGGCATATTGAGGTTAGCTTGCTTTACTTTAAGCTTTAAAATTATAAATATATTGGAATGCTTCTTAAAATTATTGCTTTGCTCTGACTAGCTTACTGTGATCATCTCTGATAAAAAAATGATTTTTACCTGAAATTTTTGCAGATTAGATCTCTAAGGGCTCCTTATCAATTGGTTCAGACCTTTTCACTCCGGGATGTGCATCTTCTTCTGTTAAGCAGCAACTGTGCTATTGCTACATTTGAAAATTCTGCTTCCGGCCTTTTTCCTGTTCCAATTGGTGCGCAGGTATGTTTTGATTTAACTTGTCCAGCTTTTTAGTTGAAACTTTTGCTGATCAGATCTTCGTATTTGGAGAAATATTAATTAAATACTGGTTTTTTAAATACAAACTTGATGAAGATTTAGCTGTATGCATACCTCTGATGTTCTATCTATCTATCAAAATGTGATTATGAGAAGGATGTTCTTTCAAGCTCGTAAAAGTAACCATATGCAAATAAATTCAGACCTAGTTCACATTTCCTAAACTGTTAACGGTGACAGTAGGAAGACATTGTGCTAGAGATTTAGAAAAATGGTACAATTAATGTAAAACCAGGTTGAAAAAGGTTAAATAATCTAACGAAAGCACAAACAAAACCTGAAGTTGCATTGTTTACTTCTGAAATTGACATCTGTTTCAGTAAATCACTAAATGTAAGCGATCACTGAGGTTATTTGACCTGTAAACAGGTCGTTCCTCTGCCTTTTGAGCTCATTTTGGTTGCTTAAAAGTGCAGAATCTTGTTAGTCTAGTCTAGGGGTTATGTACTTGAGTTTTGATCTGGCTGCTTAAATTACTTCATGATAGATTTTATGTGTTTGCGTCCTGCCTTTTGTGGAAAACCTTCTATATTTTTATTTCAAGTAGATAAAATCTCTTATTGCTTACATGTCTCTGCAATTACTCCTGTTTGACAGGTGGTACAACTAGCTGCATCTGGTAACTTTGAGGAGGCATTGGCATTATGTAAGTTGCTTCCACAGGAGGATTTAACACTCCGAGCATCTAAAGAAGACTCTATTCGTATCAGGTATTGCTCGACTTTGAGACATTTATACTTTCAGCTTTCCAAGTTTTCTTTCTGCTCATGCCAGCTTTATTTGAAGAATGCCAGCTTTATTTGAAGAATGTCTTAGATGTGGCTTAGTACTTGACTCTTCTAACAACATTGGTTAGAAGCCTTGACACTTTTTGTTCCTTGTTATGTGTTGAGGATGTCTACACCTGTTCCAGGTTGCATCTTCTATAAAATATCTTGTCAACTTTTGCCTTTAAAAAATTGTTTACTTCAGACACTAAATTTATAGCTTAGACAAAGGTCAATGATCTCAGTATTCCTGCAAATTTTGGCGTAAACAGAGATACATGAATTTATTTATTTTTAAGCTGCAAGAAACAACAAACAGAATAGGGGCTGTACCATGTGTGTTTTGGTAAGGAAACACGTGTGGTACAGTCTGGAAATGTGTTTCTAACTTTCTGACCATACAAATGCGTCCCATGTGTGTGGGATACGTGGCCATGTTTCTGGCATGTTTCTGTTTCCCTGTATCATGCAACCTATATTTATTTTATGTTACATTTTTGTTCTCTAATTCTGAAAATTCATTTCATGTCACAATACTACACAAAAATAGAATGTATCAAAGCACACATATTCAGGAGACAAGCCACAATTATGTTAATTACAAACTGCACCTCCCCACGAAAGCAAGGATTGCTAGCATATCTTCCTTAGCCCCAAACCCAAGAGATTCTACATCCTCGGGAAAATTCCTTTCCTGGTTGAAATCTGATCGGTCAATTCTTCTCCATTTACTGTCTCCCCCTTTTAGGTATTCCTTGGATGCCACTGGTCACCTTTTTACTACCAAGCAGGAGTTGAATAGGGTTATCAAAGAGGATATGTACATGCAGTACCTCTGGGTCACTTGGATTTACCCCCTTAAGGCCTCAACCCTAATATGGCCTTCTACTTCAAGCACTTAATGCAACTGAGTGGTGGTCTTTGTTGATGATTATAGCTTGGACAGGTGCTTCTGCATAGGCTAAGTGTCTAGCATGCAGGAGTTGTCCAAAATTCAAATTACCTCTATAGGTACTTGCTTGAGATAAGATAAGATAAATTTATTAATGTCCAACAAATGACCACAAAAAGTAGGTCAATGGGATTGTGCGGTACCATGATAATAATAAGAGGGGGAGCGTAAAAGTAGCTCCTATAAAAAGCTAAAAGTGGAAAACAAACCAAAACCCTAGCCCTATAAATGGAGGGGCAGTCTCGAAGAGAAATATACATACAAGGAGAGATACAAATAGAACTCCAAGGAAGAAAAGTGGATCCAAGAGCTGCGATGCAAAGATGGTGATGGTGAAACTGTCATGGGCCATTGGCAGCACTGGGAGTATCTCTTCTACCATCTGAGGCCGACTGAAGGAACCTCAACATACTACTCTGACTGGAGGAAGAGCTAGAAGAGGAATTGAAATGATTTAGTGTGTCGCTGCCTGAAGGAGGGCGCTTGATGGTGCAACTTGGAAGAAGTCGTCCGTTTGTCGCGGTGGGGTCGAGACTATCCCCATCTCTGGTGTTGGGCAGAGGTAGAGATGGTCTGTGGTGTCCTAACAGAGCGGTGAAGGTTTCTGCCATCATTTGTTTGTCTCTTGGTGCATCTAGAGGAAGGAACCGGTAAAAAAAAGAAGTAATACGCTAAATGGAGCTGGTCCTAACTGAGAATGCTGCTGAAGGGTGAAAGAGCGAAGCTGAAAGGCCTCTTGTATGTATAAAGCTAGATATCTTTAATCTGGGTATTTGAAGAATCTAGCCAAAGTCTAGAGCTTTGTGGGAAGAAGGTCCCAGAAAAGACAATGGAATCGCCTGTGGATCTCATAGTAAATAGGACATTGAAAGATGAAGTGCTCCTCGGTCTCAACCTCTCGAAGGTGACATACCTAGCAGATCTTGTTTGATCAGTCTAGCAGGTGATTTGTCTCTACCTTGAGATGGTGAGAGCCCACTTTGAACTAGCCTAATGGAATACAGAGAGCATGTGACCAATGATGGAATGTGTAAGGGGCCTGAGCAATGAGACCGTTCCTTAGGTCCAAAAAGTGCGCAACGTAGAAAGCCATCTTGGGACAACGCCCCTGGAGGGTTGATTTAGGTGACCTGCACAAACTACCTATAAATATCATCTCTAGTGATTTTGTTTAGACCTTGTCTAGTAGGTAAGAGGCATCTACGCGCACTCAAGGAATACCTAAAAGGAGGAAGTTGGTCCATTGCAATACCGACAGATGCTAAAAGATCGACAACACTTGCAAACCAACATTTAGAGCGACCTGAGGGGATGGTTGAGTCGATGGCCTTTGAAGAGAGATAGGCCAAGTATGGGTATTGATCATGCACCTTCACTATGTCTACGAAGCTTCGAAGGCGATGTAAGAGAGCAGCAAGACTAAACATAACCTCAAGCCAAAAAGGTTTAGCACCAAACTTTTTGAGCACGATGAAGTGAGGAACTGTCTGTTTGCATTTTATGATGCGATGGAGGAGGATATGTACACTCTCTTTTGAGGCCTAATCATAGTTAAGTAGGGATGGTCACCACACCTTAGAGCCAATTCCTTAGTAGCCTTATGATGAGAATATCCATGAGAGACATCTTGGAGATGTCCTGAAAGTGGTGTCTAAAGCACTGTCTCTCTAAAAGTGCTAGGGAGCTGTATCCTTTATTAACTCAAGGCTGAAGAGCACGTTGTAGGATAAAACAAGGACTCGTGAACTGAACTCCCAAATAGCTGTAGGTGCTAGTGATCTCAACCTCTTCCCCTCTGAAGACGAAATGAAGATCAGTGAGTAGCATCTTCGAGCCGTTGAAAATCATAACCCTTGTTTTACCTAATAAGTTGATCGTCAATTGACGAAGATCACAAAAGAGGGCCAAGCTATCTAATTGTCTTTGCAAACCCCACGGACATGAGGCCAAGAGGACCACGTAATCAACAAAGAGCATAATAGAAATCAAGACATGCCGGAGAAGGCACCCATCGCCATCTTGGATGTGGTCCTGCTAGAATTACTCTAGCTCATCGATGTAGATTGTCCCAAATAGAGTGGGGGAGAGTGGACACCCCTGCTTAACCCCAATAATACTCCGAATGAAATCTAAAATCCCATGGGCCATGCGAGGACAACCAAGGACTGACTCATATAATCTCATAATGGTAGTCAGAAGGATCTCAGAAATGCAATGTTTTGGAGTATCTAGATAATGCCACTTTGGGGACAGAGTCAAATGCCTTCTTGAAGTCTACAAAGCAATAGTACACTTTTGAGGAGTGGTGACGTGCCTCCTCAATGATGGCATGGAGCGTATGAATGTGATCGATAGTTTGGTGTGCTAGTCTAAAGATTGCCTGTCCTCTAACTCTGAGTTGTCTCTTCTCAAGCTTTTCAAAAAGTTGCATATGGAGGATTGTAGCGTAAAGCTTGGAGAAGGTGTGTCCAACCATGATTGTTTTGTAGTTATTGGGATTGGTATTAGGGCCCGATTTATGGATCGACTAAATAATATGACGTGACCACGATTCAGGAAAGCCAATACAAACTACGTGGTTAAACAAATCGACCTAGTGACAATCAAGTGCTCAAAGACCATGTTTGAAGAGTTTAACATGGAACCCTTCCTCATTCGTTGCTTTGCTAGATTTCATGGCCCAAAAAGCCTCTCTAACATCATGGGGGCTAAATAAATAATAGGAGGGGGGTGGAGAGGTAACATGGATAAGGGGTTGCCGTGGGATGTCATAGAGGGAGGAGGTATGGGAGAACATGGCTTTTGGATCAAGATCAGGTGGAAGATGGGAATGGCGAGGGAAGATGGTACACCATAAATGTTTAGGGGAATGAATAAGGGAAGTCCTAAGCTCTTGTCGCCTATGAGAAATGAAGAGGAGCTTCTTGTGGCGGAGGAGACGACGATAAGAAGCTTTGAGAGTTGGGTAGGAGGGGTGATGCTCTAGATCTAATCTTGTCCATCCATCACTTTAGAGATTGGAGGTTAAGGTTTTAGTCATTGAGATGCTATAAAAGAAAGACAAAGGAGAGGAGAAAAACACAAGAGAGATTGCAAGATATTTTAGAGAGATTTTCTGAAGATAAGAGTGAAAGACTTAGTGATTCAGGGAAGTGAGTGCATAGATTTTGCAACAAGGGAAGATTCTGGAGAGAGAGAGAGAGGGGGGGATGAAATCACCAAGAGAGCTGATTTGTACCAAATGCGTACAATCAACCGAGAGGGACAAATCGTACAATTGATACAGGTTGCACAAGTGGTGACATAGAGGGTCATAAGTTGTCATACAAGATGATGCAGGGATTAGGCAGGGTGTTGTAGGGTTGTATGGGTTGTATGGGTTGAGTGCAATCGGCCTTTTCATCTTGAAGGATGGGTCCTCTCAACTCCTCATAACTAGGGGGCTTAAACCCCGGTCCAACTATAGCAGTCGCCTCGAACATGGACACATAAAATAAGTTCTTTGCAAAGTTAAATGGAATAGCACTCCATAGCAAACATTGACCAATAAGTTTGTTTGCGTCTGCTTTTTCCTTTACTTTCACCATGGACCTTATAGAAGGTTGTCCACCAGGATTACATCTTGAAGATACAATGAAAGGCGATGTGGACTGCGGTGTGGAGTGGGTATCGGTATCTGGACTAGTCCCACTAGCCCCCACTCCTGCTGCGGACCCGAATCTTGAAGCAATTTGTTTCCTCATGGCCTCCTTGTATTGTTTCCTTAGCCCAATGCCTTGAATTGCTTCTATGGCCTTAGCAATGAGTTATGGGTTGTTTGGTTGCAAGGACCCACATCATGTCATGCTATTTGTGCAAGGTGGTATTTCAACCTACTTATCCCACCTGTCATTCTCTTCCCACATAGATTGCAAGTGAGAATTTGTCGATTGAGTTGGTCAACAGGTGTGCCCCACTCCCAAAATGGATCCAAAGCCTTCGACATCTTGTATATGGACAAAATGAAGCTTGATACTTTGAACTTTGACCCTAAGGCAAGAAAAAAAAACGTTTTTAAGCATATGTGATTGATGGAAATGTAAATCACAAGAATAAATCCAAGATATATTGAGCATTCAAACACTATTTTGATGGGAGAAAATAAATAAACATTTTTATGAGGATTTAGAAGGATCTAGGGCAAGAAAAAAATGAAAAAACGTTTTTTGGCATGCAAAATACATAGTAGATGCAAAAAACTTGCTTAAAACCCTACAAAAATTGATTTTGAAGATGGAGAATTAATTGGCAATGTAAATCAACAAGAATCCCTCTTGGAAAAATGAGAAATGATGGGCAAATTTTTTACTAACCATCAACTGTGATAAATGTGGGAAAAAACTCCAAATAACATGATCCAATCTTCAATTTTGATGGTTGATGGCGAAGGAAATGTTGCCCAAATCCGTTCTTAAGCCCAAAGAAAGTGTTCTTCGTCTCCTTAGTTCTCCTCTCTATCTCTGCAGTGAGCAAATGACACAAAAAATCTGTTGGACACAATGGCCACATTGAGAGGGGGGGTGAATCAGTGTGAGAGCAATTTTAAACTTTTTACCTTCTTTTAATGAATCATAGTATATCAATCATTATGACATCAATTGCATAATCAAATTCATCATGAGTCATAAGCACAACATCACATCAAAAGAGACACAAGAATATATGGAATTTTGATCTTTATTTATTGTACATTGAAGACAACAATTTTCTCGATTACAATCAGCACCAATTGATGAAAAGAGCACCAACTCTCATAACAGGACCCAGCCTGGTTTTCTTAGCTCCAACTAAGAAGGTGTTGCGGCTGCAACCGTTCTCCCCAAATTTTTGAATTTCTGGTCCCCTCCTCATCATTTAGTATTGTTTTGAATCGTTTGAATTCATGAACCTCTTGGGCATGCTTTAATGATTGAAGGATTTTGAAGATCGATTTTCAGCTTGTTTCAAAAGTGCTTGCGTTTGAATTTTGTGGTGGGTCGCAGATGGGAGTTTGATTTGCTAGCCGAGGATGAATCGGACTTTATTATTCTTTGAAAAGCCACTGTTGTGGAAGTAAAACAGGTTTACCGTCGCTGAGTTTTAAAACTGTCTAAACACTTAAATTTTTCTATTGATCGAGCGTCATACTGTGTTTGATCGGAAGCCATAGTTTTTTCGCTTCCGCCGTTGCGGCTCCCAAAGCGGCTTAGCACCCGAAGTCCAAATCGTTCCCACTGCCGATGCGTGTTGACCTTTTTAGCCGCGTACCTGAAGCTTTTTCTCTTCCGCCGTTGCGGCTGGGAAAGTCATTTGTCTTCCGATGTTGATGTCTTCCGACTTCCGATTGGAAGTTTTCCCGCCTGCGTTTCGCTTGATTTTAGTATGTTTCCCTTCCGTCGTTGCAGCTGGGAAAGTCATTTGGCTCCCGATGTCAAAATCCCCCGATTTTCGATTTAAGTTTCCCGCCCACCGTCGCATGCCTGTAGCCTTTCCTCTTCCGTCGCTGCGGTTGGGCAGTGCCTTTGCTTCCGATGTCGGTTTCCTCCTGATTTCCGCCGTTGGTGTCTTTTCTCACGAGCCCTTAGGAGGACGAGGTAATGGTGTCGGCGTTGTTAAAACTCTCAGAACAAGTGGTGCACATGGCCATTTCTTGTGGATTAGCCAGTTTTAGTTGGTTTAATTTGACGTTTTGCTTAGAATGTAATCCCCATAAATGATGCACTTTGATGAATCGCAGGTGGACTTGAAGGACTTGTTAGACAACCGCAGCGCGAAGGCATAGCTGGGCAGTTTTGGAAAAGGTCGAACCGTGGCCCTCAGGACCGCAAGAAGGACAAACGAAGAAAAGGACAAAACGAATGGCGACAAAGGCACAGACTCGAAAGATCTATCAGTTACTAATCAGATCATGAACGTTTACAGAAAATAAAATGGGAAGATAAAGCGTCAGGAGGAATCGGAAGATGAAACGTTGGGGGGCAGCCCAAGCGGTTGGCTGTTGTAGTTTAAATATTTGGAAAGTTAGAAGCTACAGGGACTTTTTCCCTGGAAAAAACTTGTAAACCATTTGCTTGTAAGAGGAACTATTTCGTTTTACAATCAGAAACTGCAATTTTGCCTGCTGGAGAAAGCGCAATGTGGAATGTATCAATGTGATTAAATGAGCAATGTTGAAGGGGAACTTTCGTTTTCAGCTGTGTTTCATTAACTGTGAGAGCGTTTTAACTTCCTGAACCTATGTTCTTGTTTGAATGTTCTTCAGTATATTTTGTGATGTTTTCCACTGTGAGTAATGAATGCTGTTCATAAACAATTGGCTAGCTGGTTGTTCAAATATCTTTAATTGTTCATGTGTCTTGAAAGAAGTATCAACTATCTGTAACTTTTCATAATGCATGTACAAAATATATTACTCACTAATGAATGATAATCCTGCTCCCTAGGGATAGGTCAGGTAGTTAGTTTTAATTCCTTGTTGTACGTGATTTTGATGCTTGTGAGCGCTAAGACGAGAGGTAAGAACATGCACATCACATTGTGACTGCTCCCTGCATCCTTATCGCCTTGCATTTAGTTAGGCACGTGCATCTCATACCTTAAAAAATAAAAAATACAAAAATATATACGGTGGACCCGGCCGCAACCGGTAAAGCCTTTTGTTTTTGTTACTTGACCTACGGTAGCTGGACCGCAAACTGGACGGATTCCCTACACCAAACAGTCACGGGCTAGTTGGGAACGTTGACTGGGGAGAATCCCTTGCTGTTGTTTCCTGCGGATTTCCAGGCCTCAACAGTTCTGGCGCTAGAAGGAGGGCCGCCAGTGCATGGCTGGCCGAGGAAACCCGTTTTTCTGAGACTTTTCTATCGATAACAGTTCTGAAAGTAGTGGGTTTCATAATCCAATTCCGGAAGAAAGAAGTAGAGAACATTTGTTTTCTGTGAATAACGAGGTTGTTGATGATTTAAGAAGACACACTAGGGCATATGTGAAGAAGATTGGAGGTTTGCCGATCATCCCTGAGTTGCCCAGAAGAGAATATAAAAGGAAAGATCGCCCTATATTGGAAGACTCAGTGCTTGTTGGTGATTGGGAAGAGCTAGTAGAAACCGCCTTACAGGAAGTTGTACTACCTCTAAATCAAGAAGGCCCGGATACTCCTCATAGTTCTCCTGCTCACACTCCTGTTTGCTCACCTCCACACTCTTCGCCTAAACTCATGGCAGGCGTAAACGAAAATCAACCACCCAACCCCCCGAATCCACCACCTGCCTGGAGAGCCAGATCACCTTTAAATCTAACTCCTCCGCTACATGATCTATCTCAAGCCTTTGACAAGATGTTGCCTAAATTCGATCCAAATGAAAAGATACTAGTAGATGACCACCTGCAAAGTTTTTACTTGGCAATAGAAGGGTTAAGGGTTGGGGAGTATGAAGATGTAGTTTGCAGACTATTCCCGCATACCCTTAAAGGAGCTGCAGCCTCATGGTATTTTGGGTTGCCTGCTAACTCTATCCCTGATTGGGATACCTTCGAGAGAATTTTCAGAACTAAGTATGTGATTCAAAAGCCTCATGCAACTCTCATGAAAGGACTATGCGCCTTGAAGAAAGAGAGAAAGGAGAAGGTGCGCAGTTTTACTCAAAGATTTGCAGCATACCTCAAGAATTTTTCTGACGCTGACAAACCTTCGGACAAGGTCTTGATTGAATATACCTCAGCTTTAGGCCCTGATTTGGCCATGTTTGCCAAAGGTAGGGCCAAGCCTACTTTTACGGAAACCTATGAAGAGGCGGAAACAGTGGAAGATGAAAGAGAAAGTATCGAAGATTATCCTGAACAGTCAGGAGAGAAAAGTGGGGGAAGGAAAGCCTTATTGTTTACTAAGCCTAAGGAAGAGAAATCACCAGACTATGAAAGTTTGGCTAAAATGATGCAGAAGCTTTCTAATAAAATCATAGACTTGGAAAAAGAGAAGGAAACTCAAAAGTTCTACAGGCCCTATTATAAGAAAAGAGAGGACAACAATCAGTCTCAACCTCCTCCGCACAATACAGCATCTATGAATTTAACAGAAGTAGGAATGGACAATTTTTGCACTTTTCACCAGCAACCCCACTCTGAAAAGAATTGTCTGCAATGGATAAATTCAATGATATTGGTCATGAATCAGCTATTGGATTCTAGATTAACAGAAGAGGGAGAGGAGGAAAGAAAAGAGAGTACTGCTGAAACGAAGGAACAAGAAGAGGAAACCATGGTTCTGTGGAATTCTGTTTCGTTATTTGATGCTGAAGAAGAAAAGAATTGGGGTTACAAGGACGTCCTGGAGACCAACGTAACAATAAGGAGCCAAGGGTCGATTAGAGCAGACAGTCTCATACTCCCAAAGATCAAAAGGCTGCAGAAAAATGTTAAGAAATTTCAAAATAATTCCGCAGCTGATAAAATTCCTGAATTCACCATTACTAGGCAAGATCCTGGGCAGAATGAAGCACCGGCCAAGCCCAATAAAGAAAAGGTGAATGCTGATAAACCTCACCCCATTGAACAGCAGATGGATTATGACGTCGTGGAGGATTTAAAGAAGGTAAAGGCAAACGTTTCACTATTCGAAATGTGTAAAGTGCCGCAGCAAAAAGAAAGACTATTGAAAGCACTTGAAGCATCGGATGAGAAGCTGCCCGTTGATAATCAACCTAAAGACGAAGAAGAAATCGGAGAAACTAGCATTGGAGGTAAGTCTAAGAGCAAACATCCACCTTTCCTCCTCACATTTGAAATTTTTAATCACAACGTACATAATTGCGTAGTAGACTCAGGGGCGTCGGTCAATGTCATGCCAATATCGGTCTGTAAGAGGATAAATGGGCAGCCTAAGCCATCCACTTGGAGAGTTGTCTAGTTGGACAGGACGAATGTAAAGGTAATGGGTGAGATGGAGGACGTCCTGATCCGCCTGTCGTCAAATGATAAGGTGTGCCAAGTCATTAATATCGTGGTGGCCGATATACCAGACGCTTATGGGCTTGTCCTTAGCAGAGACTGGTCAGCGAAACTAAATGGATATTTTGCCTCTGATTGGTCACATCTGTGGCTGCCGTATAAAGGAAGTCCGAACCAGATTAAGATTTTGAGGGAGCCTCACATGAAATACAACGTGACTCGACTTGAGGAGAAGAATGAACCAGTGGATTCTGTGTTGGGAAATTATTTTATTGAATTGGAACCTGGAAATTACCAAGCATAAGAAGCCAGCAACACGTCAGACATCCAGCCTGATCTCCTTCGATTCTCACAAGCTGTTGAAATTGACTGTAAAATAGTAGACTTAGCAGTAGGAATAGACTCGCATTCAGTAGTTAGTGATTTTTGGACTTTGTTTTTTGATAGCTCTAAGACGTTAGAAGGGTCAGGGGCCGGCTGTGCCTTGATCGACCCCCAGAAGAATAAACATTTTCTTTCATGTAGATTAGAGTTTGAATGTACGAATAATACAGCTGAGTATGAAGCGCTGGTGCAAGGCTTAAGGAAAGCAATCGAATTAAAGGTAAGTAATTTAAAAGTTTTTGGAGACTCTGAAATTATTGTGAAACAGATCCGGAATCAAATACATTGTGTTTCTCCTCACTTGAAGGCTTACCAAAATGAGGTATGTGACCTACTTAAATCTTTTAATGCATTCAATATCGTTTCAATTCCAAGATTAAAAAACGTAGCAGCTGACCTATTGGCCACATCAGCTGCTAGGCTGGTACCTACTAATAATCGATGTTCTGTTGAATTGTTTTTCAGGCCCTCAGTACCTGATATGATCACCAACCTACGAGTGTTCGATGATGACCAGTAGATTATAGAATGTTTAACAAATGACGAGGTATTTAAATGATCAATTATAGATGATGAAGAACATCAGGCCGAGTTGAAGTATGATAATTTTATCCCTAAAGGAGTCAGAACGCTGGAAAGAATGTTCGATTTAAATGATAAGTTCAGAAGACCAGTTAACGTGAAGACTCACAACTCATCTCTACAGTTCGAGCTGATAAATTTAGGGACTGAGGCGAATCTTAAATTTGTGAATCTTGGCAAATGTTGTTCACCAGCGGAAAGGGATAAGTTCGTCAGTCTGTTTAAACAATATAAAGATGTTTTCGCCTGGACATACGAAGATTTGAAAACATACGACACCAGCATCATCAAGCATGTTGTCCCCATCGAAGCCGGTGTCAAGCCGTATCAGCAACCTTTAAGAAAAATGCATCCAAAATTGGAACCGCTGATTCAGAGTGAAGTAAAGAAATTATTGGATGCTAGAATCATTTTTAAGGTCAGACACTCTGAATGGGTATCAAATCTGGTGGTACTAGTAAGGAAAAAATCTGGAGAAATCAGATTATGCGTGGATTTCAGAAATTTAAACCACGCTTCAGATAAAGATAACTATCCTGTGCCACCCATGGAGCAATTGCTACAAATGGTTTCAGGTTCTGAACTGTTTTCGTTATTAGACGGTTTCTCTGGCTATAATCAAGTATTAGTAGCCGAAGATGACAGATTGAAGACAACGTTCAGGACCAAATGGGGAACCTTTGCCTACAGAAGGATGCCCTTTGGGCTTATAAATGCGGGAGCGACTTTTCAGAGGGCTATGGACATAGCTTTCCGCGGACTGATTGGCCGAAGTGCTGTAGTGTACCTTGACGATATTCTCGAAGAAAAGAGAAGAGCACGCATTTCACTTGAGGTAGATTTTTGAACGCTGTCGGAAATATGGCATCTCACTCAATCCTAAGAAGTGTGTGTTCGCTGTCACAGAAGGCCAGTTGCTGGGTCACATAGTATCAAACAAAGGAATCTCCATTGATCCAGAAAGAATTAAGGCCATTGAACAAATCCCCTTGCCCCATAACAAAAAGGGGATGCAATCATTCATGGGAACTATAAACTTCGTACGAAGATTTGTGCCTGATTTCGCTCAGATCGTCAAGCCGCTGCAGCAGATGGTGAAACAAAATGCACAATTCAAGTGGACCGAGATTGAGAAGAACGCATTCAGCAAAATTAAAACTGCTGTTGCACACGCACCCTCCCTGAAAAGCCCAGATTTCAATAAAGACTTTATTCTGTACACCTTTGCATCCAATGATTCGATAGCAGCTGCGCTTACGCAAAAGGAAGATGGGGGGGATGAATTCCCAATATCTTTCATGAGCACTGGTCTACAAGGGGCCGAATTAAATTACCCAGCCATTGATAAACAAGCTTACGCAGTATTCAAAGTAGTGAAGCAATTCAGGCCTTATATTTTAAGAAATCGAACCAAGGTAATCGTCCCCTACCCGACTGTAAGGTCCCTTCTTGTACAGAAGGAGTTAGGAGAAAGAAGGGGCAACTGGGTAACAGCTCTTTAAGAGTACGACCTTGAATTCAAGCCAGCCTCTATAGTTAAAGGACAAGGGTTGTGCAAACTGATGACTGAAAATGGGAACAATGAAGAACACGCCTGGGAGGATGAGGCCGAATTACATTTAATGGATGTATGTCCTTTGTTTACAGCTCCTGAGTCTTGGTATAGAGACCTCGTGCATTACCTGCAGGCATGGCTGTTGCCAAAACATTGGAATTCTAAGCAAAGAAGAGCGTTGCATCTTAAATCAGCTTCCTATCAAATTGTTGAAGGAGTATTATTCAGAAAAAATTATGATGGAGTTCTTCTAAGATGCTTAGAAAAAGAAGATGCGAAAAAAAGTAATGACAGATTTGCATGACGGGCCTGCTGGGGGACATTATTCAGGAGATACTACAGCCCACAAAATCCTCAGAGCCGGTTACTATTGGCCTATGCTTTTCAAAGATGCACACGCACATGTCAGGAAGTGTGATATTTGCCAAAGGTGTAGTGGGAGACAACCTAAAGCAGCAGCACCCCTAAAACCTGTGATGATCACGGAGCCATTTGAGCAATGGGGGTTGGATATTATTGGAGAAATAAAACCAAATTCCTCCCTACAACACGAGTACATTCTGACCGCGACCGATTATTTCACTCGCTGGGTCGAAGCAGTCCCGCTGCGCAAAATAAATCAAGATGAGGTCATCAGTTTCCTGCAGGACCACATCATGACCAGGTTTGGAGTTCCAGTTTCGTTAGTTTTTGATAATGCTACGTACTTTTCATCAATTAAATTAACTGCTTTTGCTCATGATAAAGGGATAAAAATGCATTATTCTGCTAATTACTATCCACAAGGAAATGGCCTGGCTGAATCCACTAACAAAAATCTGATTAGAATTTTAAAGAAGACTGTGATAGAAAACCAGAGGAGCTGGCACTCAGCGCTACCAAACGCCCTTTGGGCCGATAGAGTCACCCCCAAGTCCGCGATAGGAGTGTCACCATATACCCTTATGTATGGTAAAGAAGCCATTCTTCCCCCCCATATCATGCTACCATCTTCCATAATAGCTCAAGAGTCTAGAGGGTCGGAGGATGAAGTTTTGCAGATGAGGATATGCAATCTTCTGAAAATAGAAGAGGCTAGATCTAAAGCCAGAGAACGCTTTAAGCAATAGCAGGAGGTAATAAAGAGATGGTTCGACAAACATAAAGCTGGAACAAAAGACTTTGAAGTGGGAGACTTAGTTCTCAAGTGGGACCACCCCCATGATGAAAAATGAAAGCATACTAAATTCCAACAGTTGTGGGTAGGCCCTTTTCAGGTTGCAGCAAAGCTTGGCCCTTCTACTTATAAATTGCAAGATCTACAAGGGTGGGAAGAGAACTTACCAGTAAATGGTTTGGTTCTCAAGCCTTATTTTTCCTGAGTTTCTTTGAGTTCTTCTGTCTTGTATATAAATAATCTGTTTGGCTGTCTTCTGAGTCATGTTTTTCGGTTTGTTTAGTTTAAGTTTCATTGATTTCAATAAAGGGAATGAACCCGCGGTGGCATGGGGAACATCAAATTTTTTGGGAATGATAAACATTTTTGGGTATCAGACTGTGTGTTGTTGTTTGTCTAAAAGAACTTCTTCCAGTTTAGTAGTTTTCTCGAATAGCTTTGTGTGCATTGAAGTCCTGCTTAACCCCTGTGAAATAAACCGGATTCAAAGAGTCTGGAATACTATGTTGAGGCTCCATCCACGTCACACTTAAAATGTTCTAAGGGACGACAACAGAGGACCCATGGAAAGGAGCAAGGTGAACAGTATATTAAATATAAATGATCCCATGCCAAGAAACAAATGCCAAAAGGCAAATAAGAGTCAAAAACTCCTATGAAAGCATCATACATCAAAGCAAAGTATCAAAAGCATGAATCTCAAATTGCCAACAGCTCCTCTCCGTCCGTGAGATGAAAAGCAATGCCTTCTCTCACACAAAAGGACACTTGGGATAGAGGAGCTTGAATAAAATTCAGAAAGAAAGGCATGCAGGAGGACTCATATGAAAAGGACAAAAGTCCAAAAGCACAAAAGTGCCCAAATGGCATGGGAATGCGGAACAAATGAATATGTCTGTTTACCATCTGCTACAATCTTGTGGTGTCCGAGCTGTCAGTTACTTGAAGACAAAAGTAATAATGAAACTCATCTTTCGGCCTCAACAGAGTTATCTGGACTTGAAAATCTTGGTTTCCATTCTCCCAAATTGGACTATCATCAATGATTAAAGGTACACACTTTTGTCATTTGAGAAATCCAGATAGCTGAAAGAATTCAATAGATGCATTTGTTGTTAAACAGTCTGTCACTCAAAGAATAATCGCCCAGAGATCTAGGTTCACCAGGTAATCGCTAATTGTTGCGGCTGCAACCGTTCTCCCCAAATTTTTGAAATTTTGGTCCCCTCCTCATCATTTAATATTGTTTTGAATCGTTTGAATTCATGAACCTCTTGGGCATGCTTTAATGATTGAAGGATTTTGAAGATCGATTTTCAGCTTGTTTCAAAAGTGCCTGCGTTTGAATTTTGTGGTGGGTCGCAGATGGGAGTTTGATTTGCTAGCCGAGGATGAATCGGACTTTATTATTCTTTGAAAAGCCACTGTTGCGGAAGTAAAACAGGTTTACCGCCGCTGAGTTTTAAAGCTGTCTAAACACTTAAATTTTTCTATTGATCGAGCGTCATACTGTGTTTGATCGGAAGCCGTAGTTTTTTTGCTTCTGCCGTTGCGGCTCCCAAAGCGGCTTAGCACCCGAAGTCCAAATCGTTCCGACTGCCGATGGGTGTTGACCTGTTTAGCTGCGTACCTGAAGCTTTTTCTCTTCCGCCGTTGCGGCTGGGAAAGTCATTTGTCTTCCAATGTTGATGTCTTCCGACTTTCGATTGGAAGTTTTCCCGCTTGCGTTTCGCTTGATTTTAGTATGTTTCCCTTCCGCCGTTGCGGCTGGGAAAGTCATTTGGCTCCCGATGTCAAAATCCCCCGATTTTCGATTTAAGTTTCTCGCCCACCGTCGCATGCTTGTAGCCTTTCCTCTTCCGCCGCTGCGGCTGGGCAGTGCCTTTGCTTTCGATGTCGGTTTCCTCCTGATTTCCGCCGTTGGTGTCTTTTCTCACGAGCCCTTAGGAGGACGAGGTAGTGGTGTCGGCGTTGTTAAAACTCTCAGAACAAGTGGTGCACCTGGCCATTTCTTGTGGATTAGCTAGTTTTAGTTGGTTTAATTTGACGTTTTGCTTAAAATGTAATCCACATAAATGATACACTTTGATGAATCGCAAGTGGACTTGAAGGACTTGTCAGACAACCGCAACGTGAAGGCATAGCTGGGCAGTTTTGGAAAAGGTCGAACCGTGGCCCTCAGGACCGCAAGAAGGACAAACGAAGAAAAGGACAAAACGAATGGCGACAAAGGCACAGACTCGAAAGATCTATCAGTTACTAATCAGATCATGAATGTGTTGAGGCCTGGAAATTCGCAGGCGGCAACAGTAAGGGATTCTCCCCAATCAGCGTTCCCAACTAGCCCGCTGACTGTTTGGTATAGGGAATCCGTTCGGTTTACGGTCCGACTACCGTAGGTCAAAGTAACAACAAGGGTTTACCGGTTGCGGCCCGGTCCACCGGAATTTGTATTTTGACTTAATATATGCAATGCATATGCCTATCTTAACCATGCAGGGTGATAAAGATGCAAGGAACGACACAATGTGCTGCGCAGGTTCTTACCTTTTGTCTTATA